>OZ024908.1:60388020-60393020 GCA_964017125.1 Flabesymbios commensalis
TGAACGGTGAATAAATTATTACAATAAATTACACTATGGCTTCAAGGAGAAAATGTCAATCTATATCTATGCCCCTCACCCCCCCCCCCCCCCTCGCCGGATTGGACCACGGTAGAGAGCGGTGCATCACGGAGGTGTAATCTGTATTCCATTTCATGAAATACCACGGATTTCATTACGTAATACACACACATGGATGCAATTCGGAATCGATAAGGATGCGTATACGTTGTCAAGAAGGAGCTGACAATGCTGCCCCGGTATATGGTAGGGCAATAAGGAGGGTCCCCGACCATCCGAAGATATTATTTTTTTAACTTATAATCTTTGTAACCCTAATGTCCCCAGTAAACGAATTTTGATGTACTTATTGCGAAATATGATTCCATGGGGTCCGTTTGACGGCCATTTTGGACGCCATCTTGTTTTTTCGACGCCATCTTGTTTTTCGAAGGAAATTAAAAATTATCGTATCTTTTGAACTAGAGATCGCATAAAGTCACGTGATACCTTTTTCCATATATTTTGTGCATGCCAAATCGATTAAAAATAGTATATAACTCTTATTTGACCAAATAGCCTATTCCAGAAAAACGGCTCCTGGAACCCAAGTTTTTTTAATCGTGATGCGATATTTTAAGTAGGGCCTCATTAGCGACCATTGATCTACTATACACAGCAAAACCTTGGAAGGATCCATTAAGACACCAGTGACAACATCTGGTAACAGCACGAAAGGTCTCAGAATAAACACGAATGACGCTGACAGAAGTACGATATCAACGCGTAACTGACCTACAGAAGATCAGAACGAATATTAAAACACACCACTACATTATTTGCTTTGTCCGACCACTACATTCTAAGCCAGGAATGGATAGGTATTGTTGGCCAAGTACAGACCAATTATCATGGTAGGTCTATGGTATTATAATCAGTCGGGTCTGACCGAGCTGTTGAGATTATGTTCGAATGTGTTTCAAGTCAGTTAAAACTTTCGAAGCTCTGCATTCTTACCTTTGAAAGAATGTAGATCTCCTTGGGCTTCATCCTATACCTAATGTACGAGGTTCTACCCTGTTTCCGGCCAACATGGTATATCACATGCTTCCCAAATGGGTGTTTCAACCATCCCAATCCGCACTCTAGAATTGATTATTTCATTAAATAATTATTTTAAAAATAGTCAATTACAATTTAATTTAAACATTAAATGTGTTATCACATTGCTTCTTGAACGGGTGTTTCAATCATTCCAATCCAATAATTATTTTATGTACTGTTTATTTTGTAAGCTAATAAATAACATAATTAATTTTAATTGAATTCGAAAATTAAATGTGTTATCACAGAAGGGTTATTAAAGGGGCGATGAACTGGATTTGAAATGACTAGTTATCGTAATGTGTCATAAGTAATCTTAAAATTAAATGTTCGGCGCACACATTTTCAAGTACTTTCACAACTATTCAAGCAGCCTGGCTGTAAATATTTTAATGGTGATTTGTTTGACAAGTTTACTATTTTCTATGATGAAAAAATAGTTAAGATTCGTTGAGACATTGGTAAAGTGTCTGTATTATCAATAGAGACCCCAGACGTGAGGACTGTATCAAAAATTTCTTGTGAAAACGAGTATTCGGAAAAATTCAACAAAACTCGATGTATATTTATTGTCAAAGAGTAAATTATGAAAACACTTATGGATTATAGGACTCAATCAGCCACAGGCAAATATGATAGCAACATATTGGCTTCTGGTGCGAAATACCAGGGATCTTGCTTGATAATTTACAGAAATAAGTATCGCTCATTTCTCCGAAATCAGAATGACAATGCAGATATTGAGAAAGCAAAATCTAGAGCCTTTCTTGAGCTTGGTTCTCACATTGAGTCATCTGTTGAAGATAATGTATTTTTGTTGTTCAAACTGTGTGGCATTACATCCGCAGGAAGGTTTTGATTTTGGTCGTGTTGTGAACGGATTCGCACATTTGATTTACGATTCGTAACCAGGGTAAATTACTGCCTAGTTATAACATCAATTGCATTTACGGCCATTTGGAGAGAGACACGTCATTATGCTAGGTACCGACCCATTATACAATATTATCGTCAAAGTGGATTGATGATAATGCTGTAAAATAGATAAAATGGGTAAATGTCATAAACATCTATATATCATTTCATTTCTATCCTCTTATATTATCATAATCAGTTTTTTCCATACGAAATTGTTGCATACATATGTCTTGATAGGTTGATAAAATTTTACAGTCTCTTGTAACTCACATTGAGTGACCAGTCACTACTTTAGTAATCTGTCATTCATGTATGATTTGTATTCATAATGTAAACTGGATGAGACATAAATAAAGATTCAATACTATGCTCTACCCGCAATTCACGTATTTTCAGGCTGTGATAAACCAACAACATCTTCATTTTTTGAAGAAAGCAAAACAAGTTAGGGAAGCCTGGAGGTGCTACCCAAACGTAATCGTTTTAACCCTTATCCTGCTGAGTAAATTGATTTAAATTTTCAACCATTTGAGATTGTGTCTCGCTACCGCGATCCACAACCTCAAGTGGTTGAAAACTACCCAAATTTGTTTCACCCAAGACCAAATATTTACCAATTTTGATGTTGAGGAATTATTTCATTTCCAATAACAGTGAATTAATTGGCTAATAAAATGAATTAAACGACTATTGTCGTGATTAGCAGGCGAAGGTTTAAATCAGTTGGTTTCAATAATTATTGAGCCCACAATTCAAACATCTAGGGAGGCTTCAGTCAATGATAATGTACGACAAGTCCAGCATTCTGACGCAACAAACACTAACATTGACTCATCGGTGAGTCAATGTTGGAGAATAATAATAAAGATATAAAGCTGATCATTTCAATATAAATTATATTAATTTGAAAAAAAACTGACAAAGACGGACTAAGAATTTTAGCAGCGAAAAATAGAACACTGGCGACATCTGAGTTATTTATTAGAATGAATAAATTAATCCATCATCATTATCACTTTATCCTGTCAACGAAACTTAGTGGCCAAAAATTGAATAAAACATTAGCAAGATTAGTCGGAACAATGTATCCATATTTAACCACATAATAATAACAATATGTATATTATTGATTCGCTGATATGAATAATATGGGCATGGCCTTTGATTAGTCTTTGAAACGCAGTGACTTCACCGGAAAAACTTTTCAATGGCTACTCGGTGAAAACAATGTTATATAAGTCCCCTCCCTATACTTCATTGTATTAGATTGCTAGTTGAAAACATTGCAGGTCAAGGCTATTGAAGTTCACAGAATAGAGTAATGTGATTAAGCATTAATTCAGTACAGCACGTATTCAGACACAGACAGAAGGCGCGGTCCTTTCTAAACTGGTTTAAAACTATTTAGAGCATCAGCAATACAAAAACTTCAGAAAGTAAGGTTAGTTTATTTCCTTGATCACCACAAACCGTCAAGCTGATTCAATTGACACAGGCTTCAGACTGGAACCAGATTATAATTGAATGTGGAGTCAAATAGGACAAGGATAATATTTATGAGGTCAAAGGTCTGCTGAATATCAATACTATAGAATAACTGCATATTTATGTTATTCAAGTGGGAAACCACATCCTTGCCTTATACATAAGGTTGGACAAAAACTAAAATCCTGATGAATGGCCTGCTATCTTAATATCGCAAGAAGACTTGGGACTTTGCTATTGTACATTCCTGGACCAGCATCTACCATAACTTCTATTCCGGATATATCCTGATGGCGTGGCAGACGGTGCAGAGGCAAGGCTGGGACAATTCTGGAATAATTTATTACAGTAATTACAGTTTGCCCTTTCTCGAATCAAATAATATACAATTAGTGTTTTATTCCAGGCGCATATATTCATTCTTCACTGGGCCAGATAACGGAAATTGGGAAAGACAGAAATGTAGATCTGAACGCGGACATTGCACCTCTCTGCAGTAGAAGCAAATGAATGAATGACGAATGACTGAATGAATGGCGAATGAATGAATGAATGAATGAATGAATGAATGAATGAATGAATGAATGAATAAATGAATGAATAAATGAATGAATGAATGAATGAATGAATGAATGAATGAATGAATGAATGAATGAATGAATGAATGAATGAATAAATGAATGAATGAATGAATGAATGAATGAAGGAATGAATAAAGGAATACTTGAATACATTAATACATGAGTAAATAAGTAAACAAGTAAACTAATAAACTAATACATTTCTAAATTTCTAAATTTCTAAATATATAATTTAATAGATTATTAAATTAATAAATTATTAAGTTAATAAAATAATAAACTAATAAATTAATAATTTAATAAATTAATAAATTAATAAATTGATCAATTATTAAATTAATTAATTAATGAACTATTAAATTACTAAATTATTAAAAAAATAAATTATTAAATTTAAACATATTATTATTAAAATAAAAAATTAATAAGTTAATTATAAATTTATAATTGTTTTAAATTATTAAATTAATGAATTAATAAATTAATAAATTAATAAATTAATAAATTAATAAATTAATAAATTATTAAATTAATAAATTAATAAATTAGTAAATTAGTAAATTAATAAATTAATAAATTAATAAATTAATAAATTATTAAATTAATAAATTAGTAAATTAATAAATTAATAAATTAATAAATTAATAAATTTAATCAGCATATGCACATAGAGTCTAAACGGTATGATGATGACGTCAAATGAATGGTGAAATTAATCAGATGACATAGACCTCAATACACAGGGTGCTGACGATTTGAGGACTACGCTACCTCTACGTCAAGGAGTTTCCCCACAATATTGAGTCTCTTTTTCATAGACACTTTTATAAGAACTACCGATTTCCACTTTAATCCGCTAATTACTATGACAATTTCTAGAATATACATGTATTGTTATCGATTGTTTGCAGA
>OZ024908.1:60395520-60862954 GCA_964017125.1 Flabesymbios commensalis
TCTTTAATAATATGCAGCTGCATGATGTACAACGACATTAGAAATCGACTACTATTACATCTCATTTGTTTTATCACCCACATAATGTTGCGACCATTTTGAAATTACTATTATAGCCTAACACATCGAATCATAGTTCACCTCTCCTTCTCCTTATCATCTTATTCTCCTGCTCTATATATTAACCCTTTAACCGCCAAATTATTTAATTGGAATTTTCACCCACTTGTGAGTTGAAATTATTCAGATTTGACAAAATGTAGGTCAACAATTTTGAAATTTTGTTGATTGATGTCACGTTTTATCTGATCAAAAGATCGTATTTATTGTGCTAATAAAAAATAAAAACGAACATAATCGGGACCGGTGGTGAAAGGGTTAACGGCCGACGATAAGTATCTGGTGAATTATTTGACTCCCAGTAAACAAAAACATTTTTATAACACTTATATAATGTTGGCCAACGTCAAAGACGTTGGGCCGTCGTTGTATAAATGTTATACAAATGTTTTGTGTCTGCTGGGCTGTCCTGTGTTTTTTTAGCGAGACGTTTCAATCCGTAAAGGCCAAATGCTAATAACTCTTTTCGCGGTTTCCAACCTCTCCTCGCATTATCAGAAAACTCAAGTATTACAGGCCCTGAGAAGTCTCCAGCTCTATATTCTAGACAAAGTAACGCTTCATTCTCTTTTGGATATATTTTCAATGACGAGAGTGCTTGATCGTATATTTTAGCCCGCTGGGATCGATATTCCTAAAGCCGAATGTAGTGTGCGAGAATAATTTCAACGTCATAGGTACTTTTTGCCTGGCTGGTGTTCCAGTAGATGAACAGTAATGGAAAACATTTTCAGACAAACAAGAAACGTGATCCAACTACTCGAATGCTGAGCCAGTACTACACATTCTGGACAGCGTCCCGCATTGGCTCGGTGTCTATGAGGGGAACGATTGTAGAAGTCTAATCGTGTTCAAATACAATCATGCAAACACGCAACATCAACCCTTTAAGCCCTCACGATGCATTAAAGCATCATTTTACATCCCTGAAAACATACCTAATTTTCCTACAACTACTGTTTTTTTAATGAAAATCTCCATGGTACTGGTTTGCTAATACATGGTAATTTTCTTTTTTTTTCACTCTCTTCAAATCATCTTCATCCTCTACAAGTCGAGAATTGCGACAATTCGCGGCTTGTAGAGGATGAAGATGACAATGGTAAATTCAGGCTTGAAAGTGTTAAACCAACGGTAGGCGGACGTTGTGTGTGACGTCACAGCCCAGCCCAGAATAAAAGTACATTCTTATTCTAATATTTTATGAGATTTTACAGAGTATGTCACTGTGAAATAGTTATAATTTTATTAGTTTAATCAACGAAAGTCATTAGGTGGGAACCGCGCGCTCGGGCAGTACAGGCGACTTTAGGCACCGCACTGCTCTGCAATGGCAAAATGCAGTATCTTCTCACTTGTAAAGTAAGCAGATGCTGCCTTTGCACTGCAACAAAGGTATCTTAACCATGCACATCCAGTGTAAGCACTGCGCCATGGACAAAATGGAATGAAATTAAATGAATCGGGCTTTAGGCCACCTTTGTGCACATAGAGGCTAAACTGGGGCAGGAGAACCTCCTGAGTATGGTGAGATGATTGAGATGACACTGCCCTCCAGACACAGGATTCGAAATTCGAGCCCTGGCGGTCTGAGGCCGAGCACGCTACCTCTCGGTCACGGAGGCTCCCCACAATACTGACTTTCACACGTGGATGGGGAAGAAACATTTTTTTGTTTCTTTCAAATGCCGAGACCGGGAACAGAACCCCGAACTCTGGCGTGAAAGGCAGCGGTGCTAGCCAGTGACCCCGCCCGCACCATGGACAAACCCTTGATGAGCTTAACGTCTGCCCAGCTAGTGTTGGTTCATTGTTGGTCCACCGACTACGAAGCTGGCACAACATTAACCCAATACGTCTTGTATCTGCTGGGACACCGGTCGTGACCGGCACGTGGAGAGTTGCAATCTCATTCTGAGTCTGAGTCTAAAACCGGGGGGACCGATTCTGTACTGTGGAAATTGTCTGTAACCGAGAGGTAGCGTGCACGGCTTAAGATCGACCAAATCCAGATTCGGACAGTGTCATGTGATACATATCACTAATCTCAGGATATTTTCCTGGTTTAGCCTGCATGTACACAAAAGCGGCATAAAGCCCCAGCTATTCACTCATTCGTTCATTCATTCATTCATTCATTCATTCATTCATTCATTCATTCATTCATTCATTCATTCATTCATTCATTCATTTATTCATTCATTCATTCATTCATACATTTATTCATTCATTCATTCATTCATCCATTTATTCATTCATTCATTCATTCATTCATTCATTCATTCATTCATTTATTTATTTAATAATGTATTCATTCATTTATTCGTCCATTCATTCATTTAATAATTCATTCATTCATTCATTCATTCATTCATTCATTCATTCATTCATTCATACATTCATTCATTCATTCATTCATTTATTCATTCATTCATTCATTCATTCAATCATTCATTCATTCATTCATTCGTTCATTCATTCATTCATTCATTCATTCATTCATTCATTCATTCATTCATTCATTCATTCATTCACTCATTCGTTCATTCATTCATTCATTCATTCATTCATTCATTCATTCATTCATTCATTCATTCATTCATTCATTCATTCATTCATTCATTCATTAATTAATTCATTCATTCATTCATTCATTCATTCATTTATTCATTCATTCATTCATTCATTCATCCATTCATTCATTCCTTCATTCATTTATTCATTCATTTATTTATTCATTTATTCATTCATTCATTCATTCATTCATTCATTCATTCATTCATTCATTCATTCATCCGTTTATTCATTCATTCATTCATTCATTCATTCATTCATTCATTCATTCATTTAATAATTTATTCATTCATTCATTCGTCCATTCATTCATTCATTCAATCATTCATTCATTCATTCATTCATTCATTCATTCATTCATTCATTCATTCATTATTCATTCATGCATTCATTTATTTATTCATTTATTTACTCATTCATTCATTCATTCATTCATTCACACATTTATTTAATAATTCATTAAAATTCATTTATTAATTCGTTCATTCATCATTTCATTCTATTATTAATTTGTGTGAAAGGTGGCCATAGTGGTAGCGGCATTTTTTGTCTTAACTATGGTCTCCTGACTGTTATTTGTACTTTTCACTTTATTTGTAATTAATTATGTTTGGTCGAATAAATATCTTCTTCTTTTTCTTATTTATCTTATCATGCTTATTGCACATACATAACTTCAAGCGGTAGTATGAGTAACATTAGTTCATCCAAGCTATGTTTCGAGCAATAAATTGTTATATTTTTATTTTTACGGACATATACACACAGTAATACAATTATTGTACTACTGTTTAGGAACACATGTAGACAGATTTCATGGGCGATACTAATATTGCATTCGTTCAGGATACACGTGAACTGATCATGCTGATAGGTTTAGTAAGCATCGTCAAAACCTGGCATGCTTTGGGGAAAGATATATTTCACCATGTAATCCCACATATCTATGTGTGTAGACTGAAATGACAGAAAGTCAATCCCGGCGTTGTGGATGGGATTGGCTATCACGGACCGGGACGGGATCATCGTGTAGTAGATTATCACGGCTACTGGATTACTCAGCCATGTGGTGTCCAGATGAGAGAGTCCTAGAAACGAGAGACGTGGATCATGTTGACCCGATGATGGTCTAATGTTGGGACGCCGTCGCAGACGGCGGCCCAACATTAGGCCATCATCGGGTTAATATCTGGAGTACTTTTTAGCAGGACTTTTATTTCGATCCGGAAGACCAGGAAGGTGTTCCGCTTGAAAGTTTTATAGCACGGTACGAAATCACTTGTCCGCAGCAGCTACCCATGAAAACCATGTAGTATTGAAAAGGCTCTTCCGCCAATATAGATTTAGACAGGTCGACATTGCTGCTAAAATAGATAGAATCCCATAACAATAGCTATATAATAATATATGTGTACAAGCATTTTTTATTTTAGTGCATAGTATATGAAGGGACTGATGCTAAAGCTGATGTGACGAAGTTGATGCATTAGACTAGTTCTAACGATAGTACTTTAGCTTGGTACTGAGGCTGCTGCTTTAGACTGGTGCTGATGCTGATGGTTTAGATTGGTGCTGAGAATGATGCATTATATTGGTGCTGATGCTGATGCATTAGATTGGTAAACGCTGATCCTAAAAAAGACTGGTACTGATGCATTAGATTGGTACTAAGGCTGATCTTTTAGATTAGTGCTGAGACCGATGCATTAGATTGGTGCTGATGCTGATGCATTAGATTGGTAAACGCTGATCCTAAAAAGGACTGGTACTGATGCATTAGATTGATACTAAGGCTGATCTTTTAGATTAGTGCTGAGACTGATGCATTAGATTGATACTAGCGCTGATAATTTTGTCTGGTACTGACGCTGATGCTTTTGACTGGTACTGATGCTTTAGATTGGTGCTGAGGCTGGTGCTTAAGAATGGTGCTTAGGCTGATGATTTACATTGGTGCTGAAACGGATGGCTTAGATTGGTGCTGAGGCTGCAGAACTTTAGATTGTTGCTAAAACTGATGCTTTAGATTGGTGCTGAAACGGATGGTTTAGATTGATGTTGAGGCTGATGCTACGGATTGGTGTTGAGACTGATGCTTTAGACTGGTTTTGAGGCTGATGATTTGGATTGGTGCTGAGGCTGATGGTTTGGATTGGTGGTGAGGCTGATGCTACGGATTGGTGTTGAGACTGATGCTTTAGACTGGTTTTGATCCTGATGGTTTGGATTGGTGCTGAGGCTGATGGTTTGGATTGGTGGTGAGGCTGATGCTACGGATTGGTGTTGAGACTGATGCTTTAGACTGGTTTTGATCCTGATGGTTGGGATTGGTGCTGAGGCTGATGGGCTGGATTGGTGCTGAGGCTGATGGTTTGGATTGGTGCTGAGGCTGATGGTTTGGATTGGTGCTGAGGCTGATGGTTTGGATTGGTGCTGAGGCTGATGGTTTGGATTGGTGGTGAGGCTGATGCTACGGATTGGTGTTGAGACTGATGCTTTAGACTGGTTTTGATCCTGATGGTTTGGATTGGTGCTGAGGCTGATGGGCTGGATTGGTGCTGAGGCTGATGGTTTGGATTGGTGCTGAGGCTGATGGTTTGGATTGGTGCTGAGGCTGATGGGCTGGATTGGTGCTGAGGCTGATGGTTTGGATTGGTGCTGAGGCTGATGGTTTGGATTGGTGCTGAGGCTGATGGGCTGGATTGGTGCTGAGGCTGATGGGCTGGATTGGTGCTGAGGCTGATGGGCTGGATTGGTGCTGAGGCTGATGGGCTGGATTGGTGCTGAGGCTGATGGGTTGGATTGGTGGTGAGGCTGACTTTTAAATTGGTGCTTTAAAATTATAATCTCATGTGGTGTGTATAAAGTACGTCAAATATTTTTGAGTAACAAACAGTTCAGTTTTCAAACCATGTTATGATATTAGTGAGTGATAAACATCATTTAGCCATTTTAAGGTACCCTTATAAAAATAAAATAAAGATTCTGCATTTTTCTGACTTGGGACATATTTTGTCGTCGTAGATATGTTAATGAAAACAAAAAGGTTCCTTTTTGATTTCTCCTATGTTATTTTAGGTTTAAATACCCTGGACTATTGTAGCAATAGCAAATCTGTAGAAACTTTGATATTGATGTGATGGGCATAAGCCTACTCACGGGAGTTATTGTGGATAATAGAATAAACGACTGAAGCACTCATTGTGTCAATATAATCAATAGCGTTCGCTTCACAAATTAAAATCGACAATGAGATTCATTAAATAATCAATATATTTATTATGACAATGGTATGTGTGAAACATCTCACTGCAACAGCTGTGCAAACCCCTTTGTCGTCGCACCACAGAGCAGTGTCCGCATTACGTTATTTGAGCTGTTTCAGAATGAATGCCTGTATCATTCAACATGTTTAACAGTTTTATATGATAGCTATGTAATGCCATTAGTAGCCATGTAGATTGGAATGTCTGTCAAATTCAACAAGATCATTGTCCACTAAACCGGTAAATGTGTTAGACAGAATCTATGTGGCCAGGTAAAAAAACTGAACGTCCACGTGCCAACAAGTGACATTTCGTCTGGGTATGTACGCCTATACACTTCCTCTCTTACTCCTTTGACCTACTGCCAGACAGGTAGATGCAAGGAAAGGTGTTGAAGTTAATGACAGACCAGAGCATTAAAAACGGTATCCCATTGTTGGCCCACTGTCTTTTATCTACCAGTAATACACCACATCCAACAACGGCGATGCATTTTCCCAGCGTTGTTTCAATGTTTGGGCGGCGTTTTTGATGCTAGCCCAACATTGATTCAACATTGAACTATGCCTCTTGTTAACTCTTTAAGTGCTTCATTACTACTTAACATTTTCCTTTCATTTGAAGTTGGCATTGCTCACGCAATTGCCAACTTCAAATGAAAGGAAAATACCTCCTCACTTAAAAATTAAACCTGCTAAATTTCACAATGGGGGCTTTACTCAAGATTTATACATGCATATTTGTTCAATTTCTGTCAAATTTTAGTTGTGGAAAAACAGAATGAATGCGCTTAAAAGCGTCGCCCGCACTCAAAGGGTTAACAGGGCAGTAAAATTGCAGTGAGTTTCATGTTCATGATGACAAGAGGAAAGACCACACTGTGATTAAGTGACAGGGAAAGATAAAACTTACAACTCAGGGCTCGTATTCTCGTACAAGTTACGATATATCGTAGGCTTCAGATTAGTCGAGATGGCCATCTCGACCAATCCGAAGCCCACGATATATTGTAACTTGTACGGGAATACGGGACGAGATCGCTGCTAGCTGCGGCCATTAACCTGCAAAATGACGGCCATTCAGCGAACAGAACAGACAGTAGCAATTACGTATGAGATTGAGCGGATAACCTTATTAGTGACCTCTTATTTTGAATGCTACAAGCAACAATGCCATACTCAAGAATATCCGTTTTAGAATAGTCGACATTTAGACATTTTTAATGTTGTTGCCACGAACGAATGAACGAAATGAATAAAAGGAATGAACCAATGAATGAAAAACTGAATGTATTAATAAATGAATGAATGAATGAATGAATGAATGAATGAATAAATGAATGAATGAATGAATGAATGAATGAATGAATGAATGAATGAATTAATGAATGAATGAATGAATAAATGAATGAATGAATTATAAATGAATGAATGAATGAATGAATAAATAAAAGAATGAATGAATGAATGATTGAATGAATGAATGAATGAATGAATGAATGAATGAATGAATGAATGAATGAATGAAAGAATGAATGAATGAATGAATGAATGAATAAATGAATGAATGAATGAATGAATGAATAAATGAATAAATAAATGAATGTATGAATGAATGAATGAATGAATGAATGAATGAATGAATGAATGAATGAATGAATGAATGAATGAATGAATGAATGAATGAATGAATGAATGAATGAATGAATGAATAGACCACTTTGTGCGTATACTGGCTAAATCGGTGAGATGAATCAGATGAACACCAACCTCCACAAACAGTGTGGCAATTCAAAGTAAGGCAATATTGAAACTTCATGAATGAAACATGAAAAAATTATTGTTGTCTTAAATGGTTCAGTTCACATTATGTTATTATGTTATTTAAATAATTTATACTGAATTAGATCATCAATCAAATTAGCAGATAATTCAAACTATACACACTTAGACTAATATGCTTTTGAATGTTTTTTGTGGCATATAATAGCCTAATATAATAGCGAGAGGTTCAACATGTGAAACATTCTTCAAAAACATCATTTAGACCCCTCGGCAACTCTTATACTTAAAACGTGTATTTTTACTCTATTTATTTATTATCACCATGCATGAGCTGCATATAACATGTATAATAAGGATGTAATACAATTTTATTGTCTTATTATGTCCAATGCTCATTCGCATTCAATATTGACAGCAAGATCATGTCTGAAAGTAAATACGAGTAATAATTACCCTATTTATTTAGGAATAGTCATGTTATGGGCAATAGACATTGTTCAATAAGTAATCATGTCGATACTTGAGCGCGTGACATATATAAAATTGTTTGATATAGGTCCAACCGCTTAGTTTACATATTGACTTAATTAAATGATATATCATTTCAAAGAAGCCGTGCAAATAAAAAAATGTTTTTGACAATTGACGTAATCATGTGGCTAAGTTACTGTCAACACTACTATCATTTATGGATAATTAGCATGGACCCGAATAGGTTGCTATGACTTTTCTAAGAGATCCAACCAATAGTGTGCGAGTACTGTGGGGTTAAAGTTCGAAAAAATCCCATTGACTTAACATTAGCAAATTGTCCGGATTAAAAACTGCAATATCTTGAAAACCGTGCGTCTGAGGCTAAAAAGGAGTGAAATTAGGGGCCTCCGGGTATTAAGACACCAGCTCGGGGCGCTTCCATTACGGTACAATAAAATCCCCTATTGTCACCCGATTGGCGAGACCTTGCGGAAATTCCATGGACAGGGATTACATTATAAAATTTGAAAATGAAATATCTTGAAAAAGGTGCGTCTGAGACAGAAAAGGAGTGAAATTTGGACCCGGAGGGTTAAATAAAATTGGCCGATATGCAAAAAAAAGGCTAAAATCCAGGCAAATCAGGTGAAATCCCCATTATCGCCCAGCCAGGTTCTCTATTTCAACTGTCCAAACTCACTTCATGTTGCTTCAGCAACAGGCAATCTAGTTTATATTGCTTGTACATTTGCCGGTGTTGGCATAATGCTGGCCCACCGTCAACGATGCTGGCCCAATATCATATTAACACTATCAATGTCTAGTGTTTGCTGTGTAGTGAGTCCGGCAATTTTATCACAATTGTCCAGAGTTTTGTTGGCTGGCCAGGTGTATGCTGTTGGCCATAAATATCCCGATCGTGCCGGGATTAACAATCCGACCGTAGCCCCCAGGATCAGGAAAATATAGTAGTAAGGATTCTGGGAATCCAGTCTGCAGATTTGTACAGGAAAATGACCTAGGTTTTATGCGAGTCAAATATGTCTGGCTCGTCAATCTCACTATATAGTGATACCACCGGTCAGAAACGAACAACAGTAATTGCTTACTTCTCAAGTGAGCAGTTACTGCTGTTTGCATCTTGGTAACAGCAATGCAATGCAGCGTTTGTGTCACCAGAAACTGAAATGTGTGATATTCAGAAAATAGAATCTTGGTGGGTGAAAATGAGGAGAAGAGTGGCACTAAGACGTCGCCTTCGCGTTGAAATGTTGCAACTGCCACTTTGTGAAGTGATAGTTACAATCTTTCATTTCCGAGTGGGCGGTCCAGACATCATTCCACTGGGCACACAACGTTGTCGCGACGTTGAATCAACGTCAGTGACGTTGATTCACCGTCGCAACAACGTCGTGTACCCAGCGGGATACGACTGTGACTTATATGAGATCAAACACGTAAATCTGTAACAAAGAAAGTGTTTTTGGCAATTTGAAAAGGTTTATTGTATAGAAAAAACGTCCAGCCATCTCTAGGGTAAAGTGCATCAGATATTATTATGTATAAATTTCTCATTCAGCACAACGCGGTGATTCAACGTTGGAACAGCTTCCCTCGAGTTGTGCCCAGCAGATTTAAGCCATTTTGTTCAAAGATGGGTTTAACTACATGGTTCAGATAGGCTCAGTTGGTTTAGGAAATGATATCCATGCCTTACGACAGATTCTCAGAAAACACGATGCGTCGGCCCACATCGATGATTGGTTACTGTTGGCCCAGCGTCTTCGACGCTGGGCCAGCATTAACCTAACATTTGGCCGACGTCTCCTCTTTGCTGACTTAGAATCTGCGACCCGGCCCTCAAGAAAGGTGTCACCCTCGGGCATGAGGCTCTCTCTATATTCAAAGTAAATACTCCTAGAAGCTGCTTTTACAACAGCGCCAGCATTGAGTTAAACACCGGGCCATTGTCTTGTGCTTGACAGGATGGTGATAAATATTATTCTACTTTGCGTGTTTTGACTGAAATCGCTGTCAATTTATAAGGACTAATGTGAGGGGGTTGTCTGTCTGTCTTCCTGTCAGGATCATGGCCGACCAGGATCAGCGGGACTTTTATCTGATTGACCACTCACAGCTCTCACGTCACCCGGTCAACCTGGAGCTATACGTTGTCGCAACGTTGTGGTAGCATGCTATTGGGTTATATTTTTGGCGCTGCCTAGCAACAGTCTTATAACCCTTACAGCGCGGAGATAGACATTAGACGTCAGAATCTGACGTCTGTAGACGTCAGATTCTAACGTCTAAAGTCCATCCCCGCAATGTAAGAGTAAAAATATTTCTAGCGGTTGTAGACCCCCATAACCTAGGTATTCAAATGAAGCGAAAGAGCTAACTAGAACATGCATGATGATTTAAAATAGATAGAAACCCTTTGGTCTCCATGGTATGTACAAAAATATTTCAACGCTTTAAGGGTTAGACCACATTTGTTGTTCTGCTCAACAACTGTCCTTTACGAGTTAAGCTGTTTTAGGTCATCACATCTTTCTGAGCACGTCCCTGTTCCAGACGAAGGACCTCCCCAGTATACACAAAACATTTGTATACCATTTGTACAATGCTGGTCCAACGTCGCAGACGTTGGGCCGACGTTGTACAAAATGTTATACAAATGTCTTGTGTGTGCTGGGTCGCCTCCGGCTCGGGCGTCCTACCCTGCCAGGAGAAGGTGGATCTATCCGAGGGATACCGCCCGTGATCCGTTAAATCACAAGATCCCCATCGTTAACTCATGGAGCACTTTAACCCTTGCAAGGCTGAAATATTTTTATACAGACCATGGAAACCAAAGGTTTTTTTCAATTTGAAATCTTCATAAATGTCTTAGTTACATGTAGCTCTTTCTGATTCCTTTGAATACCATTGGTATAGCTCTGGGGCCATTATAAATAGTTTCACTCTATATACATGATATAGTGCGGGATCGACTTCAGACGTCAGAATCGTCGATCACCGCGCTGTAAGGATTAATCCTTTAACTGCCAAATAATTCAATTTGAATTTCCACCCACTCGAAGTTGTGTCTCGCCGACGCGATCCACAACTTCAAGTGAGTGAAAATTATGCAGATTTTACAAAATGGAGGTCAACTCTTTTCAAATCTTACTGGTTGATGTCACATTTTATCTTTAACATAATTATTAAAAATGTAGTACTTAATGTGCTGATCAAAAATAAAAGCAGAATTTTTGCGGCACCGGCGGTTAAAGGGTTAAACAGCGGGTGAAAGAGGGTTTGTGACATAATGAAGTGATAAAACACTGAATTCGTTGTGCTATAGAAAAATAACCTCCTCTGGGCGTTGCATCGACTTTGAACCGCAGTGATGTTAATTCGATAATTATAATATATATCTTGTCGCTCACAATATGTTCGTTCCGGGACCATCATCACATACTCCCGTATGGTGCTGTTGGACCTGCTGAGTTGCTGCGCTGAGGCAGCATTAAACCAACATTGGTTCAACATCACATGTTTACCGGAAGGTAATTAAAATTCACATGCTCATTAGCCACCATCTGTGGATCAAGGCATGTGCTTGTGCAAAATATGAAGTAAATCCATCCGTGGCAAGGCGGCCTGCCTAAACATGACATACATATACATGTTCCGTTCTGGGCCCGTATTCTCGTAGAAGTTATGATATATCGTAGGTTTCGGATTGGTCGAGATGGCCCTCTCGGCAAATCCAAAGCCTACCATAAGCCATTGACCGCAGGTACAGAATGATTGTGTTTAACCCTTTCAAGCCTGAGTTTACCATAGTCATCTTCATCCACTACAAGCCGCGAATTGCTGTCGCAATTCTCGACTTACAGTGAATGAAGATGACTTGAAGTAGTTTAAAAAATAAAGAAAATGACCATGTATTGGTAAACCAGTTTCATGGAAATATTCATTCTAAAACGCTTGGTTATGGGAAAATTAAGTCTGTTTTCAGGGATGTAAAATGATGCTTTATTGCATCGTGAGGGCTTAAAGGGTTAAATGACCTCCAAAATAATATGCAGGCGTATCCGCACGAAATAACTATAATCCCCCTTTTTTGACAAATCAATTATTATAATTATGTGAGCCATATGCTTTCTAGAGCGCAAACCATAACGTTCCAGAAAGCGAACCACACATCTGTGGTATATATCTGCCTCTCCACCGTGTATTCCGTACAGAAAGAGAGCCATCACTATGGAATTGATCTAATATCACTCCTGAATAGGCTGATCCGGTTTGGTAACACTGATTTCCATTTAGATCGTGCCCGTCGCTCGCTGCCCCCCCCCCCCCCCGCGCAGAGCGGACAGCGGTCAGTGACACTCATCTGGATTAGCTTAATATAACATAGTGGCAGGAATTACATTATACATGGTGGATAACTGTACGTTAGCCCTTACAACGCTGAAATATGTGTGTATAAACTATGGAGACCAAAGGTTTTTTTTAATTTTTAATCATCATGTTAACCCTTTAACCGCCGGTGCCGCATATATTCGGATTTTCATTTATTATTAGCACATGAAGTACCACATTTTAAATATAAAATGTGACATCAGCCAGCAAGATTTGAAAAGAGTTGACCTCCATTTTGTCAAATCTGAATAATTTTCACTCACTTGAAGTTGTGGATCGCGTCAGCGAGACACAACTTCAAGTGGGTGAAAATTCAAATTTAATATTTTGGCGGTTAAAAGGTCTTTAGTTAGCTCCTTCCGCTTTGTTTGGATACCTGTGTTATGGTTCTACGGCCAGTATAAATATTTTACTATTTCAGTGCTGGGGTCAACTTTAGACGTCTGACGTCTACAGACGTCAGATTCTGACGTCTAAAGTCGATCCCCGCACTGAACGGGTTAAACACGGACAACACATGGGCCTAGATCTATTACATAAGGCGTCTGATTGGTCAAGATATTGACCAATCAGACGTATTCGATCTAGGTAAGCAGCTGTTTCAGGGATACATGTAAACCTGCGGTCACAGACGTGTGCGATTGTCAACGTTTTAAGTTATCGAAAAGGGGGAAGGACGTATAATCTGACCTCAATACACATTCAAATCCCGTCCTTCGTAGGCCTACGTTATTACCCTGGTGAACGTAACAAAATCCTGACTCTTGGTGACGTTCTGAAACGGTCTTCGCAATCTCGGAACGACCATATTGTATGCTTGAAGCAAATAGCGTTTCTACATTCTTAGTACGTCCACTTATGGTTAGGGGTTTTGTCAAGTTAAAAAAAATCCAAAAATCCGTGAAAAACTCGGAAGTGGGAGGGTGGGTCAATCCCAACTCGGATTTTTTTTTTTTTTAAATTTGGGTTGTTCTTTGTTGTTGTACATGTTTCCGAAAAAAATAAAAAATAAATGGATGGGGGGTGGGTGGGTGTTGTCTGGCCAATCCGAGTTTTTCTCGGATTTTTGGATTTGTTTTAACTTGACAAGACCCCTTAGCGTGATAGCAGTCCCAAAGTAGATTTACCAACGTGGTAGGGTCGAGATGAGAACTGCTTAAACGTAAATGGGACTTGTGATTTAGACTTGCTCGAGATAATATATTTTCGATTCTCGAATGAGTATATGAGCTTGTCAAACATAAGCTATAACTATATAACAAATTACTATCCAGCCTGTATTCTCGTACAAGTTACGATGTATCGGAGGCTTCGGATTGGTCGAGATGGCCATCTCGACCAATCCGAAGCCTACGATATATCGTAACTTGTACGAGAATACGGACCCAGACACGAAGGTCATATGTGATTATGTGCCAAATTATCCAGAGATTGGTCTTAATATTTATCATGAATAATGTATACCCAATCACAATGATATCAAGTCTCATTATATCTCCTAGCTGGATAGGTTGGCCCAACATACAGGCTGATCGATTCTTTATCGCTGACCCTTTGAGTGCTAATATTGGTTTAGTCTTATATGTTATCCTTTTATCCACTTCAAACAACTGACTTTTAATTGACAAGTATTTGAACACAATGTCATTGGTTCAAGTGGAAGAAAACGGCTACATTTTTTATTTCAAGGTTTAAAACCAGGTCCGATACTAAGAAGATATCTGACATCTGATATAAATATAGTTATGTGATATTGAAGATCATTGTTTTCTCATGTTCTTATAGCCTACTTGTACAATTATATGTATGTTTCTGTGTGAACTCGGTCGGATCGCTGGTTTTATGTCGTTTATTATAGGCCCGGCCGTAGGCCAGGAGCCTATTAACCGTGATCCTGCTGATCACGACTAGTGTCGTTTTTAATCTGTTTTAGAAAATTACTGTTATTGGAAATGGAATGTGTGTCTAAACATCAAGATATGCAATTATTTGTGCACAAATTAAACAAATATGATTCGTTTTCAACCACTTGAGTTTGTGGATCGCGGTAGCGAGACACAACTTCAAGTGGTTTAAAACTTATAATATAATAAATAAGTCACCTCGGCATGATAAGGGTTGAGTTTATTGCAATAATATTTGTGTCCTAATTTGCGGAAAGAGGGGTGCCATGTGTGGGAAACGGTGACATTTCTGAGAAACAGTACTTATGAACATATCAAATATATAACGTTTGATGTCGCTAGGTCAAATAGTTCCGTGTTTAAAAAGTGCAAAAAAATTCACGATTATATTCGTGACTAGGGCTTAAAGGGATAGGGTTGGAATAATGTTGGCCCAACGTCACAGACGGTGGCCCAGCATTACATCAGTATACGGTCAATGTATCGTGTTATCTAGGTAGTGGCTTTTCATTGCGACGGGAGGAGTAAAGCGTCACCAACTTGGTAATGCGCAATCCCAACAAACACGCGACAATCACCCAATATGACACGGGTTGAGGCTAGTATGCTATTAATATAAATATTTAATAATTTTATTAAATCAACATGCTCCCTGTGATGCATATCTACTTGAATATTGAAATCCCAGAAATCATTTTGGCATATGAAAGTAGGCCTACATAAAAATGTGGTAATCTTCTTTTCCCCGGCGAACACAATACGTTGATCAAATGTTGATTTAATATTGGTCCACCGTCTACGACGTTGGCCCAACGAATCACTATTGGATCAATGGTTTGTGCTTGCTTTAGAGGTACTGGTTAAAGAGGATGACAACTATAGCCCCAACGTGGGTGAAACCGAACTTGAAACTGAAAATTTCGGCCACGTATTGAGCCCATACAAAATCATAGGACTTTTCTTTCAATGGTCATAACTAAGACAACTCGGTGGTGCGGCGTGCATTGCTAAATATACGGCGGCAAGATATTGCAGGGAGATGGTTTCAGATAGATCCATGTCCACGGATATGGGTGTCTGCTAGCACTGTAATCTGCACCACGGTTTGTCGTGGTAGCCATGCCAAAATATCAATCTGAATGGGCGCGGGCTGTCTATCCATTTTAACCCAGTAAACACAAAACATTTGTGTAGCATTTGTAAAATGTTGGACCAACGTCGAAGACGTTGGGCCGACGTTGTACAAATGTTATACAAATGTTTTGTGTTTGCTGGGAATCCTTAAAGCGCTGCAATAAGTTTTATACTAAAGTGTTTTTCAATGTGAAAGCATCACAAATGTCTGAGTTATCTATTCCCGCTTCATTTGAATACTTGTGTTATGGGTCTGCCGCCATTAGAAAATATTCTACTCTTTTAGTGCGGGAATTCACTTTAGGTATCTGGGGCTGCGTGCATGCACCAAACATCATAGAAAGATCATGACTGCCTAGATGTGTGTCTTGATAAAGGGTGTTATATCGCAAACGTGAATTCCCAACCAGGACAAAATGATGCGAATAATTCAAATTAAATAAAGTCAGTGTGTTCACGCAGCATTTTAATGAAAGCAGGTCCGCAAAGGAGAGATTTATTACTCATCTAAACCTAGATGGCATTATATCCGTAAAAGCCACCCGTGACGGTACCTAATTATTTAGGTGACCTTGCATTATGGACAAAAAAATCAGGTTATTCCGCTAAGACGGATACGAAGCTTGCACATGAACGGCGAAGGAAATTAGAAATATGGCGCGTTCCGTTGTTACGTGACATCCACACTAACGGATGTCACCTCAATTGCCGGCCCACAAAAACAGACACAAGATCTGTAATTGCGTTCTACATGTTGCAAAAGGCTTTGCAGATTATGTTTACATCCCAGTCAACACAAAACATTTGTACAACATTTATACAACGTCGGCCCAGCGTCTTCGACGTTAGACCGACGCTGTATAAATGTTATATAATTTTTTTGTGTTTACTGGGATATGTATGGGAAACAACAAATAGCAGAACAAGAAGTAGTATGCCATCTCGGTCAGATTTTAAAATTAATTATCCTTCGATGTTACTGTAACAAATGAACAGTTGCTGCTGTTTGTATTTTGCTTTTACATGGTTATAACATAATCGATTAAAGGGAACATATAATATTGGGAAAGTTGGATATTTGTTACACCTAATCATGCTAAAGAGAATTTATTCGCTCTGCCTAGGTTTATTTTTGACTTAATCACTGATTGAATAATTTCGGGGCGCAGTTTGGAGATGCCGTACATGGAGTGCACATGCAATTAGCCAGAGTGACCGCTCAATTACGCTTTGGTGGATCAGCTGGTTCTGTCAGTTCCCGACTTTCGATCTTAATCAGCTTTCGATCCTAATCCGCTTTCTAATCTTTTTTCTTTCGGGTATTATTGCGTCTGCGGAATCCAAGTGATCAATAGGAAAGCGCAAAACTCAGATCTTGTGCAAAAAAATGTCGCACTTAAAATTTAATCGCTGACTTTGAACACATTCCAGTCAAGATCTCAGACCTTGACTGGAATGTGTTCAATTTCAGCGACTATTATATTTTAACTGTCGCATTTCTGTGCGCTAATCATTTATTTTTATTACAACACCAGAAATAACTGTTCCACGAGAAGACGTATACGTTTTAACCCTTGAGACACTAAGCGCGACTATTGTTTGATATGTTTTATCAGCCGATTAAACCACTGTTATTGGGAACAAGACGTGTGTACATCCAAATTTACATTTCTTAGTCATTAAAATTAAATGAACATGAATATTTTTACCCACTTGAAGTTGACGTCTACAGACGGCAGATTCTGTCGACTAAAGTCGATCCCCGCGCTGTAAGGGTTGATCATACAGACTTGAAGTTATCGATCGCTCTCCGGACAATTTCATTAGTTACAAATTTATATTGTCTACTTTGAAGTTCTATGGGTGAGGCCACAAACAAATACAGGACGAGCCAGCGCCCTTCAAAGCTGACACATGTGTGTGCAATGCCAACACACTTAACAAAGTTAGAGAGTGCTCAAGCTCTTTTTACAGCACATTCTCTGGCATTTGTCAAATGCAGAGATTGGGAAGTTCAAACACAGATCATCTGTGATGAACCTTAAAGGTGATTTATAACCCCTTATATAGTATGAATAATTTTGTGACAAATAAATCAAAGTTGCCACAAGATGGAGCACAAGTGTTTCCTTATAAGGTGTGATTGGCTATCATGTGACCCTCTTGAGAGGGTCACATGATAGCCAATCACCCCATATAAGGACATAATTATTCATACCATATAAGGGATGATAGATCACCTTTAACATGCCCAGTTAGCTGAGGTAGGTGTACTTTTCACCCTTGTCCTGCTCAGCACGACATTAGTTATTTTGAATCGATTTTAGCCGGTTAAACAACTTATTGGGAATTATAAATGCAATTACTGTTTAAACATCGATATTTGTAAATGTTTGGTCCAAAATTAAAGAAATATGAGTAATTTTCATCCACTTGGGGGTTGTGGATCGCTGTAGGGAGAAACAGCATGAAGTGGTTGAAAAAATAAATAAATTACCTTAGCAGAATCAAGGTTAATTTATTCGACTATGACAATTGTGTAGATAAATTCAGTTTCAAATGAAAAGAAACAAATTAGTAGTGTTGCAATAGTGTCGATATAAGCACAAAAGATTACGACTTAAATATTCTTAAATACAGAATGCAGATTTTTGCAATTTCACTCTATTTCCATTGTACTCGTGTAAGGCACTATACACGAATAATCCTTTAAACGCCTGTACCGATTATATTAGGTTTTTCATTTAGATTTTTCATAACATATTTTTGAACATGTTAAAGAAAAACGTGACTTAAATCAGACAGTTTTGAGAATAGTTAACCTCCATTTTGTCTATGAATATTTTTCACTCACTTGAAGTTGTGGATCGCGTTAGCGAGACACAACTTCAAGTGCACACTCTTAGAAAAAAGGTTTCTTGAGGTTCATTTGCTGTAAGTTTATTTGCTGTATGGTAATATAGTGCAAGGCGAAAAGGCAGTATCTGCTTATTTTACAAGTCAGATACTGTTTTTTGCCTTTGAAGAGCAGCAGACCCGATATATGTATAAGTGGAACCTCTCTCTATATTACTTGCAGTAAATAAATTAGCAATATTTTATTCGAAAGCCTGGCATACACATTGAGACTCAACTCATCCAAACAGCTTTTCATCCGGTTTCATTCAATTTGTCACAGTTTTTGTTTAATATACACAATCGAACTAGAGTCGATCTGTGTCGTTATCCTGCATACTATGACCTGGGCTAATGTATTTTAAATTCGGTGTCGTTGTTTTAAATGTTTATCATCAACGTTAAGTGAATTACAGTAATCCAGTTTGATGTTGACAAGTGAATTGGCAAAGTTTACTCCCATGTTTCGAGCTGAAACCGCTGATAATGTGCCATGATCGCACACACCTGTCTTACCACACAACCCAACTTCCCGCAAACACGAGGCATTGAACCAATGTTGGGTCAATGTTGGCCCGCCGTCTACGACGTCGGCCCAACATTGTCTCAACATTGTTTCAATATCTCGTGTTTTCTGGGCTCATAGTAGTTAAACCTAATTTGACCCTTAACCATTACAACGCTGATTTATTTTTGTAAAAACCAACCATGGAGACCAAAGGGTTTTTTCAATTTAAAATCATCATAATTGTCTTATTTAGCTCTTATCGATTATTTTGAATACCTATGTCATGGGTCTACGACCATTAATTTTTTTTTACTCTTTTGGTGCTGAGTAATGACGTCAAATTCTGACGTCTAAAGTCGACCACCCGCGCTTGAAGGGCTAACATGGTGAGTCCCAAGTTGTCGCTTTCTCAAGTTGTAGGCCAAGCTATGTCAGTCCACATCCTGTGTAAAGCATCGGATAAAGACAGCGATAATGAATTTGATCACCAAAACCCATGCTTTGAGATCAGGGGGAGGTGGGTTTTGATTTACGTAAAATTACGAAAATGTTAGATTAGCCACCGCTTTTGACGACGCTTTCATGCATTCTGGTTATCGATATAATAATCATGATCATATTATACAGAAATGAGTGAGATGAATGCAACTCTGTACCTTTAGAAGTCTGTGGTCGTTGTTAACAATCCTTTCTCTTGCTCTTGTTGCTTGTTATCTAAGATGTCGAATCACTCTTGAAATTGTGTTTCCTGTTAATCACTTCGCTCTTTAAAAGTTTGTTTGATACACGAACTTGTTCATCTTGTATCTCAGTCGATGAGCAGTGTGTGTCTAAGTGACTTGTGGCTGACTTCTCTGCGGTGTCTATCTTGTGACAGACTTTTGCAGATGCCCCTGTAGGTCTTCCGTTTGTTGCGTTTCTTGTCCTGCGCGTGGCTCTTCTGTTACCTCTGCTGGTCTGCCGCCCGCCCCGCCTCACATAGCGCCCCTACCTCCCCCCTCACCCCGCACGGATTCGTCTGCTGTTGCTGCTGTGGCCATGCCGCTTCCATTGGTGGGTGTGATTCCGTGCAGGAAAGGATTCACAAATGCTGTTTTGATGCTGGTTCTACGTCTGCGACGGTGAACCAGCATCAAAACAGCATTGGTTCACATCTCGTTTAAACAGGGTTCTCACTCTGTCCGGCCCCTTGTCTCTCACTCATGTTTGTTGCCCTCAACAGATGGTTGTCTTAGACTCTTGCAGAGCTTATGTCTATTCTTCCCCAGAGCACTTCACCTGGCCGTATAGCATCGTGAAAACACAGCTGTTGCGCATTTTGAAAAGCGCAGTCTGTCCAGTCCTATCAACACGGCCGTATCTAGCGCGTTCGCTTTTCCGCCGCTCCCTCGCCAAAATGGCAACCCAGATTCTTGCATGACTTCTACCTGTAGCAGTTAGAAGAGCTCACAAAATAACCGTATCACATTGCATAAATATAGCCCGCCACACCGCATGGCTTCCGCTTATCTCTGACTTCTTTAGTGCTCCGGATTACAGCGTTCAGCCCTCCACTCATAAAGGTGTCCTATCAAATAGTTCTCAGTGTATCCACTTGTTAGTTTTATCTCCATCTATAAATGTCCATTTTTCGTGAACTGTATAGTTTTACGGCATTTCGCAACAGGGTATGACACAAAAAGACATAGAGTTAGAAACGTTCACATACAAAAGCACATAGTTATAGGTTAGGCATACATGTTACTAGCAAACATAAAGAGTAGATTAGTAGTGAAATTCAGCAATTTGAAGACTAATATATTCACCATAATGCTAAATAAAATCACCTCTCAAAGGAGTCATTGCTTAGCCGAGGGCAACTTGTTTCTCCAAATCGCCGATATTTCTGATTTAACGTTTTTGACTTGAAAGATGTCTTCCTCTAAAACAAATAACAAAATGTTGCGACATTAAAATCGTTTTAATATTAGAGCTTAATGAACCAAGCTCAACCAAAGAAATATGGAAATGGATAGTCAGACACAAACATAATCAGTTTATGATTATTTTGTACCCATTTTGCCTTTTTTGCAGTTTAATAAAACTGGTAAAAGTCTAATTTAAAGAACACCTACCCTGACTACTCAATTAAGCTCTAATCCGGAAGTTGTATGATAGCTGGATAGCTTGCAATATATTATTCATATTATGTAAATAGAAACTATGAATTGGAAATTTCACATACGAAAAACACAAGACAATGAGCTGCCATCTAATTTGAAATGAAGTTTAAGACTAAGAGTGACGGTTGTCTTTAAATTCATTAGTGAAATAAATTCTGGAAAAGAAAAGACAACACTAAAGTTAAGCGGATAAAATAAAAAGTATTTTTATCTGCAAAGTCAATAGGCAGTATATGCTTACTTGTAAAGTAAGCAGATTCTACCTTTGGATCTGCCCGGCAGAATAAGTGAGATGAACATAACGTAATAGGTAGGGCGGTGTCTACATTGCAACGTACCTAATCATATAATTATGATCTTTATACTCATTACAATGTCTATTTCATCACCACTGTTATGCAATATATGATAAATTCACCTTGCTAAATATAAAAACGTCAACCTATGTTTAAACAACGTTTACATGTTTTTTTTTTATTTTTATTTATGTTTAATATTATTTATGTTTATTTATGTTTTTTTTATTTATGTTTTTTTTCTAATGTTTTTATTGTTGCGTACCTTTTGTCATTCAGTGTCAAGTTATGCAAATGCTCTTGTTAAGAATCTTGTTCTCTTAATAACGATATCTTAATAACAGCAGCGTTAGAAACATGTTCTACATGAAATATCATTTTTTAACTGTAAAATACTTGGATATTGTGTTGTGGCCACTGGCATAGATCATGAAGAGAGCTCAATCCCAGAGTCAAACCCTTTCTTTAACTTCGCTATTATAATTTGTTGACTTATGAACTCGATATTATCAGTCGTCAAATGGTGATTATCCAATAACAATCTTGAATTGTAATGAAAAACGGGATCAATTGATGACATTTAATTTGAAAAATAATTAGCATAACTTTAGGCTACGATAATTTTAGTGATCGCTCCCAATTGAGTTTTTTCTTTGATTTTAAATATACACTTAATAGACTCATGGGATTAATACTACTAATACTTGACAGACAAAGCAAATAACAATATTGTAAGTGGTCACTCCGCCACATAAGCTACCCATTAAAGGGACTGGCCCAGGCTAAGATCATAAAAAAATCGGTGATTTTATTTTGGCTTATTAATATGACCATATGATGTGTCCATAGCCTAGAACTGCAATTTTTTAAAATATTTTTTGTGCTGCGCATTTATCTGTTAAGCTATATATAGAGACGAAATTCCTGATTTCTAATTATTGACAACCATGTCAAAAATAGACAATACGGGAATTGCGTCTCTATATCCAGCCTAACTGGTGAATGCGCAGCAGAAAAATTAAAAAAACTTTAGCAGTTCTAGTCTATGGACATGTTTACATCATATGGTCATATAAAGAAGCCAAAATAAAATCACCGATTTTTTGATGATTTTAGCCTGGGCCAGTCCCTTTAAATACGAGAGAATTATACAAGACTACATCATAAATGGTCATATACTTGAAAAAAAATCACTTAAAATATCATTGTTTTTTTCTGAAAATTATCTAAATCAACTTTAAATTGACCATTCTTTGCACTTAAAGTCAAACAGATAGGTGCAATCGATTTTTGGTGTCCAAAACATAAGTAGCGATACCTAAAATTTACAAAATGGAAAAAACCTGAAAAATTTGCTTTTCGCAAGCGATCGAGTATGGAAAAATAGTTTCAAGTCAATTTCTCGAATTTGAACAGTACTTTTGCTTGGGACTTTTTGGAAATGTTAGTTGAGACCTATATCTACAAAAATACATCATAAAACCAATTTGTCGAGATGTTTTCGCCAGAATAACTACAACATTAATTTCCTGCTATGACCGCATATTCGGCTCTTAGTAGCACAAAACAAACAGTTTATATGAAACTATTTATTGAATTAAATATCTGAAGCGTTCTATTAAGATATTTATTTTACGGAATGTTTTGAAATCGCGTTTAAAGCAATAATTATTTATTTTAGAAAATATTTTATACTTTATCTCCAGTAATATGATCTATATACATGTTGTTCTTATGTTGTGGTGATATGTAATTATTCCGACTGAATATGCGTCCCCAAAAACTTACAAAATGACAGTTCACCCATGAATTCGCAAATTATGCCGCTCAGTCCTCACCAGCCTTAACCCTTACAGTGCGGGGATCGATTTTAGTCGTCAGAATCTGACGTCTGTAAGACGTCAGATTCTGACGACTAAAATCGATCTCCGCACTGTAAGAATCTACATATTTATATATTAGTCGTAGACCCATAACATAGGTATTCAAATGAATCGGGAAGAGCTGACGAAGGCATTTATGATGCTTTCAAATTGAAAAAACCCTCTGGTTGCGATGTTTTTTACAAATTAATTCAGCGCTTTAAGGGTTAATGAGCCTCAATCCTTACAGGTGTCTGCTGCTCATTAGAGTCCCTATGCAAATACTGTCTCGTATATGATTGTCTCAGTTTTTTTTATGAAGACATATTGTTCCTTTAACCCTTTAAATCCTCATGATGCATTAAAAAATCATCTTACATCCCTGAAAACAGACTTAATTTTCCTATAACCAAGGGTTTTAGAACGAAAATATCCAAGAGACTGGCTTATCAAAATATGGTAATTTCCTTTATTTTTAAACCACATCAAATCATCTTAAGCCACTTCAAATCGAGAATTGCGACAACAAAATTCTCGGCTTGTAGTGGATGAAGATGACAATGGTACATTCAGACTTGCAAGGGCGAATGTAGGATAGGATCTAGAACAGCTTGATGAGACTTTCGGAGGGATACAGTTGGTGAAATGTATGTGTTTTAGTGGGAATGGGTGTATGAATTCTGTGATCCATGTATTTTTTTGCGATCATTTTCATCAAAGTTTTTTCACCAACAAACAACTTCACTTGATCCAGTATGAGCGTAGTAGATGAAGAGTGAGAGATATATCCACACTCTTCAGGTGCATATGCCAGTGGAGCGTTTCAATATTTTACCACGGTAATAGTAGTCCTATAGATAGAGAAAGTTTGCAAACGTTTTCCACAATAGTATACTATAACACAGTCAAATACTCTAGAAAAAAATATTGTTTTTTTCGAATGTTGCATGATAATTATTTGTAATCAAAGTTTTACTAAGGTTTATTATTACACCTATGTGTAACTGTTCATTCATTCATTCATTCATTCATTCATTCATTCATTCATTCATTCATTCATTCATTCATTCATTCATTCATTCATTCATTCATTCATTCATTCTTCATCGCCATCCATGCATTCACAAATCACTCAGTTAATTCTTCTTTCATTCATTCCTTAATTCTCGTCATCACGTCCATCATCAACACATGGTAAAATGATCTTAGAAAAAATATGTTTTCGTAAACTTAGTTTCCAGTAACACATAATTATGAGTACGTCCAATGCGTTTGCTCTCACCTTTCTTCCCTTTACATGTACATCACAGTCGGTCCTCTGGAAACTATGGGGATTGTTTGTGGTTTTATGTCTGCGGACCTCAACAAAGACTAATATTATCTCCCACATTGGCCGTGGTGCCATCTTCAGCATAGCCCCAGAGGCAAAGCCAGCACCCAGGTTTATGGCACTTTTAGCATCTTTAGTGCCAGAAACCGAAGTTAGGCGTGGGGCGAAAAAGAGAGGGGGATTCAGCTCATGACATGCGTTGGTAAAACGCTGGCTCAACGCTTGTCAACGTCGAGCCAGCGTTACCACGTGTCTTGTATCAGCAGGAAAATTCCCGGACCCATAACGTCTAATGGAGCAAAGGGAAGACGGTCAGGAGAGGCTGTCAGAGCCTAGCAATAATTACGGCAACGTCATTACAACGCCTGGCGCCTGCACGCCATGACTGACTAAGCCTCGCAAGATGCTCGTTTTAATTCCCTTAAATGACTCGCTCAGGTCCACTACCTTGATGGTACTCAGCTCAACTGTTTTCTGGCGGTGGAATGGTTTCACTTTTGCGTGCACCCATCCCCCACAGAAGAAGCGCCAGCTTGGCCATATGCTAACCAATCACCGCAGCTGTTACACTGGTTTCACTATTTACGACATTGCACGCTCGTCCGAATCATGTTATCAACTGTAGATATTATAAGCGTTCAGACTAGTGAGACTATTAAAGAAAATTATGCCAGATAGAGATCATTATTATCTACAACATCCTGTTGTTTGATTTTCCCAATGAACAAAAGAATGATCATATATATACACGCATGAACGTCATAAATTACAACACCAGTCCTCTCGTTTACCAACTCCTGCCACAAGCAAAATACATAATTACATGTAGTTTGTTGTTTATCGGCAAACATTGAATTATTGTTGACTATTATATTAACTCTTGTAACGCGGGAATCGACTTTTGACGTCAGAATCTGTCATCTGACGTCCGAAAAGAGCTAACTAAGACTTTTATGATGATTATAAATTGAAAATAACCCTTTGATCTCCATGGTTTATACACAAATATTTCAGCGCTTTAAGGGCTACTGACCAACCATGGCGGAACATGTTTTGTTCCCCCCCCCCCTTACTGCTGGACAGACTGCCTTCTCTCAACGGTAAATTCAACGGTAAATCAACACCAATGACGTTTATTTTACCCTTTAACCGCCGGTGCCGCATATATATTCGGGTTTTCATTTTTTATTACCACATCAAGTACCACATTTTAAATATGTTACAGATAAAATGTGACATCAACCAGCAAGATTTGAAAAGATTTTACCTACATTTTGTCAAATCTAAATAATTTTCATTCGCTTGAATGAAAATTCAAATTCAATTCAAATTGAATAATTTGGCGGTTAAAGGGTTAATGTCGTTGCCAGGAGTACTTGTAGCGCAAGGAGCGAACGAACAATCGAACGACCGAACCAACGAACGAACAATCGAACAATAAACTGTGTTGTAAGTTGTGAAATGGCCTCATCCCAGCAAACACAAAACATTTGTATAACATTTGTACAACGTCGGCCCAACATCTTTGACGTTGGTCCAACATTGCACAAATGTTATACAAATGTTTTGTGCTTACTGGGATGTCCAGACTCAGGACTCGAAATTCAAGCCCTGGTGATCTAATGCCGAGCACGCGTCTCTGTGACGGAGGCACTCCACGATACGAATGAGCGGTGAAGAAACAAACCCGCGAGCTCGGGCGTGGTAGGCGGGTAGCGTTATCCATTAGACCAGGGCCATCGTCTCTGTGAAACTCTGTAAGAACTTAACCCTTGTCATGCTGATTACGACTATTGTCGTTTTTATCTGTTTTATTATTCAACCAAATAACTGCTATTCTGTGAAACTCAATGACCTCGACCTCCTTTGTTTTCACCGAGCTGGCTAATACAATGAAGTATGGGGAGGGTTCGTATATAACCTTGTTTTTACCGAGTGACGTCACTGCGTTTCACAGAATGAAGTATGAGGGGGGGGGGTGTTATATAACCTTGTTTTCACCGAGTGACGTCACTGCGTTTCACAGAATATTGGGAATGGAATGTGTTTCTAAACATTGATTTGCAAATATTTGTAATAAAATTAAACAAATATGAGTAATTTTCAGCCACGTGAAGTTGTGGGTCGCGGTAGCGACGCACAACTTCAAGTGGCTGAAAATTTAAATAAATTACTTTAGCAGGATAAGGGTTAACAAAGGAAGTCATCGTGAATATATCCAGTTTCAGCAATAGACTGCCATATTCGTCTTCTCCCATTAGTCAATGAAATATAAATCTTAGAACGATGTGCCCACTCTATAGCTTGTCACATTATAGCGGATAGACGACTGCTCACAATACGCGCGGGACAAGGAGGCCCCACAATGCACCACGCCATAGCCATCATAAACTACAGTCGGTAATCGAGTAATTTTCCAAGGTATCACAATGATACATTTGTATATTATGTAAAAACATATTTCTGCAGAACGATATATCCATAATCAGAGATAATGCAATTTGTGATGCGATACCTATTGCCCAGTCACACTGAGCCCATTCACACTCATTCTCATTCATCAGATCCACTATCCTTCCATTAGCGTCAGCTAGTGGCTCTGAATAATTACTCTGTAGAATGTGCTCAGTAGATATATGTGGCGTGCCAAATCAAAACCAGTTCTATGTCGCAAAATATAGAAAATGAGTTAGTAAGTGGCGTTTGAAGAGCCAGCGCTCAGGTTTTAAATGCACCATAAATTATAAATATATCTCGATTATTTAGGAAATCATGGATAAAACAAGATTTGGAAACTTAAGCCATAAATATCGCAAAATGTTGAGAAAATGACCTACAAAGTTTAAATTCAATTGACAAATAATTTAAATAGCTCAAATTGAATCATTTTTTTATAAAGGAAATAAAAATAGGGTATCTTCAATATTTTGTACTTATATTGCTTTGAAGTTGTATTTTCGATCAGCGTTCAAAAAGAAAATTAGCAAAAAAATATTATTTTGACAAAACATGGCCATAACTCAAAATCTAAAGCTCCGACATAGGTCATGAATTTGACCCGATTTTTTGTCTGGTCAATAAGACAATACCTAACAAAAATGGTGTCCTTGACATTCTAAGCCACATGGTCAGGCCAAGGAATACACGTGGTGAGGCACGTGACCATTTTCATGAAACTAACAGCTTCTTTTAACATGTTTCAGAGAGGGTGGGGTGGACCAGGGAGGGGCTTGACTACATCATTACATCTAAAATGCTATATTTAGTGTCCAACTTAGCCTGACATCCTGTGGATATTCAAGACTGACATTATGTGCTCCAGTCAGTACTGTCTGGTGAGATATAGGCCTACATCTGTACATGTATCATGTGTATTGACTATCCTAATATAGTTGTAGTATATAAGTCAGAAGATACATTCTAAATACATGGTCAATGTTGATTTTATGTTTGGCCAGCGTCGTAGACGATTGACAGACATCAATCCACCATTGTCAATCCCACACAGTAAGCACGATAGGTCTATACCGTCCCAATGTTTTCCTAATGTTGGGCCTATTTAGCAAACAATGGACCAACGTTAAGCCAATAATGGGTCAGTGTATCGTGCTGACAGAGACTGCATAATCCTAACCATATAGCCCAGCATAGGGGAGACAAAATTATGTAAACTTGTCTCTAATAGGCGCAAGGAAACCTCGAGCTTGACATTGTTTAAGGGTCAGGTGTGGGTCACGAGCACAAGTTTATGAAGCCCTATCAGAACGCAGCAATTACAGAAGAGATTCGCAAAGCTCTGTAACAGGGCCACCTAGCTGTGCTAATGTGGCCCCAAGAAAAAGGCTGGTTCGCACTACGTTCTGCAGAACGGGAGTAGAACGAGGAGAAACGTATTAAGAATGGAATGGACGTAGTACACATCGAGTACAATCGTATTAGAGCGAGCAATGACGGGATGGTAGTCCAGAACGTCGAACAGGTTTGAAATCCGATCCCGTTATACCCGTTCAAAATAGGAGCTTGGTACAAGATTGGGTAAGATCGCATTTCGAACGAGATTGCCGTACTGGAAACGGAATTGCCGTACTGCGAGTGTGGAACAAACGGAGCTGAACGTCGTGCGAGCTTGGGAAAATAAGACCCAAATATAACCCAACACCATGCTGTTACGTTTCAACCCGTACTACCCGTCATCACACAGACCTTACTACTTTTCATTACGTCTTCGAACTGGTTCAGTGTGACTGGGCCATCATTTTGCAGTCTAGGCCCTATAACCCACGTGAAATGGCCACTGAAAACATATACTAATAATGGGGGATCACTGAATAGTTTACACATACAAGTGTATAATTATGATTAAACCTCGAAAAAATACTAAGATGACCGACTGTCAGCGCAAGCCTGTTACACAGGCTTTAACCCTTGACCCTTTAAGCCCTCACGATGCATTAAAGCATAATTTTACATCCCTGAAAAAACACTTAATTTTCCCACAACTAAGGGTTTTAGAGCGAAAATTTCCATGAAACTATTTTACCAATACATGGCAAAATTCTGTAATTTTTAAACTACATTAAATCATCTCCATCCACTAAAAGTCGAGAATTGCGACAGCAATTCGCGGCTTGTAGTGGATGAAGATGACAATGGTAAATGCAGGCTTAAAGCGCTGAATTATTTTATGAAAACCCTGGGAGACCAAAGGGGTTTTTGTTCAATTTAAAATCATCGTAAGTGTCTTAGTTAGCTCATCCCGATCCATTTGAATACCCGTGTTATGGGTCTACGGCCATCATAAATACTTTTACTCTTACAGTGCGGGGATCGACTTTAGTCCCCCGCGTTATGAGGGTTAAGCTGTCTGTGATAATTAGACAAACACCTGCTGCGATGCATCGCGAGAATCCGTCCACTAAATATCATGTTTGTAACTGGGAAGCTCAGACCAGCAGAAAATTAGGATCAACTCTAAATGTAGGCCTATTATAGTGATGTTTCAAGCCGTTTTCAGCCATCTATTTTCATTCAAACAATGACATTGGGGAACTCACCGTTAAATTTGTTAGATTGGCATATTGATGCAAATTATATATATGGTAAATTTTACCGATTTTATGATGTGGATTGCGCCAATTATATAACTTAGCACTTTAGGGTTATTTTTTTAATTTGCTGAAAGTTTATTAATGATATAAATTTTTGGATTCAAAATTATCTGAAGATATATTGGGGCCTGTCATAACGTTAGGGGTTGGATGGGTTGTCAAATAAATCGAATTTGCACCTGCAAAAGTCAAGCTTGAAGAATAATTTTAATACATTTATTTTGGTCAATATTTCACAACTGTGAAAAACCATGTCGCCAGCACAAATTGTGCTTTTGGCATAATTATTACAGCACAATTTGTCAACTCTACGCATTTTTATGGCTGCCTATATCATTTGAAAATAAAAAAAACTTTACCACTTTTTATTAAACATTTTATTTAATGAGCAGCAGGCATTTATTTCGTTAATTTCTCAATTTTGGCGTGTCGCTAATGACAAATCAGAATAAACTTTATTTGTGTTTTATGCCAAAATACCTCAATAACTGTACATGGATCGTTCAAAATGAAGTAAACACCACGCTCTACCTGTGTAAGTATGAATATTTAGAATTGGTGGCGTGTTTCATATTTAAACATATTTGCATTCGGGTGTCTTCTAATGTTTGTCATTAGCGTCACGCTGTGAACTGCGATATATTAAATACACAATATCAACATCTCGTTGGGACACATATGCTCAAGATAAATCAGAGATTGTCATCTAGGAGTGATGAGATCGAAGGCATTAAATAAACTCAAATTTATTACGTTATTTAACCTTTCCAAAATTAACAATACATGTCCTACAAATTCGGGTCACCAGAGAACGGTGTACATATGTAGCAATGTTACAAGATCCGGTCCATATATCATTTCAAATACTTTAGTGTATGTGAATGAGCGATAAAAAGGGTGTATCCAGACACGTGATGGCAAATATGAATTGTGATTGGTCAAAACAAAACATAATTTCATTAGCGTCACACGTCATTAGAGAACGTGACGCTAATTACTTAGCTATGTGACGCGAATGACATATGCTAGGTTTATGTTGTAATTCTACGATTGGACACATACGCTGAGTATTTTTCTGAAGTACATTTCATATAATAATTATGTAAATGTTTGAGCCAGGATATTTATATTATTAGGTACGCATATTGTTCATTTTCTGGAAATGATGCGAATGACATACTATTGTGACGCTAATGACCAGATGACTGTAGGTATGAGTGGTCTTGTTATTTGCAATATCTTATAACGTAATCTACATCACACATTTTAATGTACCAGGATAATCTTAGATGGCGCTTACTGCAGCCCAATGAGCAAATAAACTATAGAGCTAGAATAAAACAAAACACAGCCAAATTTAATTAACATAAGAAGAAAAATATAAAATTACTTAAATAGAGAATATTTAAATGCCGATACAGTAGGATGATGAACGAGACAAAAAGCGGACAAAACGAAAATGGAGAGTGAAGTTAATCAGAAAATTAGGAAACTGTATCAATGAAAATTTTATAAAGCTGAGGAAGAATCAACCATTTACAAATGGCACAAAAGTGTGTCTCAAAAACACAAAAGTCCCCACAACCAGGGACACATTTTATGTCAAAACCTCCTGGTAACCCCCACCCAACCAGGTGGAAAAAATATCCTGGTGTGTATTTATAAATGATTATCAATAATATAATAATTGTGATACGACAGGTCTACCCTCATTGCGCAACTTTTAATTTGGTATTTTAAATTAGTATTTAGGACACAGTTATACCAGAATTTGTAATCAAATACTAGTATTTGACGACCCTCTCCCATCACCTTGAACATGGCTGACGACCCTCACCCATCACCTTGAACATAGCTGACGACCCTCACCCATCACCTTGAACATGGCTGACGCCCCTCACCCATCACCTTGAACATGACAAATGTTAGACAAATGGTTAGCGTTTACTGAGATACTGCGTACTCATTATACAATCTCTCACAAGTTACGATATATCGATAGGCTTCGGATCAGAATGGTCGATATGGCCAGACACTGCAAGATACGCAAATGTTCACATGAGGTTAGCACAACGTTTGCCTTGGTATTTGTTCGGGTGTGGTCGATTCGGATCCAGAGAGGGACAAATGTTTTTCTCCAAACATTGCCATTTATTAGGGAAACATCAGATTTTTATCCTCTGTTGCTTTCATGGTAGGCGTTGGCCCAGCATGAAAGCAACATTAGGCTAAATATCTTCGGTTTCATCATGTCGATGGGTATCCATCGTTGTTATGCTAATTAGTGCTGATCTGGTTGGTCAACAAAACACCTTATATCTGAGATCAATTCTGTCGTACAACGCCGAAAGGCATGGATTGCTCAATTTTCAAAGTAGCAATTGCTGGCTTTTGCATTGCATAATAGAATCACAGCATATGTCAATTCCATGTAAAATACCATTACTATACTAGTAAACCACTTATATTCTGTAAATCTGTACATTTCTGCATATCTTTATTCAATAAATCTGTTTGTTTTTTTAAACGACAATATTATGGACACCAGAGGGTCTTTTCAATTTCAAAGCATCATAAATGTCTTAGTTAGCTCTTTCTGCTTCATTTTAATGCCTATGTTATTGGGCTACGGCCATTAGATATGTTTCCATTCTTTCAGCACGGAGACCGTCTTTTGGCGTCAGAATCTGACGTCTATGGACGTCAGATTCTGACGTCTAAAGACAGTCCCCGTGCTGAAAGGGTTAAAAAAATGATTATCGATTATATTTGGACCATCGATACTTTAGGCGCTATGGAAGTTTACCTTTCTATTTTACACGAAAAATTATATAGGTAATGATTTTGACAGCTGACTCACATGTTGTAGAGGAGTTGTGTCATCGTTTGTCGTGGACAACACTAATAATTGTGTCTGCCATGATCACCGATTGTTTGACCAAAAATCCCGACTTGTGGTTGACAATAACATAATCCTTGTGTCAATTCTGGTCCTATGCTGGACCAATGTTGATGAAGCTGGCCAAACATAGAGCCAGCACCATATTGACTTCAGATGTGGTAAGCACTACAAATCCTGTTCTCTCATCGACATATTTGCACGCACATAATGATATTTGCTCAACATCATATCTGGAAAGAACAGTCTTCCAAGTTAGAAAACCGCTGATTCAGAAATAGCCTAGACAGGTTTGTTATTGAGCGAAGCTGGAATGTTTAATATGAAGCACATGAAATGTTTTGTGACAATTGATTATAGACAAAAACAGAAAGTGCTTATGTCATTACCTGTGGCAAGTTATCGTTGCCATTACATTTGCACAACAGCACACATATACCTCAACCAATAAAGCATTCTCTACTTTCCTGGGTATGTATGTTTAACTTTTTCTGTATCATTTAAATTTCTGTGTTATAGGTCTACGGCAATTATAAATTTTACTTTTTCAGTGCAGGTATCGACATTAGAGGGCAGAATCTGACGTGAGAAGTCTGTTTCCGCGCTGAAAGGGTTAACTGCTGCCCATTAAATATCAGTTTTTAGGGTTGAGTAGATTAAAAAAAGTAGAAAATACATGTTATTAATATGAGGTCCTGATAATTATGAGCACAAGCTCATTTGAAAATGTCTTCACAAATATAGCTCCATTTCATAGTAGTTCATGTTAAATTAACGAAACCATTGAGGCTTTGGATGCTTGAAGATTTATTAAAAGAATCAAAGTTGCTTTTACAGGGAAATAATAACTATGAAAAAACATGTATTTACATTCTGATAGACAACATACATAATATTCATATGTGATGTGACACATCAAAATTTGGTTTTCAAGCAATTCTGCTGCAATTTTTTTTACTTTCGGCAATTAAAAACAAAAAAGTAACAGTAATTATTGCTGGTTGATTATTGAGCTGTAGTATTTTTAATCGGTGTATATGAAAAAAGAGGGGGAAAGATCATAAATAATAAAATACAATACGGAGATTTTTAAGGGACATCCCCAAAAAATACATTTCAACTGAAAATATTTAATTGGAGCGCGCCAAATCATTTGGCTTGCACCAAATAATCATTTGGAGCGCACCAAATCATTTGGCTTGAACCAAATAATCATTTGGCGCAAACCAAATCATTTGTCTTAAGACAAATAATCCTTTAGCGCCAACCAAATAATTTGGCTTGAACCAAATAATCATTTGGCGCGAACCAAATCATTTGGCTTGAACCAAATAATCAATTGGCGCGAACCAAATCATTTGGCGCGAACCAAATCATTTGGCGCGAGCCAATTCATTTGGCTTGAAACAAATAATCCTTTAGCGCCAACCAAATCATTTGTCTTAAAACAAATAATCCTTTAGCGCCAACCAAATAATTTGGCTTGAACCAAATAATCATTTGGCCCGAACCAAATCATTTGGCTTGAACCAAATAATCATTTGGCGCGAACCAAATCATTTGGCTTGAACCAAATAATCATTTGCAGCGAACCAAAGCATCTGGCTTGAACCAAACAATCATTTGGTGCGAACCAAATCATTTGGCTTGAACCAAATAATCATTTGACGCGAACCAAATCATTTGGCTTTAACCAAATAATCATTTGCCGCGAGCCAAATCATTTGGCTTGAACCAAATAATCATTTGGCGCGAGCCAAATCATTTGGTTCGCTCCAAATGATTATTGGTGCAAGCCAAATGATTTGGCGCGCTCCAATTAAATACTTTCAGTTTAAATATATTTCTTGGAGATGTCCCTTAAAAAGCTCCGTATGTTATTATTATGAGGTCCTAATAATTATGAGCACAAGCTCATTTGAAAATATCTTCACAAATATATCTCCATTTCATAGTAGTTCATGTTAAATTAACTAAACCATTGAGGCTTTGGATGCTTGAAGATTTAATAAAAGAATCAAAGTTGCTTTTACGGGGAAATAATAACATACATTCTGATAGACAAAATACATAATATTCATATGTGATGTGACACATCACAATTTGGTTGTCAAGAAATTTTGCTGCAATTTTTTTCTTTCGGCAAATACAAATAAAATAATTAACAATAATTATTGCTGGTTGATTATTGATCTGTAGTATTTTGGATCGGTGTATAAGGACAATGAGGGGAAAAGATCAGGAGGACTACGTGTCCATACTGTTTAATCGTGGCCTACATGTACCTACAGTACCGATTCAAAAAACAAAAAACGTGTATTATTACGTTGTATTAGAATGTGGTTATGGTGGTTTTAGAAAAAGGTTCCGCGACACTTTCGCGGTAATGATAACCAATGTTAGCCAATTTCCATCAGATAATAATATTTAAATGTGAATGGATATATACCACATAGTGGGCGACTACAACATACTGGACGGCTCAATAACTCTTATGTGATATTCAAATAAGAGCTCGCAATAAATAAATCGTTATCATGTTATATTCAAATTTGTATGGGATTAATTGGGTTCAATACTTTGAATTGGGGAGTGCGGTTGGATATTCAGTTTGCAAAATGAGAAAACACATCGTGATAATTTTGTATTAGAGAGACGCCCGTTGTTTAGTCATTTAGCCAATGAATAAGGCATTGGACCAACACCTAGTCAGCGTTCAACAGCTTCTTGTGTGACCTGAGTGAGAGGTTGCATGACAGGGAGAGGTACCCCTGACAGGTAATTTGCTGTCTCTATTATCAAGATTAAAGAAATACACACGTGACGCTAGCAATAAAAAAAATCACAATGTTTCCTTCCCATTCCCCTCATGTTTGCTGGATCGTACTTGTTTGGACTGATATTACCCTTCGAACACGGATCTCAGCCAACACAAAACATTTGTATAACCTTTCCACAGTGTTGGACCAGCGTCTCCGACGCTGGGCTGACGTTGTACAAATGTTATACAAATGTTTTGTGTTTGCTGGGATGTCGACTACTGTAAGTAGACATGCTGTGTTTTTGTTAGCACCTGTATAACCAGCTGTTAAAAATAAAATATGCTTACAATCTAGAAACACTTATATATTTTGGGACTTAACTTTCACAAATAGCGCACATTTTCACGAGCCATAGCTTTAGGTGGTTGAAAATATGAATTTCTTAGCTCAGTCCTCAAGGAGTTAAATGTGACAGAAATAAGTTGTCAGGAATCGTGGGCGACGAGCAAAGTTTTATATAATTATAACTTTCTATTTCATCTTTATGTAATCCTATCACATTAGGGTCTTTGTTATCAGCTCAACGATTTTAGATTATATGACAGAGTTGATCCTAAAGGAATATTGATAAATGTGACTTTTTATGAGAAAACCTACAGCTGATGTAAAATCAAAACACGCGTTTAATCTTGGTGTGGGGACAAAAACCCGTATGCCTATACCAAAATAATCAAGGTGTTGATACAATTAAGCAAACATATATAGTTATTGATAATTTATTATCACCAGGGCTGGAATGGGTCGTCTTTATTTAAAATTATGATTTTGATTGAATGTCAGACCTTCTTTTACTGCCATATCCAATAAAGTAAACATGGTATCGTCATTGTTATCTTATCGAATAATAATTAATAATACCACTTGTAGTTAAATCACGATACTTGGCAGGGATGATAGTGCTAATTTTTGTTCTCCTTTTTAGTCATAATGGTCATTGTTCATCTTAACCCTTAGAGCACAGAGGTAAGAAATTTAAATTTTCAGCCACTTGAAGTTGTGTCTCGCTACCGCAATCCACAAACTTCAAGTGACTGAAAAATTGTGTTATTAGTGAAATTTATGTCACAAGATATATCAGTGTTTCAAGATGGAAAGCATATTTTATTTTGAACAACGGGTTATACATGTGCTTATAAAACACACAAAACGTCTACTGTAGTCGACTTCAGTGTTGTGAGGGTTATTGACCACAATCGTTCACAATATGATGTGAATTAATTGCCAAAAATGTAGTAATGCTAAAAATAAACACGTGCAATGCATGTTTCGGGTATGATTTCAACGTTATCAGGGAATCTATGTTTGTTGCTATTTTTGGTGATTCGTGGTCATTTTGACATGTAGGATAACCCTAGCTTGAACAATTTAACCCTTAAAGCGCTGAAATGTTTTTATACAAACTAAGGGACCAAAGGGTTTCATGATTTGAAATAATCATGAATGCCTTTATTTTAAACTTTTTCTGTTTCATTTGAATTTCTGTGTTATAGGTCTACGGCCATTATAAATATTTTACTTTTTCAGTGCGGGTATCGACATTAGAGGGCACAATCTGACGTGTAAAGTTGGTCTCCGCGCTAAAAGGGTTAACTGCTGCGCATTAAATATCAGTTTTTAGGGTTGAGTGAATTAAAAAAAGTATAAAATACATGTTATTAATATGAGGTCCTGATAATTATGAGCACAAGCTCATTTGAAAATGTCTTCACAAATTCATAGTAGTTCATGTTAAATTAACGAAACCATTGAGGCTTTGGATGCTTGAAGATTTATTAAAAAAATCAAATTTGCTTTTACGGGGAAATAATAACTATGAAAAAACATGTATTTACATTCTGATAGACAACATACATAATATTCATATGTGATGTGACACATCAAAATTTGGTTTTCAAGCAATTCTGCTGCAATTTTTTTTTCTTTCGGCAATTAACCCTTTGAGTGCGGGCGACGCTTTTAAGCGCATTCATACTGTTTTTCCACAACTAAAATTTGACAGAAATTAAACAAATATGCATGTATAAATTTGAGTAAAGCCCCAATTGTGAAATTTAGCAGGTTGAATTTTTAAGTGAGGAGGTATTTTCCTTTCATTTGAAGTTGGCAATTGCGTGAGCAATGCCAACTTCAAATGAAAGGAAAATGTTAAGTAGTAATGAAGCACTTAAAGAGTTAAAAACAAAAAAGTAACAATAATTATTGCTGGTTGATTATTGAGCTGTAGTATTTTGGATCGGTGTATATGAAAAAAGAGGGGAAAAGATCATGTTAGTAGATTATTTTACACATGTACACCTGTGTAGGCCTACCACATTATTCTATCTGAAATTATAACGCATAGCAGATAGAATAGTGTAATGTTGTGTATTTATATTTATCGGTTTACCAGAGATTTAATTAGGTCAACTTGACAAATCTCAATCAATATGTTTAGTGGAAAAACAGTTTGAAAACACTCCAACGCGTCACCCGCTGTGGTAGAATTAGCCACCATGTCAGATATATGATGACAAACTCAATATAATAAAGTACCGGTCATTCAAATAAGTTCTGTTCTTTGGCAAAAAAATACATTTCAGATTCTACAATGAGATATTTACCGCATATTTTCTTTTTTTAAGAGATCGCTTAATATACTGAGAACAATATGGCGGCCATCTTGGATTTATGGTGTTAAGAAAAGGCCTGATATCATTACTGGTCATCCTAATAAACTCCTTATACCTTAAAACATAGGTAGATACACCAAAATTATATTTTTAACTGCAAAATTGAAGAATTTATGTATACCCTTGTTTTTTCGAAAAATGGCGTTACATGGTGGCGGCCATCTTGTATTAAAAAAAAGCCACAAGGGGAGGTTTTGCTGACTCTTCAAAATACACTTATCGTTTTATTTGGCTGTAACTCTGGATGAATTAGACTGATTATAATAACATTTGTACCAACATTATCAGAATCAACGGTTATTCTATTCTAATTGCCGCAGTCCCACTGATTCCGATGTGTCACGTCAATATGATTAACTTTTTCTGACGTCTGCGGAATGGAAACAGGATATAATTATTGCATGCATCCATGTTATATATGGTAATGATTATTATGCGCAATAATTCCCTAATAAATCTAGACCCCCTGGATGTGTTGTGTGCAAAACTTGAAGACAACCAAACAAATAGTTCCTGACATATTGGAAAGTAAAAATGTGCACGCCAATGCCGACAGAAGAAAAAAACAGCATGTCTCCCCAGTATAATTCAGGCGCGAAAAATGGTATCTATACCCCACAAAGCATTCTGAGCTACATTCTGAGCTTACTCTACTTCAAGATGAAGGAAAATGAGAGTTAACCATTCACCCGCTACGTTATCTTAATTTAAATTTTCACCCACTTGAGTTGTGTCTCGCTATTGCGACCAACAACTTGAAGTGGGTGAAAATTTACTCATACTAGTTAAATTTGAGACCAAACATCTTACAATACTGACTATAATCTTATTGGCCCGTCAAATCAACCGGTATATTATTATAATCGTGACGTTTCAGTTTTAAATATATATTTTTTGCGGATTTTCATCATCAGCTGCACACTCTTCGAATGGTCGGGAGTAGAATAATATTAACTAATTTGTCCCAAGAGGACTACGTGCCCATACTGTTTAATCGTGGCCTACATGTACCTACAGTACCGATTCAAAAAACAAAAACGTGTATTATTACGTTGTATTAGAATGTGGTTATGGTGGTTTTAGAAAAAAGTTCCGCGACACTTTTGCGGTAATGATAACCAATGTTAGCCAAAATCCATCAGACAATAATATTTAAATGTAAATGGATGTATACCACATAGTGGGCGACTACAACATACTGGACGGCTCAATAACTCTCATGTGATATTAAAAAAAGAACTCACATTAAATAAATCGTTATCATGTTATATTCAATTTTGTATGGGATTAATCGGGTTTAATACTTTGAATTGGGGAGTGCGGATAGATATTTAGTTTGCAAAAGGAGAAAACACATCGTGATAATTTTGTATTAGAGAGACGACCAATTTGGTACAAACGTTGTTTAGTCATTTAGCCAATGAATAAGGCACTTGACCAATACCTAGCCAGAGTTCAGCAGCTTCTTGTGTGACCTGAGTGAGAGGTTGCATGACAGGGAGAGGTACTCCTGACAGGTAATTTGCTGTCTCTATTATCAAGATAAAAGAAATACAAACGCGAGGCTTGTAATAATAAAATCACAATGTTTCCTTCCCGTTCCCCTCATGTTTGCTGGATCGTACTTGATTGGACTGATTTAATTACCCTTCGAACACGGATCCCAGCCAACACAAAACATTTGTATAACATTTCTACAATGTTTGACCAACGTTTCTGACGCTGGGCCGACGTTGTACAAATGTTATACAAATGTTTTGTGTTTGCTGGGATGTTGACTACAGTAGACATGCTGTGTTTTTGTTAGCACCTGTATAACCAGCTGTTAAAAATAAAATATGCTTACAATCTAGAAACACTTATATATGTTGGGACTTAACTTTCACAAATAGCGCACATTTTCAGTAACTTGAAGTTGTGGATCGCGGTAGCGACACACAGCTTCAAGTGGTTGAAAATATGAATTTCTTAGCTCAGTCCTCAAGGAGTTAAATGTGACAGAAATAAGTTGTCGGGAATCGTGGGCGACGAGCAAAGTTTTATATAATTATAACTTTCTCTTTTATCTTTATGTAATCCTATCACATTAGGGTCTTTGTTATCAGCTCAACGATTTTAGATTATATGACAGAGTTGATCCTAACGGAATATTGATATATGTGACTTTTTATGAGAAAACCTACAGCTGATGTAGAATCAAAACACGTGTTTAATGGTGGCGTGGTGACAAAAATCCATATGCCTATAACAAAATAATTAAGGTGTTGACACAATTAAGCAAACATATATAGTTATGGATAATTTATTATCACCAGTGGTGGAATGTGTCGTCTTCATTTAAAATTATGATTTTGATTGAATGTCAGACCTTCTTTTACTGCCATATCCAAGAAAGTAAACATGTTATCGTCATTGTTATCTTATCAAATAATAAATAATAATACCACTTGTAGTTAAATCACGATAGTTGGCAGGGATGATAGTGCTAATTTTTGTTCTCCTTTTTAGTCATAATGATCATTGTTCGCATTAACCCTTAGATCACCGAAGTAAGAAATTTAAATTTGCAGCCACTTGAAGCTGTGTCTCGCTACCGCGATCTACAACTTCAAATGACTGAAAAATTGTGTTATTAGTGAAATTTATGGCCCAACATATATCAGTGTTTCAAGATTGAAAGCATAATATTTTATTTGCAACAACGGGTTATATATGTGCTTATAAAAAACACAAAATGTCTACTGTAGTCGACTCCAGTGTTGTGAGGGTCAATGACCACGATCGTTCACAATATGATGTGAATTAATTGCCTAAAATGTTTCGGGTATGATTTTAACGTTATCGGTGAATCTTTGTTTGTTGTTATTTTGGTGATTCGTGGTCATTCTAACGTATAAAGTCGATCCCCGGACTGTAAGAGTACTAATATTTACAATGGTCCTAGACTCAGAATGATGATTTCAAATTGAAAAAAAAACTTTTTGTCTCTATATAAAAATATTTCATCGCTTTAAGGGTCAATATATGAGGGCCCCAGACTCACTCAGGCTTGTCCCTCGTATCCTCAAATTCAATTTTTGCACAACATAATGTTCACAACTCTCCATGGTCTTCCATTTTATTACGTAATTACTTACACAATTCCGTCCATGTGTAGTTTTAGTATTGCATTCGTGTTTTATTTTCGTCTTTTATTCTCGTCCAGTTTATTATATACGTACTTACATAATTCCGTATGTGTGTACTTTTAGTATTGTATTTGTGTTTTATTCTCATTCGTGACGCATGTGCATGTTGCGACAATAAACAATTATTGGAGTTCCACATTGAGGTTTTCACAAAGAACAAAAATATACGAGCTATTTTACACATAATGATAACGGGCTCATAACGCAGCACATAGTTTTCTCGAGGCAGTCGTGGGGAAAAAAACCGGCCGCCGTAGCATAGTGGTTAGAGCTGCGGGCACAAATTCGGTATGTCGTAGGTCCGAATCCTACATCGGATAGATGTAGATTTTTCTGCGATCAGCCCCAATCCAGGGTGAGATTGACACAGGCCCCCCAATGGGTAGATCAAGCCACTAAAAATACACGGCATCGGGGGCATCCCGGAGCTATGACTCATTTGGGGATGATTAGCTACCCAAGGCCCCACAGGTGCTTGTGACGGCCAGGCCCAGCAGAACTCTGAGATATATTTTTTTGGAGCTCGTAAACATCCGTGCGGCTTCTATACGCAAAACGTAGAAGCTCTACAGCCATCGTACGAAGCCAATCACATAATGTTGTCAAGTGTCTCTCAAGCTGTTCTTGCGATTTCAACGGCTAACTTACCAGCTTCGTAAAGAGGTTTAAGATATGAAACAAACTATTAAAAAAAATGTACGAACATCATACGATCGCTTTTGGAACATCCCAAGATCTTCGTACGATATTTACAAATGTTTCTGTACGTGTGAAAGCCAATTAATGAATTATTCAGCCGATTTTATCGAGTTCTTATAGTGTTCTTAATAGTTTCGGTGTTCCTAATATAATTTGATCGTACGTCAACCCTCCGACGAGGTGTTTTTTGAGGCGTTCGTAGACATGACAAAGAACGAAATACGAAATATTTGTATTACGACTGTCTTGGGAAGCCCACAAGAAATTTTCCAAAAATCGTTGGTACGGCATTCGTACGGGTCATTGTGACCTAGACTTATCACTAGGACATCCTGCCTAGCAGTTATATCAGTCTCAGCCTGTGATGGTCTTTCAGAAAAAAAAATATTTTAGGCGGATAAACAAAATTTATTTAGATAATCTAAAAAATGACATTTTGATTTAAAAACTAAACCTGAAAAAGAAAAACTTTGTAAACAATATGATACCATTCTCAAACTACTTTAAACAAACATGCTCCACTACACGCTAAAACTGTTTCGGAAAGACCCCCTACCCCTTGGATGACACGAGAAATCTTAAAAGCAAGAATTCGACGGCGTCGCTTGGAAAGAGTTTGTCGCAGAGCCCGTTACAGGCGCGACAGATCACTTTTTTGTGAATAAAATTACTATTATTCGCACAAAATTTCCAAACGATGATGAACTTCAAAACGTGCATTCCTCGATCGACATCATTTTTTTAATGAATACTTTGACTTTGGCAACAGAACCAGAGATTGTCAACGTAAAGTCTCAATATAGCTGAAAGTTATGCATAAATACATATAGATATTATCATTAATCTTATATATTTGTTGTATTAAGTAATATTTCCATTAGTTATTTATATAATAACTGTATTCTGTATTCTGTTTGAGTATATTCCTACAGGATAAGACTCGAAGGTTTACTTAGTGCTAATACCTGAACTCTTGCCCTATATATTGAATGGCCTAGTCTTATTTTGTTATTAATGGATTTAGGCTTATCTACATTTATATAATTTGTGATAACAAAATTTGTGTGATGTGAACATTCTGAACTGTGCACCTGGAGTTTCCACCATCTTCCAGAGAGTGTCATCGAGTGAATTCCATTTAGACAATCCACTTGAATTAAGGATCGTGATTGACTTTAGATTAATGTGTGCACACATGATGCGATTCGATTTGTTTAGTCCGAAACAACGCGAAATCCGGTTTATTAAATCATAAGGAGTCGTTCCCAACTGATATATACCATGAGATGTTCGAGCACTGTTCTTAACTTAACGATGAGTATATATATAATATATAAAAAAATATTTATTTGTACTGTAGGGGACTAATAACGTACTCGCTGGAATATTGTATTAGCGTAAAACCCTATGAGGTTGCTATAAGTAACAAATTCCGAAAAAACCTAATTTACAACCTGACAGAATCAAAGAGTCAGATCAGGTGGTACCTGTACAAAATATTTATTTGTACAGTAGGAATATTGTATTAGCGTAAAACCATATGAGGTTGCTATAAGTAACAAATTTCGAAAAACCCAATTTACAACCTGAAAGAACCAAAGAGTCAGATCAGGTGGTACCTGTACAAAATATTTATTTGGACAGTAGGGATATTGTGCAGTGTAAAACCTTATGACGTTGCTGTAAATATTCAATTCCCATACAATTTTGAGTATTAGTGTAAAACCTGAGATACGGTAACTAGACATATTACATCCGAAGAAAGTGTGTTTGATTAATAAGGATGGCCATGCCACACCGAGCAAAAAGCCACACTTGCACTTGAACGAGAAGATCGAGCAGAAGCGAAGCGAATTCGAGCCACCAAAGCCGAACGAGAAAACGAAATCCGCGCGCTTGAACGAGAAGACCGAGCGGAAGCGATGCGGAATCAAGCCGCACAAGACGTAAGAGAAAACGAAATCCCTTTACGTGAAAAGGCCGAAGCAGCAAGAAGGCGTGTGCATGAGGCAGCTTTAGAGCAAATGCGTACCGATAAATTACGGTTGGAAATTCAGTTAGCAGAAGCGGGTGCAGCTGCTCAACCAGTGAGACCAGAGAAAGTAAAAGCCAAATTACCGATTCCTAAATTACCAAAATTTGATGAGAATTCAGATAGTATGGATGATTATTTGCAAAGGTTTGAGAGATTTCAAACCATTTTAGCTGTTGATAAACCACACAATGGTCATTCCAATTAGCTTCTGCTCTAGCTGGAAAAGGGTTAGCGGTTTATGCAGGAATGCCAGCTGATAAAGAGGGAGATTATGATCTTTTGAAAGAAGGGTTATTAAAACGCTATGAAATGAATGCAGAGGATTATCAGAAAAATTTCCGAAGATTAAAACCAGAAATTAGTGAGACTGCATCACAATTTGCTGCCAAGTAACAGCATGCGTTCACTCAGTGGTTGGCAATGGCAGGTATTGATGACGATCGTGAGAAACTAAAAGATTTCTTCATAAGGGACCAGTTCTTGTCCATTTCCCATACTGAGTTACGTATGTATTCACGCGAACATGCGAAAGAGACTGAGATAGACCATACGCTAGCACAAGTCGCCGATCGCTATTTACAAGCACATGATTGCGTTATTACGTCACGTGATCGGAAAAGTCAACAAAAGCATGATAAAAATGGTAAATCAGGCCAACATTATAAAGATAATAATGGGTCCCACAGTAAATTGACACAAAATGGGGGTGATAAAGATCGTCCCGCTAACCACTCTTTACATCATGGCTCTAAGTCAAATGAAAAACGAAGGACCGGGAATGATAAAGACACCTCAGATAAAATTTGTGAAAATTGCAACAGGAATGGGCACCCACAAGAAAGGTGCAGGGCTCCGGGGGGTCCTGATTATGAATGCCACAAATCAGATGTGGAAAAAAGCATGAAAAGTAGGATTTTGCAAAGTGTCAAAACCAAATGTTGATCTAGATCCATTGAGACCAATAATAGGGCCAGTGGGGAAAGACCAATCCAAACGTGTGGGGGCTGCTTCACACATGAGCATATTCTCCAATCAGGAGAATTGCCTGTAAAGTAAGGGTATATTGAAAATTACTATGGGACAGTTTTAAGGGACACAGGGTGTACTGCAGCTGTAGTACGAGAATCTCTTGTTCATGAACATCAATACACAGGTGAAGAGAGAGGCTGTATGCTAGCTGACGGTACCACAAACCAATATAAAGTTGCCCACATCACTGTAGACACTCCTTATTATAAGGGTGAACTAGAGGCTGTATGCATGAAGCGGCCACTTTATGACTTAATTATTGGTAACATTCTCGGTGCAAAGTATCCCTATTTAGAGAAACAAGTTGAAGCTACATCAAATGGTAAAATACCAGTAGATATACCATATAATAGTAATGAAAATCCCTAACCATTGATAGGCGCAGCGATAACGCGTGCCCAAGCGAAAAGTGCGACTCAGAAAACTCGTCTATAGAACAAATCCAAACAATTGGTGCAATAGGGCGTAAATAGTTAGAAAATGCACAGAAGGCAGATGAGCCATTAAAGAAATTGTTTGAATCTCCAAACCAAAAAGTATTTGGAGACGATGACCACTCCTCCGTCGAGGGTGGGTATACTTTTTTGGAACAAATGGAATGTAAAGGATGCCAAGTGGGATATACAGGTCTTGGTTCCTGTTGACTACCGAAGTATCTATCACGGGAGGGCATTTCGGACCAAAGAAAACACTAGATAGAGTGGTAGATCAATTTTATTGACCTGGCATAGGCACCGAAATTGCTCGATATTGCAAATCATGCGATATATGCCAATGTACGCTTCCCCAGGGTAAGACGAAAAGAGTACTATTAGGATAAATGCCCTTAATGTCAGCGCCATTTCAGCGTGTTGCTATTGATCTGATAGGACCAATAATTCCAATATCAGAAAAGGGACATCGCTACATTTTGAGATTAGTCGATTATGCAACGAGGTACCCAGAGGCCATTGCTTCAAAGCGTATAGACACAGAAACAGTTGATGAAGCATTAATTGAAATCTTTAGTGGGATCGGATTTCCGGTAGAAATTTTATCGGATCAAGAATCTCAATTCACATCTGATTTATTGAAAGAGATTAGTATATTACTCAGCATCAAACACTTGTTTACAACCCAGTATAACCCAAAATGCAATGGATTATGCGAAAGAATAAATAGGGTATTAAAGGGTAGGATTAAGATTATGTGTCAAGAACAACCTGAAAATTGGGACTGATATTTACCTGCGGTATTATTTGCTTACAGAGAAGTGCCTAAGGCCAGTACAGGTTTTTTTTTCCCCTTTCAGTTATTGTATGGCAGAACTGTTAGGGGTCCACTTCAACTATTAAAAGATTTGTGGTTAACTCTTTGACTGACAAGCACACTTGAAAGCGCGGTCACTCATTAAGTAAAGCGCAATTTTGATCAGTCATTACCATGAAAACCAGGTGCTCTCAGGCATAACAGGTGCGCACTAAACACATGTGAAAGTGAAGGACCTGATTTACATTATAATAGTAACTTTATACAAGTGACTAGTATAATATCACAGAATTTATAACTTTGCCACGTTGGCCTCGGTTGAACAGTACCGACCTAATATGCAAAGAAAGAGAACCCTCTACACACTTTTTGTTTTATGTGTATGTCATATATATAGGCCCTATGTAAAACATATTATTCTTTCACGAAGTGGGCCTTAGCATAGGGCTAGGCATAAAAGTAATAGTACATTTTCAATATGGCTAACGTCAGACGTTAGGCCTGCTTTTTTATTAGCATTGGCAAAATCGTGAAAAAACAATATTATACCCCGTCATATATCACACATCGGGTCCAACGTTACCATGGTTACAGTTGCGCAGGCTATGTGCCTAATAATTATTATATGCCTATACATGTGATTATGCAATGTGAGCATTCAAATCTTCATATTTTACCAATAAATTACGCCATCTGTTAATTTTGCGCATTCGAGCTATTATAATGATGCCAGTCAAATAGTTAAATGAAAAATAAATTAATGAGATTGAAGTAACCTACCAGTATATCCTAGACCTAAGGAATGCAACGTCAATATGATCCAGTGAATGAGCAATCTCACCACATTACTAATAGTGTGGAATGTGTGACATTTAACGGCTTCTGTGGCCAAGCCATGGCTCAGAGCCTATCGGATAATAATTTTGTGTGATGTGAACATTCTGAACTGTGCACCTGGAGTTTCCACAATCTTCCAGAGAGTAGTAGTAGTAGGGTAGTGGTTAGCACCGCTGCCTTTCACGCCAGAGTTCGGGGTTCGGTACCCGGACTCGGCGGTTTGAAAGAAACAAAAATGTTTCTTCCCCATCCACGTGTGAAAGTCAGTATGGCGGGGAGCCTCCGTGTCCGAGAGGTAGCGTGCTCGGCCTCAGACCGCCAGGGCTCGAGTTTCGAATCCTGTGTCTGGAGGACAGTGTCATCTCAATCATCTCACCATCCTCAGGAGGTTCTCCTGGCCCAGTTTAGCCTATATGTGCACAAAGGTGGCCTAAAGCCCGATTCATTTCATTTCATTTTGTCATCGAGTAAATTCCATTTATACAATCTACTTGAAGGTATCGTGGTTGACTTTAGATTAATGTGTGCACACATGATGCGATTCGCTTTGCTTAGGTCTAAACAACGCGAAATCCGGTTTATTAAATTATAAGGAGTCGTTCCTAACTGACATATACCATAAGATGTTTGAGTACTGTTTTTAACTGTCAACGATGATCTAATAAATATATATATATTAGTATCATTGTCTTGTGTTTACCTCACTTTAACTCACGGTTGACAGTTAGACCAGTAAATAACCTGGTGGATTTTCCTGTTTCATTTATATTTGTTGGGTCTATTATCTGTGCTAAAATTATTTGGAATCTTCTGTAGTATACTGATTCGTTACCTATTGCCCACAACCTCAGATTGACAGGCAAACTATACTATTGTGATAAAGACCTTTTTGGTCACAATGATAATTGTTACTCATTAAGATCAATATTGCATAACATTGTTGTCAAGGAAATCATTATAAATCAATTGAAACTCCTTTTGAAAGCGATCAAAAAATTAATTATGATCACAAAAAGCACCTGAAATGATCTTGATCCATTTCCTACTAGCTTGCTGAAGGATTGTCTCGACGTCCTAATTGAACCAATAACTAGTATCGTCAATAAATCTCTCCAAACGGGTGTTTTTCCGGACCAGTTCAAAAAAGCATATAATTATTAGACCTCTGTTAAAAAAAAAAACTGTAGATACAAATTAACTAAATAATCACCGTCCAGTTTCAAACCTCACTTTTATATCAAAGATATTGGAGAAAGTGGTCGCATCTCGCCTACTTTCCCACAGGGAAGCACATTGATGTCTAATAATTTGCAATCAGCATACAAGAATTTCCACTCCACTGAATCGTCCCTTTTGAAGGTCAAAAACGATGTCTTACTCAATATGGAGAAGGTCAGTATGACATCACTCACTCTCCTTGACATGTCTGCTGTTTTGACACAATTGGCCACCTTACGCTAATCAACCCCTTGTCATCGTGGCATGGAATTTCTGGTATAGCTCTTGACTGGTTTACATCGCACTTGAGCGACCGATGTCAACAAGTAACAATTCAGGATTATATTTCTAATGCGGTTTATGTAGCTTTTGGTGTACCCCAGGGCTCTGTCCTTGGACCTATACTTTTTACCTTATATAGGCCTACTGCTCCCCTCAGTCAGGTCATTTCTCGGTAAGATGTAGAACATCATCTCTATGCCGACGACACACAAATTGATATATCCCTATTTGGTTCTGAAGCTTTAGAATCCCTAGCTGATTTAAAATCCTGTGTTACTGATGTTTTCACTTGGATGACAAATTCGAAGCTGAAGCTAAATCCAAGTAAAACCGAGTTTATCATCATTGGTTCTAAAAAACAATGAGAAAAGTACCCAGTATCGATTGATTGATTGATTGACTAAACGTAAACAAATAAATATATTTAAATTGATATAAACGAGACACTTTACCAGAATCGATGTGATCTAAACACAGAGAAGAAATCTATAAACAGATAAAGAAGATAATGGTTGGTGTTTTTTAAACGCATTTCTCGATCTATGGAAGAAAATTGTCATTAAACGAAACTCTACAGTTTATCGCTCATATAAACAGACTGGTTGTCAAGGACATTGTATACAACACCGTGGTCACGCTTGACTGCACATGGTGTGTATTGAACCGCTGGGTTGGTGTCAATCAGTGATCAGCTCCACACGTCATTCTCGATGGAGGGCCCCAGAAGACCACTGACCCTTGTGTTCCCAGTGACCGGGAAAATCAGCGAAAAAGATGTTCTGGACGCATTGGAGCCTTTCACACAGACAAAAAATATAAAATGTATACAAATAACACCTACAGAATGCTGGATCACATTGTCCAACGAACAGAGTAAAGAAAATCTCCTGATCAACGATATAGTCATAAACGGAAAAGAAATTCGATTGAGTGAAGTGGGAGCAAACATCACACACGTCACCGTGAAAGACGCCCCAATAGAAATATCAAATGACGTTCTGTTTAAAGTACTTGCCAGATTTGGAGAAGTGGTACTTAGCAGTATGAGACTGGGTAAGATTAGAGGGACCGAAACATTAAATGGAACCAGATATCTGGATATGCGTGATGTTCAAGGACCTGTGCCTGTAGACTTAAATGCGGATGAATTCCCAATAAGAGTTTTTTGTGATAATGGGAAGACAGAGTGCAAACACTGCAGCCTCACAACGCATCCCAGCTATCGATGCCCGGTGAAACCCAAGCGAGAACGCAGGTGTTATAGATGCCTCAGTACCAGCCACAATATAAATGAGTGCAGTAATGAAATTGTATGTAAATTTTGTTCTCAGTCTGGCCACAAGGAGAAACAGTGTGATAATAAACGAGAGATCGAAGTCTTTGGCGATTATAGACATGAAATAACTGAAGGCAGGAGAGACAGTTTTGAAGATAAATTATTTAAAGACAAAAATGTGATCGAAACCCCTAATGGGAGCTCTGAGAATTCTAAATCAACAATACCAAAGCAGACGGACTACAAAAGCGATGATGCAAAACCTCAACAGCAGCAACAACATCAGCAGCTGCAGCAGCAACATCAGCAACAACAACAGCAACTTAACCACCACAATGAACAACAAGAAACAAATGGAAGTAACAAGCAGTCAAATAGATCCGACCGAAATAAATGTACAACGGAGTGTGAGAACCTCGTGTTGGGTGATTCGCTGTTAAACCACATAGCTGAACCAGAAGGCTGGGTTATTTCAAATGAAGCCGGCGCAACTCTCTCAAAGACAGATCAACTAATCGAGAAGGCGTCTGAACGCTTGGAAACTAAACTGTACCCAGATTGTCTACTAATACAGTTAGGAACTAACGATTTGGCCTACAATAAATTGTCTGCAACCGAGATTATTACCAAATATACAGACATTATCGCAAATGTGAAGAACAGATTTACTCAATCTAAAATTGGAGTGTGCTCTATTCCACCATGCAAAGGGAAAGGAGAGGATATTAAACTGTGTAATGACACTGCTAAGGCGGTAAATGCTTACCTAGAAACAATAACTAAAGTCAGCCCTGATCAGATTATATTTATCGATACCTGGGCAGCCTTTTGGTCACAAAGGAATGGTCAAGCCATAGCGAAATTTTATGTGAATAATGATCATAAAGGTGTACACCTAAATAAAAGTGGCAAAGATCTATTGATGAGCGTGATGGTTAATAAAATCTGTGCTACTTCAGCGAAGAGGAAAAGCTCAAACAATCTGAGCCCAGTAAATAAGAACTCGAAAGAGCCAAGAATAGGTAGCACTGACGGGATTACACTACCTAACTCCAAACAGAGCTAGCAAAGCGCTGAGACTCTAACAGTTACAGAACAAGTTGACAACATCAAATGTCTCCTTATAAATGTTTGTGGATTAAAATCCAAGCTGCTATCTAGTGACTTTGAAAACTATATAGCTAATTTTGACATAATTGGACTGGTAGAGACAAAATTAGACTGCTACGATCAGATAGACATACCCGGATACAGTATCATAACCAAAAACAGAAAGAAAAAGAAAAGATCATCCGGTGGCGTTGCATTTTTAATAAAGGACCAGATTTTACCTAACATTAAGAAGGTTGAAAACAGCGATTGTAATATGGCAGATGACTTAGATATATTATGGGTACAATTCTGTTCAGAAAAAGATAATATTTTATTGGGGGTGGTGTATATCCCCCCCGAAAATAGCCCATATTCCAACATAAATCTGTTTGATGATTTAGAAAATAATTTAATATATCTGAAAGGGGATGTTGAAAATTGTAAAATTTGTCTTATGGGTGACTTTAATTCCAGGACAGCTGAAATGTCTGATAATTTACTCACTGAAACACGTATGGACAGCTGTGATGATTTTGAAAATGAATTGTTGATTCATGCACACGCACTAAATGTATGTAACATAAGCCTAAGCAGGTCTAGTGGTGATGATATATGTAACAATTACGGTTATCGATTTGTTGACTTCTGTAAAAATATGGGGCTATACATCGCAAATGGACGGTGTGGAGAAGATTGTAATATTGGTAAAACTACATGTAAAGGGACTAGTTTGGTTGATTATATTGTTATATCACATGACTTATTTCCCATAGTGAAAATGTTTGTAGTTGAGGATTTTAACTCTATGCTATCAGATATTCATAATCCTGTTATATGTACTTTAGCTTACAACGTAAAATATAATAATGCAAATAGTGAAACCAAAGATGATTTAATAGATGATGCAGTATATAAAGTTGCACCAATTAAACCTACTTGGAAATCAGAAACAGAATGTATGTTTAAACATGAATTGTCACATAAACATCAAAATAAAATAAATGATATTGATTTACAGCTTAACAATATGCTACGAAGCGGTGTCGATGACCAGACTTCTATTAATGCAATAGCACAGAGTATTTGTAACATTTTAGTAGAGACAGCGGATACTTTGGAATTAATAAATAAAAGGGGAGCTACTAAACAGAAAAGAGCTCGAACACTTGATCATAAGCCATGGTATGACTCTGATTGTGAAAAACATAGAAAACATTTTACCAAAACTAGACGTATTTACAACAGTAAGAAAACTCAAGAAGCCAAAACAGACATGACAGCTAGTAGTAAATCATACAAAGCATCATTGAATAAAGCCTTTAATAAATATCAAAAAGACATGCAAAACAAAATACGAAATCTGAAATCGACTGATCCAAAAGTGTATTGGCAGATTATAAATAAATCAGCTGACGATCACACTAGACAAGAGGTAAAAAAAATATCAATGCAGATATTTGTTGAACATTTTAAAAAACTTAACACTAATGACAGTAAAAGAGACGAAGGAGATGTAACTGATAACACAAATATTGACAATTTAAATGTAGAATTAAACAAACCTTTTGAACCAGATGAAGTGAAAAAATCTATTAAAAAATTGAAAAAAATAAAGCTTGTGGCAATGATCAAGTATTAAACGAATTTTTAAAATCGTCATGTGATTCTATGATTAATGTGTTTACAAAACTTTTTAATTTGGTATTACAAACGGGAATAGTCCCAGAAGAGTGGTGTATCAGTAATATTATACCTTTGTACAAGAACAAAGGCGACATATGTAACCCTGATAATTACAGGGGTATTTCAATTGTTAGTTGTTTCGGAAAATTATTTACGTCAGTCCTAAACCAAAGGTTAGGCATATTTATTGATGGCTATGGCCTAATTGGTTCCGAGCAAGGTGGTTTCAGAAAAGGACATTCTACCATTGATCACGTTTTTGTCCTCAAAACACTTATTGATTTATATCTCAATAAACGGAAACGTATATATTGTTGTTTTATAGATTACAAAAAAGCTTTCGACAATGTTTCCCGAGTTAGTTTATGGACAAAATGCTATCTTTAAATATAAATGGCCAAATACTAAACGTAATAAAAAACCTGTACTCAAATGCCAAATGCTATATAAAAATGAATGGTAAATTATCAAATGTATTCAAGTCAGAGATAGGGGTCAGACAAGGTGATAATTTATCGCCTTTGTTATTCTCGATTTATTTATCAGATCTGGAAAGTTTCCTTAGTTCAAAATACGGTGGTTTAGCATATATTTCCGAACTGACAGAAAATGATGATGATCTTTACGAATATATTAAAATGTACATTATTTTATATGCAGACGACACAGTTATTCTCGCAGAGTCACCAACAGAGCTTCAAATGTCATTAGATGCTATGCAGTCGTACTGTAATATATGGAAGTTAAATATTAATACCAGCAAAACAAAAATAGTAATATTTTCAAGAGGAAAAGTTCGAAAATATCCCAAGTTTAACTTCCGAAATTCAAGTATTGATGTCATAGACAATTTCACCTACCTTGGTATTGTATTTAATTATAATGGAAAGTTTGGCAAAGCTAAAAAAAATGTTTTTAATAAAGCCAGTAGAGCTATGTTTTCACTTTAAAAAAAATATAGAGTGTTGAATTTACCTATTGATTTACAGCTAGACCTTTTTGACAAGCTTGTCACACCAATACTTTTATATGGAAGTGAGATTTGGGCCTATGAAAATAACGATATCATCGAAAAGCTTCATTTGAGATATTGTAAATATATATTAGGTGTTAATAAAAGCACCACATCTTCGATGGTATACGGCGAATTGGGCCGTTATCCATTGAATATTGAATACACATCAAGATGTATTTTATTTTGGGCACGTATTATTTCAGGCCCAGTTTCAAAACTGTCAGTAAAAATGTATAATTTATTGTATAAAATGTATAATCTAGGTATTTATAATTCACCCTGGCTATCTTTTGTCAAATCTACTTTATTGTCTGCTGGGTTTGGATATGTTTGGCGTGATCAAAAGATACCCCGTACACTTGAATATTTTAAAAAAGTTTTTAAAACTAGACTTAAGGATCAATACCTTCAGACTTGGACAGATGATGTAGCATCAAATGCAAAATATATAAATTACCGTATGTATAAGTCGGATATATCGTTAGAATTCTACATTACTTTTCTACCTATGAAATTAAGAACCGTTTTTAGTCGTTTTAGGTGTAGAAATCACAAATTACCTGTAGAAACTGGCATTTATAAAAACATCCCAAGATCTGAAAGAGTATGCGTTAAATGTAGTCAGTCAGAAATTGGTGATGAATTTCATTATATATTTAACTGTCCATTTTTTGCTGATCAGAGACGCACATACCTACCGAAGTATTGTCATATACACCCTTCGGCACCCAAATTCAAACGCATAATGAATGATAAAACAAAATTACGTAGTTTGGCGAATTTCATTAAGATTATTTTAGAAAGTGTGAAGTGAAAAAACTGTAATTGATTGTATAATAATGTATACATTATTATGTGTTATGTTGTATGTTTTGCTTATTACATTCACTGTTATTTTCTTGTATTCCTCCATGTGAGGCTTAAAGAATAAACACTTGAACTTGAACTTGAACTTGAACTATTCCCTATATTATAACTTGTATTCGTTAAAAATTTGTGATTCTTTTTTTATTGTGATTTTAACTTCAAACACAAAGCTCTCAGACTTGCAAAATATGCTTCTATCAGATCCGCGTCTTTCGGCGTATTAGTAAGTACCTTAGCTCAGAAGCTACAAAATCTGTTGCATGTGCTCCACTTACTAGTCAACTTGACTATTGCAATTCTCTTTTGTACAATCTTCAGAGATAGGGATATTGAAAGATTGCAGCGGGTACACAATTGTCTGGCACGTGTAGTCTGTAAAGCGTCTCATTTTAGCAGTCTCTTATATTTAAAGCGTAAATTTAAAGCGTAAAAGAGTAAAGCATCTCTTAAATTTTCTTCATTGGCTACCAGTAAAATACCGCATACGTTTTAAACTCTGTACCATCACCTTTAAAGCACTACTTTTTCACCAACCTACATATCTCTTTAATTATTTAGTCCCACTGCAAAATGAAAGACTTTAGAATTCATTTATTATGGAAATTGGACAGCCGTTACCAGCCACTAGCCAGCGCCTAAGAAAAAAGGCATGTACAACTGTCCATTTCACAATAAATCTCAACAAACAGTTACATCTATATTCATACGAAAAGAAAAAAAACATGTAGCCATGGTGGTCCATGGATGATAATGATGATGAAGACAGTGTTGCTGTGCAAATCCAATGTCAACACAAGCTTACTTAACAAGCAAGCAGGTGTCGCCATTTGGATTCGCAGAGCATTGATGATGTTATGACAAAGAGTAGTAATACTCCACCAGAGGACTTTATGCAGATGTTAGCTTGAAGCGATGTGTTTGCGAGATATTATTTGTGAATCATCGGGCAAACATCAGCATTGCTTTTGCAACCAAATAATATTGTATGTAAAAGTTTTTCTTTATTTGTGATAAAAATCTGCTAGTAAAATGGTGGCCAGATTCCGAAAGAGCCCATTTCGCGGAGCAGAATATGTGGGACATGTCAAGAAATATTGACTAGGATCTTCGGGGCCACTTCCACAACTAGGACATCTTGTGTCTGGGATTAAGTTGTACGAGAAGCGTTGGAATTTAAGCGCACTTAATCCTAGGCGCAGTCTGCAGTGATGAACAGAGCCATGACCATGACATTTTGGGAGTTGGTCCTATTTGCTTTTTTTTACTCAGTTGATGTTTAAATATACAAAAGCTTTTACTATATTACTATATACCGGCTTCCAATTTATACCATTTGTTGACCACAATGGGGAAAAAAAGATTTTTTAAAAGAGTTAATTTTACATTTGAAGGGAACAAAGTGCCCAGTTTGTCGAGTGGCTCACAATTTCGCCTAGGGGGTAGTAGATCGACCAAGTATGGAGAAACGTTCATGTTTAAAATTTTGTAAAATAAGGACATTTTATAATTATTTGTTCTAATTTCGAGGGTTTCCCATCCCAATTATAATAGTAATTTTGTATTTTCAGTAGTCTTGTCTGCCCCAGTACAAACTAGAGCCGCATTTCGCTGTATTTTATTTATGAAATCTGCAGAGCTAAATATTACGTCTCCGTACTCTAAATTTGGCAGGATCAAAGTTTTATATAGCTGCTCTTTGATACGTCTGGGTATTTTGTTCCCAATAGCTTTCAGTATACCCAACTTCCTTTTTGCTTTTGTGGAAAGTTTAGAGATGTGGCTAGCCCAGGACATTTGGTTACGTGTAGTTAATCCAAGGCTAGTGTGTTCGGACACTTCATCTAATAATATATTGTTGAAGGTAATTTGTATATTTGATTGTGGACGTTTCTTATTTGTGACTATAGAGTCAAATTGAGGATTGCTTAAATCCTCCAACACAAATATGTTAACTGTTCCACGTTATCGAACAAAATGGGGATCAAGGTCTTTTGCAGTTGCAGCTCCCTCCACCTGGAATTCACTGCCAGTTTATTTGAGAACTGCGAGTACAGTCACCTTATTTAACAAAATGCTGAAAACTTTTCTTTTCGATTCAACTCCCCCCCCCCCTAAATCCTCGGAGATCCGACGCCCAGTTGACGACTTAAGCTTTGACTCTCGACATTGACCTGATTTCGATTTGGATTCTGCGCCTCTGAGCTCGTATCTCCGAGGATTTAGGCGCTATAGAAGTTACCGAATTGAATTAATTTAATGATAAATAAAAACTATTTACATAATAACAATATGGAGTACCGTTTACGCTAATCGTATCAAGGTTAGATTCAGCTGATATACCTTAGAGATAGATCATTTTCTAATTTCAGGCCCTGCGTGTAAGCATCACCTCAATCGCCAGCGTTATCGTTGCCAAATTAAAAAACAGAGCACATTCACAAATTCCTGCCTCTCGAAAATGTAGATATTTGCAAAAACGGATGAACTTTTCTCCACAAAATAAGATGCAGCAAATTCACATATTCCCCCCTCCCGAAAATTTAGACATCTGCCATAAAGGTGAGACTTTTCTTCACAAATTAAGAAGCGACAAATTCACAAATTACTCCCTCGCAAAAATTTAGATGCGGCTGCTTAGACATTATTATATTAAGAAGCTGTAATTGGACTCATTACACACTGGAGAAGAGTAGACGGAGAGAGATCACTGACACGCATCCAGACAAAATACTGCACCTGTCGTTCTCCCCAGTCTTGTCTTGAGCTTAGCTCCAGATATTTCTACCGTTAGTGACGTACTCACTTGATAGTTGAAGATGTTCTCCCCATGCAATCAGTCACATAAAGTAACAGTATTATTATCTAACAAGCTCGAGGCCAGCGTCGAAGATTTCAGTCAGCTAGAAAAATCGACCACCTCAACTTACGACATGTAACAAACAAATATTACTTAAAGACTAACATCAACATATAAAGGATTACAACATAGCATTACATTAAGGAATATGCTCTCCTCAAAGGACAAAATAATCCAAGCACACATTAAACAGAACAGTCTGACAATAAAAACTCAAACATTTGATATCATCCTAAATTATACAACACAGCTGCGAATCTGTTACTTTCACCACAAAGTCAACATCTGGATCATGATCAATCTCAACTGCTATTTCTGGTTTTTAATATATAAATTACAGACCATAACCATATTCTCTTCTCTATTCTATTGTTTTTCAATTAACATGGTAAATATGACAAAATATGACGAACGAACTCGTTGAAAAATAAACAACAAGTACTAAATTCTATGTAGGTAGTAACATTTCCGGACGTCCCTGTATTGTATAAAATACATAAAATGTACATGGAGTTTGAATGCAATTAATTAACCCTTTAAGCCCTCACGATGCATCAAAGCATCGTTTCACATCCCTGAAAACAGACTTAATCTCCTACAACATAGAGTTTTAGAATGAAAATGGTTTACCGATACATGGCAATTTTCTTTAATTTTTTACCCACTTCAAATCATCTTCCTCCACTAGAGGTCGAGAATTGCGACTGCAATTCGCGGCTTATAGTGGAGGAAGATGACAATGGTAAAATCAGGCTTGAAAGGGTTGAAAGGTTACAATGTGATACTAGCATCAAACGTGATAACAGATGTACTAATGTAAATACATCCATTCAAATATAAAAGCTGCTCTTTGGTCTACAGGTTGAGCTACCTTGGCAAATGACTTATCGGAATTATTGACCATCATGCATTGATAATAAAATAAAGCTAATTAAGCCTATTTAAAAAATACCAGATAAACATTAAGAAGAGTTTACAAATTATTTGAATAAAATTAAATGTCAACTTTCTCGAACAAAAACTATGAGCCCGGCAAAAAATATTGATGGATATTTTCTTACTGCAGATTTAGAATACAAATATCATGGTGATCCAAAACAATGGGTTCATTATTATATGGTATGATCAGTGATGATCGGGGCCTAATGAATCGTTTCTTGCCAGTCCTGAAAACATTAACTCTTGAATTTCCTCTGCCATGCTGAGGTGAAAATCTTAAATCACCAGTGCTTCTTCCACCCACGACAACCTTCTGCTAGAATAGATATGTAAGTGGTTGATTATTATCCCAGCAAACATGAGGCGTTAACCTAATGTTGTTTTAATGTTGGGCCGACGTCGACGACGGCGGGACGACATTAAAACAACATTGGGTCAACGTTTCGTGTTTGTGGGAATGGATATTTTACCCTTTCAGTGCGGGGACCGACTTCGGACTAAGACCAAACAATGGTCGCCAACGTGGTGACCACCTACATTATATTATATTTATATCACAGTTGAACAATTAAAGTAATGATAAAGGTGATGCTAACTCTCTGGCTGTCACCTCAGTACCAAGACAGGTCAAAGACCAAGACAACAGACAGGGAGCTATCATTAGACACTAGGTCAATAACCATGTCAAAAATGTCTCTCGTGTCACCAGTGTCCCTCTCTCTGTGACACTTACTGATAACTCAGTGTAGTCAAAAATAAGAAATACGGGAATTTAGTCTCTATATCTAGCCTAACTGATCGTCGTCTGTAACTATACATCTAACTGCTATAGATTCAAGTCGAAGTCCATTGTACCGATTACAGGAGCTGATCTAAAAATATTAATCTCATGTGACAAACTTGTTTGAAGACGTAGTTATTCTCAGGTATACTTATCGTGACACGGAACCCTTTTTGATATTAGCCTGTAAATACAGTCTGCATTCTACAGGACATGATGTATATTCTACTGTAACGGCATGGCCGGTAGTTATCTGTCCATCACCTTTGTAAATGAAGTCGTGGTAATTTAGGTACTTCCCCCTACTGTAAATTTCTCCTCTTTCTAGGAATGGATAGGAACCTATATCACCTGCATGCAGCTGTCGGTAAGTGAGGCTATATATGTTGTTAGCCACAAATTTAATGTACCGATCATAGCCATAGCTCTCTGAGTGTTATTGTTTAGGCCAAAAGGCCAATTTTCAGTAGACGATGAGTTTAGCGTATATGGTGTCAACTCCTCTGTATACTTATTTGTAAGACGTATATTACAAGACTCTAATGTGTCGAGTGTTAGTATTTTTAAGCTTTTGGTTCCACAGAAGGTGATCCATGCCGAATAGTACGCAACATATTAAACAACTATTGTATATCAAGATGCAGTGGCGGGCATACAGCAATATAACTATGAGGGCTAGCTTCCATTTTCGTGCTATGTTAAATCAGGGGCTTCACAGTCTAAATAGATAGATTTGACAGCGATCACTTTCAATCTGTCCTAAAAAATCGTCTTGAATATCCATGAAACCAAACAAGTGTAATGGAGAGCATATGAGTTTCTGACCCGATTCGTAGATCGTATCGTCGCCTCGGAGCTAAAGGATCCTATCTGACACTCGTTAAAGTGGCAGATAGGATCCTTTAGCTCCGAGGCGACGGTATGTATCTTGAGACACTTCAAACCCTTTGGCACCAGCATATTGACATCAAGACGATGAAATAGCATTTAACTTGTTGTGTTGGGTCTATAAAGCAAGAAGTTATGAGTTTTTCCGTTCCTAATTGATGATGAGCAGACAATCTTTGTACGATAAATAGACGTTTCTGGAATATATATCATGTATCGGCAATCATGACGAAAGCAGGAGCGCACTTTGTCCAATGATAAACCATGCTCATCGCATCTCAAGCCCTGATGTTTAGTTATTACTTGTCAGAAGACGATCAAACAAATGGCGTTTGATACAAGTAGACTAGGTAGAAATTGAAAAAATGTTAATGATGGAGGCATTTTGTGTTTACGGCTGGAAAACATGTGTTCTAGATGTATTAATATGTCCTAAATCCAATTATGGTGTTTGCCAGGCTGGATTTTGAACGATTAATGCTGTAATAGTAAATTCCAAAATGGCCGCCACCAAAATAACTAAAATCTATTAATTGTCATATCTTTGGTACCAAAAATGATAAAAACACAAATAAAAGATGTATTAATACATTGTTGGACGCAAGGAATCCATTGATACCATTACCATGTAATTAAATTAACATATGAATCATATCTGAACTAAACTGGCTGATTTTTCACTAATACGGTAATACAAATAAGAAAATATTTCAAACACTTAAAGATTATTTATTATTTTCATAATAGACACACCAATAACATACATGAGTTTAATATACTTTGATTTTATAAAAAAAAAATCAATAGCTTGATTCAAGAACTCAAATATCAAGAACAAAATTACTGATGTAAATCCTACTGTATGTTACTGCGAGGGATAATGTAGTTTGTGGAAATACTGCAAGTAGAACTTATCTGAGACAAGGAATCCTGTTATACCATTACTTATATTTGACAACATGTCAACAAATCAACATAGTGGTCATATTTGAACTATATCTCGTTATTTTTATAAACAACATGAGGACATTTTATCAACTATAAAAACGTGTGCCCATCCATAAACCTCACAATCACTGTACACATTATACACAATCCAGCAAACATGAGGCATACCCCATAATTCGGACAGCTTATGGTATATGAAAGTGCATAGTAATGTGCACATGAATGACGAGATAGCTTGTAGGCTCACACAACAATTTTGTCAGTATTCTTGATCCACACACATGCTACACAGGCTACATCATGGCCAATACGTCCTCCAACGCGAATTTATTGGATGGTATCAAGGTGTCGACTGAACAATAATTATGCATCCCAGATGTAATGAATGACATACTGCCAGTAACGAAGAGGGTGATTGATGAATGTCCATTTAATGAAGATAACACAGCAGATTGGTTTTCTCATTCAATGAAGAATGTCCACCAGCCATTGACGTTCATGGGAAGCACATGGTCGTTACAATGACCCGTTCGTCTCAAAACCAAATGCCTTCTTGGACGTCTTTCAATCACTAGGTCAGCTCCAAAAATTCATAGCAAGCATCAGTGGGCTACCTACGCAAAATTGCCAGCTCCAGTACATGCACTGGATAAACTGAACTCTGTTGTCATGCGCGTGTAGCAGAATCACTGCAGCAGGAACATGCTCTAACAGTCGATGAGGCACTGTATCTAAAGCTGATGATCAGTGGATCGATACAAGGATGTATTGATGCCCAGCCTCGGTGGGCTGCATAATTATAGGAATGAACTTTCTTGGAATTTTTGGGCTACCACATGGATGAATGTGGCTTGTGTGAGCTGTGGATAGAATGTGATATTGTGGGTATTAATACTACTCAGAAAGTGATGGCAGTTAAAGGTTATGCACGTTCAATGAGAACGCATAAACTCACACTGCAAGCTCTTTGACAAATATTGCTTCCACGACTGAATGATCACCTGTATAGTGTTCACGAAGAGATAAGAACAGAGCTAGCTCCCATTTGAACTCCCTTTGACACTGACGACATTGCGCAGAAAGTCCGTGCAATCAATCAGGAGAAAGATGATAATTATGATGATGACTACACACACAATGAGCCACCACAGGTCAGTGGACACAGGGTGACAGAGATGAAGGCAGACTAGTAGCCTACTTGAGCAGCACGGAGTGTTTCATAACAAATCACAAACCCCGCAGAATATGATGAACAAGGATGTTGTCATTGCTACCACCCAGGAATCGCTGCTTAGTACAGAGAGTGAAAACAGTATTAGAGCCCTCAATCGTATGAATAAGGCAGCAACACTTGCTTCGCTTTACACAATTCTTATTGTGCAAGACGTCCAAGGCCAGCAAAACACTATTAAGGTGGACAGAAACATATTGCTTATTTTACATAAGGCTTATGACTGCTTTTAGGGTATCGCATGAGGTCAATCTTAAAACCAGGGGCATCCTGCATTCAGCAAACAAGTTTGTGTTAGCCGGCGTATTGATACAGGATGTAACAACACCAACAACTGTTTCCCTTGATGGACCAAGCTGTCTATCGATTGATTCTCAAGCGCTGTTGAAGGCTCTTACCAAACCCCCAAATACCAAAACTTTTGAAGGCTATGTAAGAACATTTGCCTATACTGTGTACAAGATGGGGGCCACCATTATTGGGATTGATGTAACATGTGATTGTCATAGAAGCGAGTCCATCAAATAAGGAAGAAGAACGAAACGTAAGAAAGGTCATCGACCAGTCAGACGATAGATTGAAAATGAAATGGTCCCTCTTCCGTCTGATTGATCTAATTTCATAGCACTTGAAGACAATAAGAAAGACATCGCTTTCTGCTACAAACTTCCTTATTGAGCACAGCCCAGCAGACAAAGTAATTGTGGTTGCTGGTGGATCCGTTGAAGCGACTACTGTCAAGTGGTCTGACCCAACTTTGTCAAGACTTGAAGCTGACCACGAGGAAGCGGACAGTCACACCTAATATTGTATTGTATTCATGCTCTCATGGAATCAATGGTGGTGTCAGTACGTGATACATATGTCCTTGTCCTACTGCAAATAGGATGATTATCTTATTAATTAAAGCAGGAACATCTAAACATCCTAGATATATACCAGTGCATGAAATTTTGATAAAAATACCATTCGATACAATTTGCTGGTCACAATAGGAAAACAACATGTGTTTCACTAACAGCACAACTATTTGATTGATTTTGTATAGGGCAAATATACGGAAGGTACAGCTAAATCTGTACCATATATGGAGTTCTTGATGGAAATATGTGTGATGAAGTCAGAGTGAAGCTGTTCAGTATGGGACAAGCACAGGAGAAACTACTGCGAACATCAGATGCAGCACAGTTACACATCAGGTGGCCCATTACCAATCAAGAGTGTGAAACCAAGCAAATTTCTCATCTCCAATTCTTTCAGTGGTAACCGCTATGGCGTGGAAACGCACGGATAGTCATTTAGTGCCACACTTGCTGTCTCTCCCACCTATCACAAGAGCATGCTCCGAAATCAAGTCACGTGGTTTTACCAAGGGGTGCTTGAGCTGTAAAACCGAAAAGTCAATTGAACTCACTTATATTGAGGGAACACTTTGATGGAAATCGTCCATGGCAGTTTCGTTCAACAAAAAAATTGAACGAAATTGTCATGTCCGATTTCGATTAAACTATTTAAATTTAGGCAACAGGTTCCCTAAAATAATTGCGTTCAATTGCCTTTTCCGGGTTAGCAGAAATATGACATGTATATAGAAGGATGAATGCTGAAATATCACACAGGACAGTTATTAAGTTAAACATGCACAAATAAGTTATAGGCCTACTGCGTATTACTATACACTTGTATATAACATATTATGGGATGTTTTTCCTTCCGGGATCGTGGATAATTTGTATAGCTATTATGAGATTTATGGATACGCACACGCTTTTCTAGTGGTTAACCTCATGTTTGTATTCTTTATGAAAATTACTAACCAATTTAGTTCAAATACGACCCCTGTGTTGATTTGCTTACATTTTATCAAATAAGTAATGGCATCACAGGATTCCTTGTCTCAGACATTGTCCTGACTCGCAGTACTTCCACAAACTACACTAACCCTCGCAGTAGCATACAGTAGGATTTACATCAGTAATTTTGTTTCTCTATATTTGAGTTATTGAATTAGGCTATTGATTTTGTTATACAATTAAAGTGTTTTAAACTCACGGATGTTACTAGTGTGTCTTTTATCAAATATATATTTAATTGTTTGAAATATTTTCTTTTTTATATTACCGTATTTAATAAAAACGAGCCAATCTAGTGCACATATGGTTCCTCTGTTAATTTGATCACAATTTATCAACTAAGTAATGGTATCAATGGATTCCTTGTGTCCAATAATGTATTAATACATGTTTTATTTGTGTTTTTATCATCGTTGGTTCCAAAGATATGACAATTAATAGATTTTAGCTGTTTCGGTGGCGGCCATTTTGGAATTTACCATTACAGGATAAATCGTTAAAAATCCAGCCTGGCAAACACCATATTTGGATTTAGGACATATTAATACATCTAGAAAACATGTTTGCCAGCCGTAAACACAAAATGCCTCCATGACTTTTTATAAGCACATTTCTTCAGATTCTGCCTAGTCTAAAGCAAGCTGATTTGCATACATCTTCAGCATTGATGATTGAGGATGATTACTAATGCAGACACCAATTAGGCCATGGGCTAGTACCACCCACCATGCACCCCCTCCCCCCCCCCCTCACATTTTACCCACACCAACTTCAAACCTTGATATGTCTAAAACATGAAATGAGATGTTAACATAAAAAAAAATAGGGATGAACTTTATATTTTGACCCCTTATAGGGGGGTACCCCCAAACCCGTCTGAAATTAGGGGTTAGGGCTACGCAAACGTTTGTTGGAGCTAGTCTTGTTTAGAAATCTACACATGCAATATAACATATAACAGATAATTAAATTCCCGTTCTTATGATATATCACACATTGCTATACATTGAGTAGTTGTCTCTTCACATATGCTCAAGCATGATATTTTATTATAAAATAATCAAAATAAACACCAAAACAAACGATTCAACAAGGTGAAAAAAAAACGTCTTAAAAAATGAAGTTATTAGACATATCCATATCTGGCCTATATTTTCTAAACACAGGTATGCTTAAAAATGAGTGCTATTTATATTTAGAAATGTCCTAGATTTTTTATAATGAAAACATATTGAAGCCTTACTTGAAAATATTTGTATTTAGCATGGGCTGATATCTAAAACATGTTTTTTTTTCTCGGAATTTTTGTGTATAAATTTTTATCCACTTGTTTTTACATAATTTGTGTGTGCTGTATTCGAATCTGTCGGATAATATTCTATATTTGGTGACCTTCACCTTCAAATTAGCAAAAACACAAAATGGCTGCCAAAATGTATTTTCTATGTTTTTTTGCGCTCGATAAAGCACAATTGATGATTTCTGCAAGATTTTTATTATATATTTTTCTTCTAGCGTCTTTGCAAAGAGATAATCTTTATTTGACCTTTAAATACAAGATATCCGTCGTTTTTTATATATTTACTGTTACTATAAGTATACCGCTAAAAATGTTGACGATAGTATGATTTATTTCTGTTAACATACATGTAGCTACTGACAAGTAAATTTAAATTAAAAAATCAAAAATGGCGGCGAAATTCACCTTTATATGAACCAGAAACAAAATGACTATCAAAATGTAAATTAAACACCTTTATTTTATTTTTGGCAGGAAATTACTAAAAAAAAATTATTTTGTGTGAATTGGGGGCCGAAAAAAACATTTCTGGTGTTTTTTGTTCATCGTCTGACCTCTAGTTTATCGTAAGATCCAAGATGGACGCCATTTTACATATTTACTATAAAAATAATGACGTTAGTTTAAATACTAAGCAAATCGAAGCATGTTATAATATACTGTGATTAAATACAGTTTCGAATGCCTTGCAACCTTATCTGCCGTATTACGTAGTGTATTTTAGTTTTCCATTAAACAAATGTTGTTTATGACATTATAGTTCACATGCATAAAAACACCTTTTATGTGTGTGTTGGCGGTAAACATTTTGAAGTTGAAGGTCAAACAAAGGTCATTTTGATCGAAAAACATGAGATATAAATTTATCAAGTCTAAATCATGCAGAAACCAGAGATCGTGCAATAATTTCTAACAAAAATATAAGACAGATGTGGTTTTGGCGGCAATTTTTTTCTTTTGCTTATTTGAAGGTGAATGACACCGAGGATAGAATGTTAACCGACATATTTGAATTCACCACACCCAAATTATGTAAAAACAAGCGCAAACAATAATTAGCACTCAAATGTTGAGCAAAATACACACATTTTCATAAAAAAGGCTGCAATATTATCTCATTTAAAATTATATGTGTCATGTACAAATCTAAATGACACTCAGTTTTAAGCAAATACACATCTGGGTTCAGAAAACATAAGTTAAATATAGATATGGCCAATATTTATGTTTTATTAAGTCGTTTCCATTGACCATGGTAAAAAGCTTGTTTTGTTGTCGATTTAGATTATTTTGTAATAAAAAAACATGTTTCAACGTATTTGTAGAAAAAACCTTTAATCCACTGCATCATGCAATACATCATTAAAACGGGAATTTAATTACCTTTTATATGGTATATTGCATAAAAACAAGAATAGCTACGACAGACGTTTGCGTAGCCCTACCCCCTAATTTTAGACGGGTTTGGGGGTATCCCCCTATAAGGGGTCAAAATATAAAGTTCATCCTCATTTTTTTGATGTTAACATCTCATTTTATGTTTTAGACATATCAAGGTTTAACGTCTCACCACACATAATACCCGTCCCATAGACTTACATGTATCATGACCCATACACTCAAACCTCCCAGCACTCTTTAAGTGGAAAATGTAAATAAACCTATGTATTTTTTTAACCAGCATTTTCAATATCAAAAATAAAAAAGGGTGTGAAAGGGATATATTTTTTTCTATTTGAGCCCATAATAACCTCTTGCCCCACTCTCCCCTGAGCGACCTTCAAAAAAATTGACCTTGTTTTTTAGAAGAGCCTTGTTACAGTCAGCGCAAGGACTTCCTGCTGGATCTATCTTTCATCATTTCGATGCTTTTGCTACACCGAATCATCACAGAATCGATTCAAATTGGTAGCAAAATGGTATATCTGTGATATTTACCATCGAGGCTGCTGCAAAGAGCCACATTTTTTTAAAAAGAAACTAACTTTCTTCTTCCTAAACTTTATAATGATATGCGCGAATGAATTTGTGTGGTGATACCTTAAGGGGAAAAAAAATTATGGCATATTTTTTTTTCGAGTGATCTATAAAATACATTCTATTCTGAGCTCAAAAATGAAAACCTTGTCCGATTCCCATGAATAGAAGGCAAACAAACACAATTTAAAAATCCGCTGTTTTTCACTAGATCTTGAGAAATGACCCGTTTTTCTGTAGTACAACATCATTTTTCATTTTCAGGAAGCATCTGTATGGGATTGTCGTTTTTTACAGAGATTCATCTTGAATTTAGGCCATAAATGAGTTTAGTTGTTCAGAATAATGATGTTCGGACATAAAACAACCAAGAAAAAAGTTTTACCATCGAGGCTGCTGCAAAGAGCCACATTTTATAAAAATAGACTAACTTTATTATTCCTAAACTTTATAATAATATGCGCGAATGAATTTGTGTGGTGAGACCTTAAGGGAAAAAAACATTTTTATGGCATATTTTTTTTCGAGTAATCTATAAAATACATTCTATTCTGAACTCAAAAAAGAAAACCTTGTTCAATTCCCATGAATAGAAGGCAGACAAACACAAATTGAAAATCCGCTGTTTTTTACTAGATCTTGAGAAATGACCCGTTTTTCTGTAGTACACCATCATTTTTCATTTTCAGGAAGCATCTGTATCGGATTGTCGTTTTTTTACAGAGATTCATCCTGAATTTAGGCCATAAATGAGTTTAGATGTTCAGAATAATGCTGTTCGGACATAAAACACACAAGAAAAAAGTTTTAAATACCAAATGACAAGAAAGTCAATGCGGGGACGTAGCTGAAACAAGTTGAACTTACAACCGTTTCAGTGCTATGGGGACGAATGCTTGATATATGGCCCATAATTGAACATTCTGAAGTCAGTTTCGTTAATTTCACTAGAAAACATGTTTATATGATATACTTTCGCTAAAATGGCTGCCTGGTGATAATAAATGAGCAAAATAAATGGTCTAGTAGCAGGAACACATCCCATAGGCTCGAAAATGTGCTTTCTGGAACTACGGCCTTAACGTCTAACCACACATAATACCCGTCCCATAGACTTACATGTATTATGACCCATACACTCAGACCTCCCAGCACTCTTTAAGTGGACACATGTAAATAAACCAATGTATTTTTTAACCATCATACCGTCCTCTTTCAATATCAAAAATAAAAAAGGGGTGTGAAAGGGATATATTTTTTTATTTGAGCCCATAATAACCTTTTGCCCCACTTTCCCCTGAGCGACCTTCAAAAAAATTGACCTTGTTTTTTTAGAAGAGCCTTGTTACAGTCAGCGCGAGGACTTCCTGTTGGATCTATCTTTCATCATTTCGATGCTTTTGCTACAAAAAATCATCACAGAATCGATTCAAATTGTTAACAAAATGATATATCTGTAATATTTACTATCGAGGCTGCTGCAAAGAGCCACATTTTTTAAAAAGAGACTAACTTTCTTATGTTAAACTTTATAATGATATGCGCGAATGAATTTGTGTGGTGAGACCTTAACGGAAAAAAACATTTTTATGGCATATTTTTTTCCGAGTGATCTATAAAATACATTCTATTCTGAGCTCAAAAATGAAAACCGTGTCCGATTCCCATGAATAGAAGGCAAACAAACACAATTTAAAAATCCGCTGTTTTTTACTAGATCTTGAGAAATGACCCGTTTTTCTGTGGTACAACATCATTTTTCATTTTCAGGAAGCATCTGTATGGGATTGTCGTTTTTTACAGAGATTCATCTTGAATTTAGGCCATAAATGAGTTTAGTTGTTCAGAATAATGATGTTCGGCCATAAAACACCCAAGAAAAAAAGTTATAAATACCAAAGGACAAGAAAGGCAATGCGGGGACGTAGCTGAACCAAGTTGAACTTACAACCGTTTCAGTGCTATATGGACGAATGCTTGATTATGGCCCATAATTGAACATTCTGAAGTCAGTCTCGGTAATTTCACTAGGAAACATGTTTATATGATATTTTTCGCTGAAATGGCTGCCTGGTGATAATAAATGAGCAAAATGAATGGTCTAGTAGCAAAAACACATCCCATAGGCTCGAAAATGGGCTTTGTGAAACTACGGCCTTAACGTCTCTCCACACATAATACCCGTCCCATAGACTTACATGTATCATGACCCATACACTCAAACCTCCCAGCACTCTTTAAGTGGAAAAATGTAAATAAACCTAGGTATTTTTTTAACCATCATACTGTCCTCTTTCAATATCAGAAATAAAAAAAGGGTGTGAAGGGATACATTTTTTTTATTTGAGCCCATAATAACATCTTGCCCCACTCTCCTCTGAGCGACCTTCAAAACAATTGACCTTGTTTTTTAGAAGAGCCATGTTACAGTCAGCGCAAGGACTTCCTGTTGGATCTATCGTTCATCATTTCGATGCTTTTGCTACACCAAATCATCACAGAATCGATTCAAATTGGTATCAAAATGATATATCTGTAATATTTACCATCGAGGCTGCTGCAAAGAGCAACATTTTTTAAAAAGAGACCAATTTTATTATTCTTAAACTTTATAATGATATGCGGGGGGGGGGGGGGTTGGGGGTGCATGATGGGTGGTTCTAGCCCATGGCCTAAATGTCTTGAAATACGAAAAGCATCTGCACATTAACCTGATGTGTCACTAATCAAGTCAAATACTCATTGCCCGATCTGTCAAGCATTAATACATGAAACACACAAAACCAAGAAATAATCATGCGGAAAGCAGCAAGTATAAGCCCACTCGATAAAATAATAAATATCAAACTAAGAATGAAGACAAAATGAATTGATTGACTGACATACCGACCGACCGACCGACCGACCGACCGACCGACCGACTGAATGACTGAATGACTGAATGACTGATTACATTTATACATTTAATTATTTATATGCCTACATTTAAACATTTAACCACTTACATTTGTATAATCAATGCATTTATACATTGAATTTTATACATTTATACATTTATACATTTATGTCAGTTACAGTAATTAGTATAAAATAGTTACTGTAATGTCTAATTGGAAGAAAAACAATTATTGTCAGTCAATATAGTGGCACATTTCATTGGGATCGAGACGCCAGGTCTTGGGAGTTGTTTTTGTTTAGTCTGCTTTTTCTGCAGTGCTCATCCAGCAAACAGGAGACGTTGAGCCAGTGTTGGCATGGTGTTGGCCCAGCGTCGTAGACGGTGGGCCAGCACCATTCCAACACTGGCTCAACGTCTCGTGTTTGCTGGTACTTATCCTGCCCCTGATCAATCATTGCCACAAGCACACATGCATTATTCTCACGCTCAGCTCACACATAATATTGAATGAAAGCGAGCGATATTTTATTTTACTCTGGCCCACTTTTGACTTGACACAGTCATTGTCTTTCCTAGTCACTAATATAAGATGTAAAGATTGACTAACATTAATTTTAAAGTATACTTTCTCACTCTGAGGCATTTTTCTCTTTCCCAACCAATTGCACAAGAGTATATTGCAATTTTTGACATTACATAGCATATTTTAGCAATTTCCCAAGTTGTACGCAATTTAACAATGTGTATCTTCAATAACAAAATACATACGATTTTTTCAATCAACCAAATTTCAAAGTCACGGCTTGTCAATAATACACTTATTAGCTGGATTAATAAAGACGACATGATTAAAAAAACATCGGAAATTTAAAAACAATATACCCATTCACAACTCTAATGCAAAACAAACACAGCGCTAGCGATACAGATATTTTAATGTATTCAACAAACATCATAAAAAAATTGCTAACAGCTCATTTTCGTACGCACGCGTCTTTCGTGAAAATGAGGCGAATCAGAGCGGAAATGTCCACGAAGGAATCTTCAGCGACGCGCTTAGTGGGCATTAGCGGTAAACACGTTCACGCAGAGCGGCACGCCAATATGATGTGGTCAGGCGTAAAATCAGCTGCCTCTCGCAGCGTGACGCGCGGCGTGACGCACGCGTGGCATCACGCAGCGCGGACCAGTTCAGGCGGAAAACGAGGATAAGATTGCTGAACACTCACCGACCTGATATCGCCGACAATTTTTATGACCCCGGCCCCCTCAACATCATCTCGCATAACGTCAGCGCAATGAAATGCATCCCCCATAAGCTGGCGGCAAAAATCACTGCAAGGAGGGGATCAGTACCGAGTTAACAGAGGCGTTGACCCAGTGTTGGTTCACTGCTGTTCCAGCGTCTACGACGCCGGACCAGCATTAAAATAACACTGGGTCAATGTTTTGTCTCTGCTGGGATAACATGTGGAATAACATCGCTGCGTGTCTTCATTAGATACACGCAAACTATATATCTGGCATTTTATCTCAAGAAAGGTAGCAGAAATTTTGAACTCATAATTATTATGGGCATAATGGCGAAGCTGAGAGACTCTGCTCCAATAGTCAAATACAGTCTGGCTAAAGCCTCAGTCACAAAGGTATGTACGGTCAATGAGCTCGTACAATCTTCTGGCGCTCGTGAACATTCGTGAGGCGTCACATAGTTCGTGAAGTTTGACCTGCCCATGTTGTACATGTACACGTGTACTATAAACGGGGGTGATCTAAACTCGTCTCGTAAACATTCGTGCGTCATTCATTCGAAAAACGACGTAAGAGCTATACAGCCATTGTAGAGCCTCGAGTAAAATCCCATGATATTATCAAGTGTGTATCAAGCTTATCTTGCGAATTAAACGGCAACCATTAAACGGCAACCATGCTAACATATAACGAAGTTGAAAGAAATTAAACGATATTGAAACACCCTATATAACTATGTACAAACTATGGTCACAGATTTTTCTGTGTCAAAGCCCATTAATGATGTTATCTAACCATTCATCCGGAGTTCTTGCAGCGTTGCAGGTAGCTCTTAGGGTGTTCCTAGGGCGACCTTACGTCAACTCTACTAGTGCAGTCATTATAGGGTTCAATACGAAAACAATTGGCACAGAATTTTTTTTAGTGGGAAACTGTCCTTGGGGTCACAATAATCACTAAAAAAAACTTGCACTCCCTAGAGTAGGACTAACTTCAGAATTCAAAAAATCCAAAATGGCCACCAAAAAATAAAACCGTGACCAGTGATTTTTTTCAAATCGTCACTAAATATTTTTATAAGTTGACAAAGAGTCTTTTTGAGGTGCATACTGTCCCTTGGGACTCCAAGAATCAACATAAAAAAATTGCACCCCATTATAGAAGAAGTTAAATTCAGAATACAAAAAATTCAAAATGGCCACCAAAAATCATAGCGAGAACATTGATTTTTTCAAAATGTTCACTGAATTTAAGAATTTGATATAAATGATAAGTAATTAGATGCTAACATAATTAATATAAATTCACCAAGTGATAACACATAGTAACATAAACATTTAAATAACCTAATTTGCACATTTGCAAAGACTGCACTGAATAACAGTCCGAGAAGGAGGATAAAGAGATCCAACGGGAAACAAAAGGATATATTGCCTTTCTTCCACCACCACCTTTCTGGGGAATTTAAGTGTGATCAGTTCGCCGCGCCTAGAGACGTAGATTTAATCAGCCATTGTTGCACCTGAAAATACACACGAAAACTTTTGCAGCACTGGATGTTGGTGGTATAGTGCAATATTCGCTTCATTTCGCAATGTTTTAATCAGCACTGGATGTTGGTGGTATAGTGCAATATTCACTTCATTTCGCAATGTTTTAATCAGCACTGGATCATGTTGGTGGTATAGTGCAATATTCACTTCATTTCGCAATGTTTTATTCAGCACTGGATGTTGGTGGGATAGTGCAATATTCACTTCATTTCGCAATGTTTTAATCAGCACTGGATGTTGGTGGTATAGTGCAATATTCACTTCATTTCGCAATGATTTAATCAGCCATTGTTGCACCTGAAAATACACACGAAAACTTTTGCAGCACTGGATGTTGGTGGTATAGTGCAATATTCACTTCATTTCACAATGTTAGTTTTGCTGCATTTCTGAATTTGTCAAAACAGTGATCATCTAGTGAGCCTAATATTTCTGTTGCTCCATAAGCGCGAGGATACATTTGTCACCGTTTAAAGCTATTTTCTCAGTACTGGCCACAGAGTCATAAAAAGTATCCACAGTGCTGATGTAGTATCCGAGCCACTAACTGCGTACAAAAACGAAATATATTTTTTAGCAGCTCCCATGACATGTTTTATGCAGATAATTTCCTCGCGATTTTTTTAGGCGTCAGTCTTGTGAAAAAAGACATTTCTGGCTTGCAATGGTGGATTAGAAGAGCTACAATACCACTATCAGTTCCTGCAACGTCAATGTTGGATTGAGTTTGTGCCAGCTCAACAGCTGTGTTCACAATCAGAGTATCAGCACCACTGGGTACTCGGAGAACGTCCATTCAGTGATTTTCTACGAAGCATTTTGTTAATCCCTCGATGAAACGGGTCTTTTTTGTATTGTTGGACAGAAAGGTATGCTGTGTAATTGTGGGGTTCATATCTGATGTGAAGTTTATATCAGCCGACTGGGTGAGCAAAGCTCATATTTTGGGTGTGCTCAAAAACTAGTATTGTATTCTTCACAATACCCATCGAACATAACAACTACTGTGCTGCCAAAGTGTCGTTTGACATTATGACATATTCTTCATAAAGCTCATGGTATTTTGATGCATTTGCTGGCCATACAACTGTAGGAGGGGTGAATTCTCCATCCAACACACAAAACAATTTTCGGGTAATTCATCTGGCACCTCATTTATTTGTAGACGTGCTATCAGGTCCATTAGATTAGATTTATCTATTTTTCTCAAAAGTTCATGCTCATCAAACAAGGAGGTTGGATACACAGCCCATTCATATGCAATGCACTAAGACAAATCATTTCCATTCTTTATCATGCACATGATCCGATTAATCAGCTGGTTAAAATTAATCAGAACCATGTCATTACCTATTTGTATTGCTGCATATATGATGAACCACACTTCTTTTATTCCACTTCCACCTATGATGGTGTCTATAGCTCCATAAATGACATGATAATATGGAACCCACCTAACCTAATCACAACTGTTCATAGTTCACTGATCGGATCAGAAGAAGCAACCATTTGCCTTTGCATATACAATGGAACCTGCTATGAGCAGCCACTCTTATGAGCAGCCAGCCTCCTATGGGAGGCCACTTTGGCATTCCCCAAAATGGCATTTTGTATACAAATGGACCTCCTATGTTTCTGCTGGAATGTATTATGTAGTGTCAAGAGGTTGCTTACATGTATCAACAACATCAATGTCGTCTTTTTTTCTTCATATTTTCTTATTCAATATTTTATATCCTGTGTCTAAAAATCACACAACTGGTGTACGGTTATTTGTTGCAGTTATGATGATATAATCTCCAAACTTGCTTATAAGCATGATAAGAGCGGTTTTTAGTGTTTGTAATTGACAAATAACTGTTTCAGAGCCAACACAGTTACTAAGTATGCTCATTAAATTGTCCAGAGTATAATGGCACTCTTCATTTTCTTTAAAAAAACGTGACCAATTTTCAAAGATGGTCTGTGTCATTTAATAAGCATAGACGATCAACATCCTTGGTGGATACTTGCATTTAATGTAAGGTAGATAACATCCTTTGTGATGGTAGCGGGCTTCTGCTGCTACCAGATCTCTTTCGATACTAATTCTCCCCTTAACTTCTACGCTCCTGTCATCACCCCCTGTTCTGTAAAACATTCTGTAGTAGTCTGGATTCCATGAGTTAGGACTGATATTATATCTCATCTCACCAACGGCTTTTGCTTTCAGTATATATCGGCATTTTCCCCCACAGGACATAGGTTTTGCTTTTTATGGATGTACTCTGTGTGACATGAAGTTGAACAGTCTCTGTCCGCTTCTTTTGAAGCGCTGTGATAATTCATCATTGTATATTTTACTAGCATTTCTCAGTGTATCTTGGCCTTTCTACTTAACTGATACTGTATCACAATTTAACAGCGACTGCTCACATACTAGATAAATGTCATATTTGATTGTGACACAGCACACAATTGTTAATAAGTATAATATTATAGTGACTAAGGTCTGTATGTAGGCTTAGTGATTTTCTTAAAACAGACTCTGGTTACTAGTATTAAGGCCGCCTAACGTTACTTGTATGATATATCCTATTACATTTTATTTTTATACATCCGTACCATTTTGTAAGGAAGTAGTGTTAAGAAGAATTTAATCACCTTTAATTTAAATCTAACATGAAAGCTCTGCGACTATTTTGAAAAAAATGACTTCCATATCTGGATTTTTTTCAAAATGGCCATTTCGATTTTTTTTAATTTTGAAGTTAGCTCCAGTCTCAAAGGGTGCAAGTTTTTTCTGGTGATTATTTGAACCCCAATGAACAATATCCGAGCAAAACAATTCTGTTCCAATTTTTTCCTTATTGGTCAAAATTTTGATCTATAATGACTGCACTATACGACGAGAGCTTCTCTTTGGGCGCTCGTAGAGTTCTAAAATATTTCAAAAACTTTCAACAGTATTAAGAGCTAGTCAGAAATTTGTTCTTCTTCAAGCCTACGATATATCTCTAATATCTAAATATATTGTCTATTGAAGGATGCATAAATATTACTGTGCAAAACATGTAGGGCATATCGTTAGAAGCAAAAAAAATAAGTTGGTGATATTTTTTCGTTTGCTTTAGGCATCAAAACACAGGTACGAACGCAGATAATGAAAATGTAATTATTTCCCTGTAAAACAAAATGCTTTGACACTGATGTTGAGCAACCGTCTGTGACAATATTAATCCTTTCAAGCCTGACTTTGCCATAATCATCTTCATCCACTACAAGCCGCGAATTGCTGTCGCAATTCTCGACTTGTAGGCCCCTGGTGGATGAAGATGATTTGATGTGGTTTAAAAATTAAAGAAAAATGTATTGGTAAACTAGTTTCATGAAAATTCTCGTTTTAAAACCCCTAGTTGGAGGAAAATTGGGTCTGTTTTCAGGGATGTAAAATGGTGCTTTAATTCATCGTGAGGGCTTGAAGGGTTAAGCCGACGTCTCGTGTTTCCTGGGATGTACACGTACATCATAATATCGTTCATGCCATGGATAGCACGCAATATGTCTTAAGGCCTTAATGAGATCGCAGTAACGTCGCTAACGATGGCATTGGCGTAGAGTCGACGTGAATAATGTCAAGTACGGGGGTTTTAATTGACGTAGCATGAGCGTTGACGAGGAAAATTTATGTTCTGACTGTCGGCTGCAGTGAGGTGTCACTGTTTTCTTCTCAATCGGAGCGCGAAATCATGTCATCGTTCGTGTTATTATTATAGAGTGAACTCAACGCTTTAACCCCCGGTCCCGAATATAATCGCTTTTCATTTTTTATCAGCACATTAAATACGAGCTTTTGAACATGTTGAGGAGAACATCTGACATCAATCAACAAGATTTCAAAATCGTTGACCTCCATTTTGTCAAATCTAAATAATTTTCACTCACTTCGCGATCCACAGGTTCAAGTGGGTGAAAATTCCAATTAAATAATGTGGCAATTCAATGCTTAAAAAAATGGCCACATCATGTTATAAGGCGCATAACTGACTTATAAGGGGCGTAGCAAGAACGTGCGAGCTTGAAAGCTGCATATCTAAGGGCTCACAGCATGTCCAAACTGTGCTAGTTAAAGTGTTCAAGATACGCTACAGTCTTCTGACTTGGTCCTGGTTTGAGTGTGATTGTGGATCAAATTCCGGTTCCTGTAGACGGCCAGATCTGCGCGGCACATGATGAGAAGGCAGCTAATAACTTTCTGAGATAGATTCCTGCAGTTATTCTGATAATGTTGTCCTGGTAGGCCCGTGTTAATTAACAGATCAATACGGGTCAAGCATATGCCGTCCCGGAGAAACGGGAGTCGTGCGGCCGATGGTAGAGTGACAGTCGGTATAATTGGGGGTGAGTCTGGTGGGCACGCCGATACCAGCGCCGCGGCGGGAGATTTAAAGGGGATAGGAGATGGGGAAGATTGCATTCCTCACATGTATCATCAGCATATGGCTGTCACTGCGCCCCAGGAATCTGTCTCGCATTCTCTTCCACGGGGCTCTGTTATATCCCGATAAAATGGGGGTTGAATGTTGGGACGAACATTGAACCCACCGTCTTCAAAATGCAAGATCGTCATGTTTACCAATCCGAAACCTATGCGATATATCGTAATTTGTACGACATGTACAATACGAGTCATATCGTGGGTTTCGGATTGGTCGAGGTGGCCATCGAAATGGCCATCTCGACCAATCCGAAGCCTATACGATATATCGTAATTTGTACGACAATACGGGTCATATCGTGGGTTTCGGATTGGTCGAGATGGCCATCGTGATGGCCATCTCGACCAATCCGAAGCCTATGATATATCGTAACTTCTGCGATAATACGGGTCAAGGGCAATGCCCGTGTCTTAACATCTCATCGCTGTCACTATGATCGCCATTTAAGGGTCATCTATCACCCCTTATATAGTATGAATAATTATGTCCTTATATGGGGTGATTGGCTATCATGTGACCCTCTCAGAGGGTCACATGATAGTCAATCACACCATATAAGGAAACACTTGTGCCCCATCTTGTGGCAACTTTGATGTATTTGTCACAAATTTATTCATACTATATAAGGGGTGATAGATCACCTTTAAGGGTCAAATAAACTGTTACGCGACGGACAGTTGACAAAAAAACATTGGCATTTTTTTTAACTTAGTCGGCGGATATTTCCTGAACTAAACCACCCCGGACTGGTTCAGTACGCGCTCCATTCTAAACGTCGGACAGCCCCGGTGAGATATGTTTTGCTAGTTTTTGTCTGGTACAAGGCCATAAATCGTGCCAGAATAATAACTAGAGAGTCGCTCGGTGCAGCAGGTCTACTTATACACTTCGTTATGCCTTCCTCTGAGCGATACCCCTTTGTATCTATTTTTAACTTTGGCCGTCGATAAAGCACCCAAGGCTCAATTTTTGCTAATTTTGACACACTTTCACCTCGTCTTTCTGGTAATTTCATATGACAACCACGCAAGCATTTTGACACTTTTTTCCCGTGGACCAGAACTCGACCATGTGTTGTAAGATAGTGTTTTTATTAGAAGTGTATATTCGTCTACACCGAGTTATAATGTCATTCAATGTGGAGCTCGTCATTTGTTACTTTATGAAGGTAACAATAACATTTCGCATGGCACATAATAAATTGGTGAAACAGGTAGTTTTCTATAGTATGCATTTCTATTTGTGCGTTTTTTCCATTCATATCTAAACTTTGTACAGTTTGTTATACGGTACTCGTTCCATTTTTAAAATATTTTTTCTCAAGAAATATTGGTTTTGTGGTAAAACTTGTATATACTCTCTTATGTGTACGATTTTCGCGCTAAAGTTGTTGCTAATGGGCTTCAGTCACGCAGCAAACACCTAATGTCAATTTAATGCTGGACCGCCGTCTGCGACGCCGGCCCATCATTAACCCAACATTGGCGCAACATCTCGTGTTTGCTGTGTGGCAGCCCACCGCTACAAAGACAAACAGCTGTAACTGATGACTGGATCAAGTATTCAGTTACTGCTGCTTGCCTTTCCGCGGAATGACAGGTGACTCGCTGATAAATTCTCAGATTACGTGACGGGCGTTTTTATGAGGTGTGTAATGCCGTTACACAAACATAACTCATGGTTCTGTGTCTGACTGAGCATCTCATCCTCAAGATATACGAGATCCACTGTCTGACGCAAGTGATTGCAATGATTATATTCAACGCGTGCCCTACTGAATTATTTAATGACATTTATTATTCGCTTAAAACTAGAATTGCGTTTCCAATTCTAGTTTTAAATGAATGAAAAATGGTAAATATATTGAATGCAATATATATTCAACCCGTGCCTTCATGATTTATTTAATAACATGTTTCATTCATTTAAAAAGTGGAATTGCGTTATCAATTCTAGTTTTAAATTAATGAAAAATGAAAAAAATATATTGAATCAGATATCTAGTAAAAAAAGCAACACAAGGGCTATACAAGCTTTGTACAGCTGAGAGATTCCCATATAAAATGTAATTTACAAGAGATTTATCACCAAATCGTTGAAATTCTTATATTATTTTATTTCACCCCCGCAGAAAAATAATCTAGCTTGGTGAAAAACTGCACCACTACCTGTGATCACGCTCATGTTTAACCCTTTAAACGCGGCCCCCGAGTATACTCGGGGGCAAAAGATGTCTCCCTGTCGCGGACCCCGAGTATACTCGGGTTCAGAGTGTGTTTATTAGTGTTTTTTTTTGTATTTCTGTCTGTAAAATCAATGTGGTCCGGTAATCATGGGGATAGCCTTGTTTTTGCTGATAAAAGTTTGTTTCTCTTTTGATTGTGCATGGATAGCACCCCATAATAATATCTGGGTCGATGTAGAGCTGTTATTCTTAAAGGATTCTTTTGGAACGAAACATTCAAAATGCAAACCATATATTTTTGTTATCAAAGAATACAATAAAACAAACCATACCTTCATTTGGCATCATCATCATGCTTAAAATGCTATAATAATACTTAGATGACATATATCGCAGCAGGATTGCATGGTTGCACACTTAATCATTACGTATTATCTAATCGTTACGCATTTAGTACACATTACCCATAAACTGATAAACCTGACATTTTACATGACCTTGACATAACCTTCACGTTTATTTTGGGCGGCATCCATGCAGTAGTGCACAACGTCAACCCATGTCAACCTCCATACCCAATAATGTATCAATCTTTTGCGATGGAAGCCCAAGGTGATGCTACACGCTGCTGCATAATTGTAATTTGGCTTGTTCAATTGAGCCTTGAGGAATGGGGGTGTGATAAGGGCAAACATGGGGGCATTACGCCTCCCATTATCATCACTGCCCTAGATTTCCTAAAACTGTGTGCTGAAATGATACCCGACCAAGTATTTGTCACCATCAGTCCTTTCTAATGGATGACTGCACCACTAAACAGTTTAAAATTGATAAAAAGTGGGTATTTTCAATATTTTTTGCGAGTTTGATCTTGAAATGACCTCGATGTGACCTTGACATGACCTTGGTGTTATGCACCAGTAAAGCACAACTCCTTCTCATGTTATTATTTGCTCATAAGCTAAGATCCTGCTGTCTTCATACAAATCTGACATTACAAAATATTCTGATTTTTTTTCAATCCCCCTCCCCAGGAATTCAGCGGTGGGGATGCAAGTGTACCCAGAAGTCCATCGTTAAAAGGGTTAATATATAGTCTAAGAGCATTAGTGTTCAAACCCGCTAAAAATCCGTATATATTGTGGATTCATAAGCAAAAAGTCCCTAAGTTTACTGTCTGTGCTTTCCGCACAATGTCTAGTTTTCAAACTGACCACCACAAAGCATTTAAGGAAATATTTTATTATGTCCATCTGACGAAAATATGTATGGAAGTTGTTTAATATGTACGAAATACATTTGAAATAAATCTATTTCGATTAAATTCAATATGGCCGCCCTCGGCTATCTTGAATTAATAACTTCTGACATTATGTACCTAAAATCTAATGTAATACCAAGGGACTAATCTTAGCACACAAATCCCATTGGAATGGTTATTTTTACGTTTCAAGGTCATCTAGAGGTCACTAGATAAGATGGCTACCGATAACCACCATGCAAATGATATATTTTCACCAGTGACCACATCGTTGATTTAAAAATAAACTGATTTATTTTAATTTTAATTTTTGCATTTCAAGGTTATCTAGAGGTCAAAACCAATAAAACCGCGATAAAAGACCATATTAAGTGAAATCCAAGATGTCTGCGAAAAAACTTACATGACACCAATGTATTTCGACCAGTTGGATTCTCAACTTCTCAAATAACAGTTAGGCCCTACCGAAATTAAATTTAATGCCTCATTTCAACTAATTTATATGCACTGATTTGTTTACCTTTTAAAATCATACGGAGATCAAATCTAAAATCACCACAATAGACAGATAACATACATTATGTGGTACCGCATGAGGATAAGCAGAAAACACCTTTGAAATCATCATGTATCCATACACGTGAGTGTTAAAAAATACTCACTCGTGTCCATGGTGACTCTCACGAATTATAATGTTCACACATCATGTGTAATACCCACACAAGTAGTGTCCACATAACGCCACCCAAGCTTTTATGGCAGCCTCTTATACCCCTGCATGAATTTATGGGTTGACGTCTGAAAAACTGACAGTCCTGACCTAAAAAACATGGCCAACTCTATTGACCTTGTGTTTATTCTTCCAAGCTCCAATAATCAGATGCAAGACAAGTATTTCCCATGACTTGTAGAGCCAAGTGCAAAAGTGCTATCTAATTTGCTGTTTTACAATACACCCAAATTGAGATTCTGTCCGTTCGTGCTTTCAAATTGTGTCTCCCTTCCCAAAGCAATTATAATGAATCCTTATTTGGTTCAAATTGACAGTTAGTGTTATTCCATCAGACCCCTGCCAACTGCAAGCAGTCTGCGGTTTATCTATCGTTGATCTTCATAATCTATGGGATCGTATAGTGTGCATCTAAATTACTGACGCTGTTAAAATATTTTAAAACAATATTTTCACAGCAGTGGATTTACATTTTTCTCAAACATTTATTTTTTGTATGACCTCAACTAATGCCATTTGAGCATAATGTTTATTGTTATTTTATGTCACATATTAGCATTTCGTGCCCCACATTGAACATTCTAAATGGTGACACGTCACATCAAATACCAAATGCATTAAAAGACATCCTTAACTCTTATGTGTCATTAAAATAATGACCTTTATGTCCTGAAATAGACCATAGATGACCTATGATTACAATATTGGTTATTTTAATGTCAATTATTAGCATTTGGAGCATCACACTAATGATTAGCTCCTCCGATATGACAGTTTGTTTAATAACCATATAGTGCTGCGGCCATTCTCTAAAAGAGGCCTAGAAATATTATTTATCCTATATTCTAAATATTGGTCAGTATATTCTTGAATTTTCACCAGTTTAAGATATAATTTTTAAGCGAAAACACACTGGATATTCCACATATTGTGTGAAATAAGAGTCTAATAAATTATAGTTATGCTTAAGTAAAAAAAAATTTTTAATGCAGAAATGTATTAATGATCATAAGCGCTACATATTCTGCTCGTCTCAAATCGCTGATGTCACTTACATGTTTTTTATCACGTCAGCTTCATTCATAGCCATGGAAAATATGTGCGCAAATATCACTGAATTAAAAAAAAATATGGTTTTGCTTTGTTCTACCATGGGGGGGGGGGGCTCATTTTTTACACTCTCCTGGGCGCTACACTAGTAAATAACCTCGATGACCTTGACCCCCCCCCCCAAAAAAAAAGAATAAAATGCTGACAAATATTTTACTGAATAGAAAGAGAGCATACTGTGACACTGTTAGCGTTTTTGCGATATTCCGATAACCCAAAATACACAGACGATAATTACCATTATATGAGTTATATACAAACAAATACATTTGGTGCCCCCCCAAAAAACATACTACATTTGGGTTCATTACAAAAATATTAGCTTCCATAGGATCATTTCATTCCACCTTAAATGCTCCTGGATTATAAGATACAGGCGAGCTAACTAGCAGCTGCTGTTATAGACTGTGTCCTCTGTTCTTTTTCATAGTCTGTCTGCTGTGATATTCATGATATACTACAATTATATTATACATGTATTAAGCTGCCAGTATTGGTAAACAATACTGTCATAAAACAAGTAGATAGCACAAACACTTGGGCATTGTCTTGAACAAAACGCTATCATGGTCTGATCACATCAACGAAATAACAACCAAGTCAATGAAACGTGTCCATTTACTCCGTTTATTTAACTACAAAATGAGTTGCTCAGCACTATACATCGTTGTTATCTTTCTTTTATACGTCTACTTTAGAATATGGAGATGTAATTCTCGACAACTGTTCCCAGAATGATAAAAATACCCTTGAGAACATTATTTATAATGCGCTGCGTCTGATCACAGGTTGTAAGGAAGGTACATCACGCCAACTGTCATTGGAGAAAAATGGACTTTGGCACTTTGCAAACCAGGCAAACGTTTCATAAAATTTTAAAATTTTACAGCATGGTATTTAAAACCTATCCAGACAACCTCCAAACCCTTTCAACGGGCCCTGGGGAATAGTAGAATTACCATTGGAGTTCAATTATTTGGGAAATCGTTACAGAACATCATACTTTCGTTTTCCCTTTCTCCCTTCGAGTACACATAGAACCTGCTACCGTCCATCATACGTTGCTGTTCTCGAAAGGTTCTATCTAAAAGTAAACTAACTGACTACCTGAAAGTTAAGTCCATAGTACCCAAACATTTTTATATTGGCAATTGACTTGATCAAATTAATCTCTGTCAAATAAGGTTAAACGTCTTTTCATTAAATGGGGATCTATATAACAAATCTTGTATACCCAGCCCCATATGTACATGTGGGCCACACATCGAGTCTTTAGACATTATTTTCTCCATTGCAGCAATTACACTTTTCAATATGTTCTGTTTTGTTATATATTATTATTTTTGTTATATATATATTATTATTATTACTTTCATTTCATTTTTTTTATCATAACTATAGTGTGTATTTCTGTATATCTTTGTTTCGAAATGTGTGAATATGTAATTTTATTTTTGCGCCGCCTTGAAGGCATCTTTCATGCAATTGCTTATATTGTGTGTATTCATTTGTTTGCGACTTCGTATAAGTAGGTCTTATTGTTGTGTATTTGCTTGGTCACATTGTGATGGTATTGCATAGAGGTACCAATGTTAAATTTATTTAGGTGATTATTTAATATGCTTGTATATATATATATGTTTCATACCACACTTTTATTTGCACCTGCATCCGCACCGAGGAGACACTGACCTGAGCTTTGTAGCTATTTGTAAATCCTCGTTAAATAAATATGTTTACAACAAGCTGTGGCGGTTATTTATTCACCAGTGACACTTTAATGTCTTTGTGAGTCTTATTCTGAATATTTTGACCATATAATATAAACGTCGAATCAATTTAAACTAAGTTAATGCCTTTGAAAAATAAAAACATCAGCATAATTATATCTATAGGTGCCCGCCGTGGTTTTTTACGGCGCACGAGGAGTTATCGGACCATGTGCACAAACGCACTGAAGCCAGCTGTACTTCATTTCTGTCACGTTTTGGCACTGCTAGTCTGGACGCCAAGTATGCATTTTTTACTAGACCTTCCAAAAATACCTCCGGACCAAGTTATTTTTTATTCTTGTCGGGGGATATGTGTAGAATCACAAACTGAATAATGCCAAACTGGCATCATTGAGCGTTTTTAGTTATTCAAGGTGGCGTCCAATATGACCGCCAGTGTATAGTCATACTTTGAAAAGTGTGTGAATGGGTGGTGGTCATTAAATCTATTAAGCCATTAGATCACACATTTTTTAGGAATATTTAACCTTCGCTAGTTCAATATGCTTTTTAGCTTTTTAGTGAGATTATTATTTATAATAATTAATTCTTTATCAATGGGTATAAATGGTACCAGCACAATAACTATGGCAATGACACGCTTATGGGCCTATTAATTTTTATTTTTTGCTATTCAATATGGTGTACAAGATGGCCGCCGACGTAAAGTCGGAGTTGTGAAATTGGGTAAACTTTTCAATCTTAACTCAATTGAATATTGTAATACACCATTTCAACAAGTGTGTTGGTCACTAAATCGATTCAGGCCACTACCAGACAATTTTGAAACTATTTAACCCTTTTAGCTCAAAAAGATATACTTTAACAAGCAACAAGGCCACAGTATTCTTTGTAATGTCAATTTGCATATTCTTATTATTTATAATGGAATGCTAACATTAATATGTGCATATCGTTTACATTCACATAACGCACTGCGACTAATCTAATATTTTTATATGTAATGATGTCACGCGGTTACGCCAGATCGAAGTGTGGTGACCATTAATAGTACTTTTTTTCACAATGACTTTGACTCTTGACATAATCACCATTAAACAAGTAGCTCGTGCATCCCTCGCGAAAGAGTGGGTTGACTTTAGCAGAGTTCAAAATTTAAAATGGCCATCACTCAGGCCCGTCATTTGGGGGGAGGGGGGGGGGATTCGAGAGGTCGCACGCCCCCCCCCCGCCCCCTGTGACCACAAAGCTGAATATTACCCCAGCAACATTCTCCAGAATCTACCATATTGCACCAATTTGCAGCTGAAAATAAAAAACTGCGTATCGCTTCACTGCACGCCAAATATCAATTCAAGCATTATTTCACAGGGTGTTAGACAGAGTTAGAAGCAATAATTTCTGATTGTGAAAATTTGCTATAGATTTTTCAAAACGCAGTTATATCACCCTAAGTATACTGAGAAACGATAATTTTTATTTTTTTGTTTTTTCTAGTTTCTTAAAAAGTGTTCTGGGCGTCATATTCAAGATGGCCGCCAAATCATAAGATTACGCCAAAGCTTTTACCACTATCAATACATTCCCATAAAACAGGACATGAAAGTGACACTAAACGATAATATAATGATTAATAGGTCATTGTAGATGGTAAATACACATACACCTCCGATAATAAATACAATATTCAAAATAGCTTCCAAAGTGGCGAATAACAGCTTAATTGGGTGGAAATTACATTATCGACAAAAATAACTTAGAGATCAATGTTGTGAATAACTTTATTATGCTGATGATATTTTATGCCTGATACAAAGCCATAATATCTGATTTGTGTAAATACACCCAAACACATGGAGAGCGTGTTTAAGTAGTAGATAAAAAAGTAATCAGAATTGTCATAAGGTAGGCCTGCAGTACAGTGTAGTCTCAAACAAATACTTCAAAATATGTGTGTTTAATATGGGACATTACTTAAGGTCAAATTACAATGCCCTGGTTATTCTTCTGCAGGAGCACTGCCCGTCAGATGTATACCTGCAGGAAACTAACCTAAACCCAAACAACAATGTAACTTTCAAGAATTACTCGATGACTTCCAATAATGAAAGGACCTGCTGGGGTATCTCCATTCTTAAAGGATGGAACACCTCATAAACACATTATTTTAAACACTAACTTACAGGCTGTGGCAGTTAAAATGAACTGTCACATTTCAATGACTATATGTTCGGTTTATTTACCACCTAACCGCCCAGTAGGTATTGGGGAATTGAGGCGGTTGGTAAAACAATCGCCCAAACCCTTCATCCTACAGGGTGATTTTAACGGGCACCACACAACGTGGGGCTGTGGGGACATAAACCCACGTGGCAGAATAATTGAGGACTTCCTCCCAGATGAAAACTTGTGCATCTTCAACGATGATTCAACGACCTACTTGCATCCTGCTTCTGGACCAGCAACATCCATTGACCTATCCTTGTGTGATCCCGATTTATATTTAGATTACACTTAGATGGTCAATGAGGATCTCCGTAGCAATGATCACTATCCAATAATCATATAGAACAACAACTCTGTTGCTGAAGAAAGAGTGCAGCATTGGAGGTTACACAGGGCAGATTGGGAGGCCTTCCAACAGTCTTGTGGGGTGAGGGCCGCACAATCTCTCAATTTGAGAGTGAAGAGGGGATTGATGACCCCATAGCCCTTTTTACAACAAAATTAAACAAAATAACAGAGAAAAACATACCAAAAACCTCGAAAGTTCCAAAAAAAGTAAATAAAGACTGGTTAGATGAAAATTGCAACAAAAAACAATTGAAAAAAGGAAAAAGTCCTTAAACAAATTTAAAAGACATCCAACAAGGCAAACCCTTGACGGATATAAGAAGGATTACGCTAATGCTTGCCGCGGGATGCCAGTCATTTCGACACAGTGCAATTTCGACACAGTGCCATTTCGACACAGAAGAGACACTTCGACACAGAAACACTCCAAAAAGTGAGTCATTTCGACACAGCTTTGGACGTTTCGACACACTTTCTCCCCAATAAAAATTTGTGTTTATTTATGGGGTTTCATTACATGGACTTTGTCTTAGTTAAAATTCCATATATATTTATCTAATTTGCATAAATTAGCATAAATTAACATAATTATCGCTGAACATACGCATATGCCAGGTCAAAAACATACAAAATGCTCTAATTTTTCGGCAAAATCACTCACATGAGTGTTTTTGGTGTCTATACCCAGGTTTTTCACCCCATGGAAGTCGCTTCACTAAGTTTTAAAGACCTCAGAGCAACCTCATTTACATTAATTAACATACATTATTATAATTGAAGCCGACAAAATATCAAATATACTAACTTTTCGACAAACTCACCAATAGCGGTGTTTTTGGTGTCTATTGACATAAATTAACATATATTAAGCCAAAAATAAAAAAATCCGCTAACTTTTCAACCAAGTCACCCAGCGAGGTGTTTTTGATGTCTATACTAAGGTTTGTCACCCCATGGAGGTCGTTTCACTAACTTTTGAAGACCACAGGACAACCTTATTTGCATAAATTAACACAAATTAACATCTTGAAAGCCAAAAACTATAAAATGCTCTAACTTTTGAACCAAGTCACCAACCGAGGTGTTTTTGGTGTCTATACTAAGTTTTTCACCCCATGGAAATCGTTTCACTAACTTTTGAAGACCTCAGAGCAACCTCATTTTCATAAATTAACATAAATTAACATAATTGAAGCCGCAAAACTATAAAATGTTCTAACTTTTCAAGTAAATTACTCACACAGCTGTTTATGGTGTCTATCTCCACCCAATACCTACACCTACAGTATACATCAATGCAATGATTAATACAAGGATATATACAACTATTATACATGTACAGTGTAACCAATGTCGCAGTTTTCAAAGCATGTTTTTTATTCAGATGATATTATTCGACACATAACCTACAATTCAAATTAGCAGTGGGAAGTCGCCTCACAGACGACACTATCTTACACCAAATCATTTTCAAATTTAAAAATATGTAGCAGCCAATAATTAGCAAACCAACGGATTCTAACAATGTCAGTCACTAATTCATACATTCACAGGGTGATCAACAGTCTTTGAAGTTCAAATCCGCATAAATTGACAGAAAGTGCCTTACGTAATTGTTGTAAAGTAGTATTCCATTTAAAGAACTGGTCCTTTTTACATTGTGAACAACGAGTAACATGTAGCGATGCAGCTTCATCGTGTAAATATATTTTATTTATTTTAAACTCAAATTAAACTCCTTTAGGTTTCAGTAATTCTTTAAGGATAATGTTAGGTTGTAAAGTGCAATTATTTATATAAATGTTATTAGAACGATAGAAACTAAATATGTTTTCATTTGTTAAATCAAATAAGTTTCTTCGTCAAATACATTCCACCGGTTAATAAATCTAATCCACAAAATGTTGACATTGAAGGAAATGCAAAATCTGTGAATTGGTGCATCCACGTTACAGAAAAAATACATATTTTCGAATTTACAATACATTTTATGAAAAAAGTCGTTTTTGGTGCTGTCATATATAAAGCTGAAATGATTGCAATTTGTTTTAATCACTTTCTTAAGTAACACTTTTGATTTTTCTTTTCCTCCAATTTATTAGCAGAAATTTACATACTGAATTCTTGAAATGTCGTAAATGCAAGGTCATTGTAAGGTTATGCTGCACCTAAAATCGTTTATATATGCATAGGAAATGTACAAACTGTACAGTACTGAACTGTATCGTTTCACTTTTGTTCTAAATGCGTGGCCCGTTGATGAGAGGGCACGCTCTCAACAGATTCATTACACCGATCTCCCCGTCGTCATATTGACGCCACAAATCACACTACCGCCCTTGTTGGCGTCGATTTTTTGGCGTTGGTGTCGGCACAGTTTAGACTCGCTGACCAAACAACAAGAGATAGATGTCCATCTGGATTCTCTCTCCAGCGTTTCGATCAGCCTGTAAAACGGCATATCCCTATGGGCACAATTTTTTAGTCGGTTGTGCCACCCCTCCACATCGTTGTTTGTGCGGACATTCTGTCCGAAGACAGACCATCTATCGGGTGACCACGTTCGACTAAGCAACCAAGTTGCTTCAATGTATTTTGCAAATTCTATAAGCTCCGATGTCGTCTGCTTCCATGTATCAACAACTATACGATTATGCGATCCCAGGATATTTTTCAGTTCCGAGAGCGAGTGGTAGATTATCTACGATATACACGTAGTCTCTACAAAAAGAGGCCATATTCAGTGACTGAGGGATAGATTCTAGGAAATTCGCATATAGTTGTAGAAAGGGAAGGAGAGATATATTCTGAGAGGAAGGGGGTGTAAATTCTGGGAGGGGTAGATGCTGGGAGGGTCACATATAGTTGTTGAAAAGGGTGATATGTTCTGGGATTGACGGGCAGATTCTGGAAGTCAAATACACTTCACATTATCACAATAAAGAGGGGTAGATCCTGAGAGGGAGGGGTAGATTCTGGGAGCCACCGTAATCTACCCCGGGGGTATAGTTCAGGATCTACCCCAGGGTATATTCTGGGGCGCCCACAATCTACCCGAGTAAAATCTGGGAAGGGTATATTTTCAGACTTTACACCGGTATTCTTTTCTACTCCAAACCACGCCCACTCCACATTTCCTCAGGAGGTAACGTGACTGAATGACGTGTGTGATTGGTTAAGAGTCCGGAGTAGGCCTACACTGATAATTAGGTCTATGTGATGATGATATTATAATCCGGTGACGCTTTTCTGATACAGGCCAGTTTCAACAAGCAGTACACTGTGGTACACCGCTGACTGGCTCGATTTTTTTTTCAAATGTTGGCAACGTTGGCCCAATATCAACTCATAGTAGGGCAGATATCGGGCTCTGTTACACTCTAAGATTATTCTACAGTGACGTTAGAATTATCAACTATGGGATTTAATTGGTAGTTCCCCAATTGCCCCGTCAAATCACGTGTCACCACTGCATAAATGACGTAATTGGCTAAAAAATCTCGTAGTTTCTCTCAACGTCCGCGTGAAAACACGAGGATTTGATTCAAATTGTTTTAATCATGGTTGCTGGATTACTCATACGTTGGCCAAACAAAGCGAGAATGCCCGCATTTCTTATTTTGGACATGCATGTCCGAAAGAAAGCGAAAATAAAATTACCGATTTTTTTTATGATTTTAGCCTGATTGTGTCGCTTTGAACTAGAAAACAAAATAACAGGAAATATCATGCATATAAAGGCGGTATTACCGATACATTTAAAACTATTTAATCTAAATGCATAAAATTTGTATCTAAACATATGCTTTAGCACCTGTGGATTCCATTAAAATTATTTGTATTAATTTTTCGCCACCCTTTCACCCCTGAAAGTGGTTAATAGGATAAAATAGTGATAATTACCATAACTTATGAGCTATTTGTCCTACATTCATAAAATTTGTATCTAGCATCGGAGAAAAAATAAAAACACTTTTTAAAAAATTCGGCGACCTCCATTCAATCGCTAGCAACAACTTTTTATATCAATTTTTAACCACCCTTTCCTCCCAAAAGTGGTAACTAGGGATGAAGCGGGGGGTGATAACTTAATGAGTCATTTGACCTAGATGTCCATGGGGTGATAACCCAGGATATAGCCAACAAAAACATCTCTGCGTGTTATCTGGTTGAAAAGTTAGAGCATTTGATAGTTTTTGAGCTTTAATTATGTTAATTTATATTAATTTATGCAAATGAGGTTGATTAGTTGACGTCAAAATGTGGTGAACCAATTTCCACGGGGTGAAAAACCTGAGTATAGGCACCAAACACACCCCTGTAGGTGCCTTGGTTGAAAAGTTAGAGGATTTTATATTTTTTGGCTTAAAATATGGTAATTTAAATTAATTTATGCAAATTAGCTCGTTCTGTGGTCTTCAAAAATTTGTGAAACGAATTCCATGTGGTGAAAACCCTGAGTATACACACCAAAAACATCTCAGTGGGTGACTTGGTTGAAAAGTGAGAAAATTGTATAGTTTTTTGGCTTAAATTATGTTAATTTATGGTAATTTATGCAAATTAGGTTGTACCGTGGTCTTCATAGCTTAGTGTAACGACTTCCAAGGTGTGAAAACCCTGAGTATACACACCAAAAACACCTCGGTGTGTGACTTGGTTGGAAAGTTAGAGCATTTTATAGTTGTTTGGCTTAAAATATGTTATTTTATGTTAATTTATGCAAGTCCTGTGGTCTTCAAAAGGTAGTGAAACGAATTCCATGGGGTGAAAACCCTGTGTATAGACACCCACCTCGGTGGGTGACTTGGCTGAAAAGTTAGAGCATTTTATAGTTTTTTGGCTTCAATTATGTTAATTTATGCAAATTAGGTTGTCCTGTGGTCTTCAACGCTTAGTGAAACGACTTACATGTTGTGAAAACCCTGAATTTAGACACCAAAAACACCTCGGTGTCTGACTTGGTTGGAAAGTTAGAGCATTTTAAAGTTTTTTGGCCTAAAATATGTTAATTTATCTTAATTTATGCAAATTAGGTTGTCCTGTGGTCTTCAAAAGTCAGTGAAACGACTTAGTATAGACACCAAAAACACCTCGATGGGTGACTTGGTTGAAAAGTTAGAGCATACGGCGTTCGCTCATCGTGATTGGCTTTATCACTGAAGTTAAGCAACGTCGCGCCCGGTTCATAATTGGATGGGTGACCGCCTGGTGACTGCCAGGTGCTGTATACACTCGTGGGGCTCAGAGAACCACGTTAATCAGATGGCTCGTCTGACTGACCTAGAGTTGGACGTAAAAGAACCTCAATGGACGTAGGCGCAGTTTCCATCCAGCGAGACCCCAGAAAATCCACAATGTGTGAGTACTTGGCACATAAGGCGAATTTGCTTGGAATGAAAATAGCTTGATGCGCCTCAATGGCAGCTCAGCTGTATATCTCCCAGGAGACTGAGTTGGAATTTGAATGATAACAGGCCTTGCTAAGTTACTCTCGATGTTCAGCGCTCTGAACAGCCGCCGGCTGGATACATGCGCTATATAAGATTTCATTCATTCATTCATTCATTCATTTTATAGTTTTTTGGCTTAAATAATGTTAATTTATGTTAATTTATGCAAATAAGTTTGTCCTGTGGTCTTCAAAAGTTAGTGAAACGACTTCCATGGGGTGAAAAACCTTAGTATAGACACCAAAAACACCTCTGTGGGTGATTTGGTTAAAAAGTTAGAGGATTTTATATGCTTTGGCCACAAATATGTTAATTTATGTTAATTTATGCAAATTAGGTTGACCTGTGGTTTTCAAAAGTTAGTGAAACGACTTCCATGGGGGTGAAAAACTTTAGTGTAGAAACCAAAAACACCTCTGTGGGTGACTTGGTTGAAAAGATAGAGCATTTTATATTTTTTTGCTTCAACTATGTTAATTGATGTTAATTTATGCAAATTAGGTTGTCCTGTGGTTTTCATTATGTAGTGAAACGACTTCCTTGGTGTGGAAAAATGGGTATAGACACCCGAAACACCTCTGTGAGTGACTTGCTTGAAAAGTTAGAGCATTTTTTAAGATTAGTGGCTTTAAATATGCTAATTTATGTTAATTTATGTTAATTTATGCAAATTAGATGGGTTTGTGGAATTTCAAAATCAACTAAGACAAAGTCCACGGAATGTCAGCCTGGATGGGAACACAAAAATGACATTTTCAAAAAGTGTGTCCAAACCTGTGTCGAAATGACTCCTACAATTTTGGACAAAAACACGTTTCTGTGTCGAAATGTCACTGTGTCGAAATTGTTTGTGTCGAAGTGACTGGTACCCTCGCCGCGCCATCAGTGAGGCCAAACGCTATTCTTGGAGAACCTAATCTCTCCACACTGAATCATAATACATCGGTGAAACAAACATGGCGAGTGTTGCGCAGAATCAGTGGCAAGAGGAAAGATAAAACTATCAAGTACCTTATCCCTGATTCTGACACAATAACTAATAAGACAGAGATTGCTGACACACTGGCAACATCATTTGCTGGAAGATCATCTCCAGATCATTATCAAGAAAAAATAGAATAATTAGGGACAGGGAGAAAAACACATTGGACTTTGACTCAGATAATGACGAAAAGTCCAATGTTGCTTTTTCAAAACGAGAATTCATTAAATCTATCGCTCAGTCAAATGATTCGGCAACTCGCCCTGATGAAATTCATTGCAGGTTTCTGAAACATTTGCTTGACTGCACTCATGGCACCCCATGCATTTGCTCAGGGAATCTGGAAAATCAAACTCGTTAAAACAATGCAGACAAACTAGATATTGCAGCCTCTGCTTGAGCGACTTGGGGAAACATGAGAAGTTGCAAATTATGTACCAGCTGACTTTGAGGCCTTCACAAATGTGTATTTAAAAATGGCATCATCAACAGCAGACAAAAACGTTCATCTTAGTAGTCTGCCACCTTGCCAAAAAGCCTTCGTACAACATATACGATGAGCCAGCTATCAGATGATTATTTGGAGAAATGCTGATACGGCAGTGGTGGGGGGTTCCTTCTGCTGTTTATGGTCATGAATGGACTTTGGAAGATGGAGTGATTACTCCCTTGTGGTATGAGGGTGATTGCCTTACAACTATTATGGTGGAGGAAAGCCTTGGAAGAGGAAATATCTTATATGAGTGATGTAGAGGAAAAAGTGGACGAAATGTGCCTTTAAGAGAGTGATCCAGACGACTAAAATCTAAGCCTATATCTAGATTATTTTATGGACTGTAATGTCTTTAGAAAGACTATACTATAATGCCGTTAAATGACAATAATATTTACTACAGTGAATCACCAGTATTCTTGCGGACTTATTGCTATTATCATGGGTCTGAAACTGTCTTATCTTTTTATCTTTTTTGTATAATATATCACCGCCATTTTAAATTTATTTACTATACAATATTTTAGTGACAAATTCCATGTTGGATTCTTCGAACAATAAAATTTAAAATTGGATACAAAACAATGTTACGCAAGATAAACTGATGGTAAAATATGTATATTTTGGAAGTATTGCAGGCAGTAATTTTTTATAATGGTCATTTTAAACCCTTATTTCTAGCTCTTATAATTAGGTATATCATGTGCTACCAGCTTAATGTTTATTAAGGAAAGTTAGTTGAACAAAACGGTATCACCCAAGCACCGGTATCACCCAAGCGGTATGGTACATGTAACTCCGAATCCATGAGATCAGAGTATTATAGTTTTAAAATATGTGATTTTTTTGTTATTTTTAGACCGCCATCTTGGATTTCGCGCAGAAATATTATAATTTAGTAATCAAAAATAGGCTTCCCAGATTCCTGGTTCTTGGCAATTACTTCTCTATCGATTAAAAGTTAACAGCCTGATTTTGACTCATGATAGGTCTCAGAACAAAATGAAACCACACAATCAGAGTCCTGTGTATAATTTAAATCACAAATCATAACTTCAAAAGTGGATAGATGTAAAATATGTAATTTTTTGTCATATTTTGGACGCCATCTTGGATTTCACACAAAAATACCATAATTTAGCAATCAAAAATAGACTTAACAGATTCCTTTACCATTGAAATAAAGGAATTGCTATACAAATCATGCTTCTAAGTTGATTACCAGGCACGATATCTTCAACAATGCGTTTCAGAATTTTTCGGTGATTTTGATAGCGGCCATTTTGAAAATTGTTTGTTTGGCAATTTCTTCTCTATCAATTAAATGTTAACAGCCTGACTCGGGATATGTCCCTGAACAAAATGATACCAGACAGACAGACAGATATTTTATTGACAAAAAGAAAAGTCATTACAGACTTATTTGTCATAGAAATGAAAGAGATATATGTACATGTATATACAAGATTGTTAGTTTGTTAAAATCATATGATAATATACATGGTATGACATACACAGCTAAAATCATGTTAAGTGGCATTGCCAAAATAAAAACTGGGTATTTCGATAATATAAATGACTACTACTAAAAATGAAATAAAAGGCATTGCCAAGATAACATAGAGGTCTATCATTTTGTTTCCCGCACTCAATGGGAGTCGTGGGGATATTTTAAGTCACAAATCACAACTTCAAAAGTGCATAGAGGTAAAATATGTATTTTTTTTGGGCGCCATTTTGAATTACACAAAAAGTATAATAATTTAGCGATTGAAAATAGTTTCAACGATTAGACACAAAAATCTTCTTTCTAAGTTGATTAAGAGGCTAGATGTACTCAATTATAAATTTATGGTGAGCTCGGTAATTTTAACCCGTTTGTGACGAGCCCCGGAGATCTCCGTGATTTAGGGAGACTATTCAGATACGAGGCCCGGAGATCTCCGGGTCTGATTGCATGAGATAACTATGACGTCATAAAATAATCTCGTTTCAGAAACAGTGCAGTAGCATAATAATCTCGTGTTCAACGGGTTAATGGCGGCCATTTTGAAAATCGGCCATCTTGGCAATTTCGTCACTACAGATCACGTGTTAACAGGCTGATTCTGACCCAGGAAATGTCCCTGAACAAATGATACCACTCATGGTAACACAGGTGCCTTGGTTGAAAAGTTAGAGGATTTTATATTTTTTGGCTTAAAATATGGTAATTTAAATTAATTTATGCAAATTAGCTCGTTCTGTGGTCTTCAAAAATTTGTGAAACGAATTCCATGTGGTGAAAACCCTGAGTATACACACCAAAAACATCTCAGTGGGTGACTTGGTTGAAAAGTGAGAAAATTGTATAGTTTTTTGGCTTAAATTATGTTAATTTATGGTAATTTATGCAAATTAGGTTGTACCGTGGTCTTCATAGCTTAGTGTAACGACTTCCAAGGTGTGAAAACCCTGAGTATACACACCAAAAACACCTCGGTGTGTGACTTGGTTGGAAAGTTAGAGCATTTTATAGTTGTTTGGCTTAAAATATGTTATTTTATGTTAATTTATGCAAGTCCTGTGGTCTTCAAAAGGTAGTGAAACGAATTCCATGGGGTGAAAACCCTGTGTATAGACACCCACCTCGGTGGGTGACTTGGCTGAAAAGTTAGAGCATTTTATAGTTTTTTGGCTTCAATTATGTTAATTTATGCAAATTAGGTTGTCCTGTGGTCTTCAAAGCTTAGTGAAACGACTTACATGTTGTGAAAACCCTGAATTTAGACACCAAAAACACCTCGGTGTCTGACTTGGTTGGAAAGTTAGAGCATTTTAAAGTTTTTTGGCCTAAAATATGTTAATTTATCTTAATTTATGCAAATTAGGTTGTCCTGTGGTCTTCAAAAGTCAGTGAAACGACTTAGTATAGACACCAAAAACACCTCGATGGGTGACTTGGTTGAAAAGTTAGAGCATACGGCGTTCGCTCATCGTGATTATCTTTATCACTGAAGTTAAGCAACGTCGCGCCCGGTTCATAATTGGATGGGTGACCGCCTGGTGACTGCCAGGTGCTGTATACACTCGTGGGGCTCAGAGAACCACGTTAATCAGATGGCTCGTCTGACTGACCTAGAGTTGGACGTAAAAGAACCTCAATGGACGTAGGCGCAGTTTCCATCCAGCGAGACCCCAGAAAATCCACAATGTGTGAGTACTTGGCACATAAGGCGAATTTGCTTGGAATGAAAATAGCTTGATGCGCCTCAATGGCAGCTCAGCTGTATATCTCCCAGGAGACTGAGTTGGAATTTGAATGATAACAGGCCTTGCTAAGTTACTCTCGATGTTCAGCGCTCTGAACAGCCGCCGGCTGGATACATGCGCTATATAAGATTTCATTCATTCATTCATTCATTCATTTTATAGTTTTTTGGCTTAAATAATGTTAATTTATGTTAATTTATGCAAATAAGTTTGTCCTGTGGTCTTCAAAAGTTAGTGAAACGACTTCCATGGGGTGAAAAACCTTAGTATAGACACCAAAAACACCTCTGTGGGTGATTTGGTTAAAAAGTTAGAGGATTTTATATGCTTTGGCCACAAATATGTTAATTTATGTTAATTTATGCAAATTAGGTTGACCTGTGGTTTTCAAAAGTTAGTGAAACGACTTCCATGGGGGTGAAAAACTTTAGTGTAGAAACCAAAAACACCTCTGTGGGTGACTTGGTTGAAAAGATAGAGCATTTTATATTTTTTTGCTTCAACTATGTTAATTGATGTTAATTTATGCAAATTAGGTTGTCCTGTGGTTTTCAATATGTAGTGAAACGACTTCCTTGGTGTGGAAAAATGGGTATAGACACCCGAAACACCTCTGTGAGTGACTTGCTTGAAAAGTTAGAGCATTTTTTAAGATTAGTGGCTTTAAATATGCTAATTTATGTTAATTTATGTTAATTTATGCAAATTAGATGGGTTTGTGGAATTTCAAAATCAACTAAGACAAAGTCCACGGAATGTCAGCCTGGATGGGAACACAAAAATGACATTTTCAAAAAGTGTGTCCAAACCTGTGTCGAAATGACTCCTACAATTTTGGACAAAAACACGTTTCTGTGTCGAAATGTCACTGTGTCGAAATTGTTTGTGTCGAAGTGACTGGTACCCTCGCCGCGCCATCAGTGAGGCCAAACGCTATTCTTGGAGAACCTAATCTCTCCACACTGAATCATAATACATCGGTGAAACAAACATGGCGAGTGTTGCGCAGAATCAGTGGCAAGAGGAAAGATAAAACTATCAAGTACCTTATCCCTGATTCTGACACAATAACTAATAAGACAGAGATTGCTGACACACTGGCAACATCATTTGCTGGAAGATCATCTCCAGATCATTATCAAGAAAAAATAGAATAATTAGGGACAGGGAGAAAAACACATTGGACTTTGACTCAGATAATGACGAAAAGTCCAATGTTGCTTTTTCAAAACGAGAATTCATTAAATCTATCGCTCAGTCAAATGATTCGGCAACTCGCCCTGATGAAATTCATTGCAGGTTTCTGAAACATTTGCTTGACTGCACTCATGGCACCCCATGCATTTGCTCAGGGAATCTGGAAAATCAAACTCGTTAAAACAATGCAGACAAACTAGATATTGCAGCCTCTGCTTGAGCGACTTGGGGAAACATGAGAAGTTGCAAATTATGTACCAGCTGACTTTGAGGCCTTCACAAATGTGTATTTAAAAATGGCATCATCAACAGCAGACAAAAACGTTCATCTTAGTAGTCTGCCACCTTGCCAAAAAGCCTTCGTACAACATATACGATGAGCCAGCTATCAGATGATTATTTGGAGAAATGCTGATACGGCAGTGGTGGGGGGTTCCTTCTGCTGTTTATGGTCATGAATGGACTTTGGAAGATGGAGTGATTACTCCCTTGTGGTATGAGGGTGATTGCCTTACAACTATTATGGTGGAGGAAAGCCTTGGAAGAGGAAATATCTTATATGAGTGATGTAGAGGAAAAAGTGGACGAAATGTGCCTTTAAGAGAGTGATCCAGACGACTAAAATCTAAGCCTATATCTAGATTATTTTATGGACTGTAATGTCTTTAGAAAGACTATACTATAATGCCGTTAAATGACAATAATATTTACTACAGTGAATCACCAGTATTCTTGCGGACTTATTGCTATTATCATGGGTCTGAAACTGTCTTATCTTTTTATCTTTTTTGTATAATATATCACCGCCATTTTAAATTTATTTACTATACAATATTTTAGTGACAAATTCCATGTTGGATTCTTCGAACAATAAAATTTAAAATTGGATACAAAACAATGTTACGCAAGATAAACTGATGGTAAAATATGTATATTTTGGAAGTATTGCAGGCAGTAATTTTTTATAATGGTCATTTTAAACCCTTATTTCTAGCTCTTATAATTAGGTATATCATGTGCTACCAGCTTAATGTTTATTAAGGAAAGTTAGTTGAACAAAACGGTATCACCCAAGCACCGGTATCACCCAAGCGGTATGGTACATGTAACTCCGAATCCATGAGATCAGAGTATTATAGTTATAAAATATGTGATTTTTTTGTTATTTTTAGACCGCCATCTTGGATTTCGCGCAGAAATATTATAATTTAGTAATCAAAAATAGGCTTCCCAGATTCCTGGTTCTTGGCAATTACTTCTCTATCGATTAAAAGTTAACAGCCTGATTTTGACTCATGATAGGTCTCAGAACAAAATGAAACCACACAATCAGAGTCCTGTGTATAATTTAAATCACAAATCATAACTTCAAAAGTGGATAGATGTAAAATATGTAATTTTTTGTCATATTTTGTACGCCATCTTGGATTTCACACAAAAATACAATAATTTAGCAATCAAAAATAGACTTAACAGATTCCTTTACCATTGAAATAAAGGAATTGCTATACAAATCATGCTTCTAAGTTGATTACCAGGCACGATATCTTCAACAATGCGTTTCAGAATTTTTCGGTGATTTTGATAGCGGCCATTTTGAAAATTGTTTGTTTGGCAATTTCTTCTCTATCAATTAAATGTTAACAGCCTGACTCGGGATATGTCCCTGAACAAAATGATACCAGACAGACAGACAGATATTTTATTGACAAAAAGAAAAGTCATTACAGACTTATTTGTCATAGAAATGAAAGAGATATATGTACATGTATATACAAGATTGTTAGTTTGTTAAAATCATATGATAATATACATGGTATGACATACACAGCTAAAATCATGTTAAGTGGCATTGCCAAAATAAAAACTGGGTATTTCGATAATATAAATGACTACTACTAAAAATGAAATAAAAGGCATTGCCAAGATAACATAGAGGTCTATCATTTTGTTTCCCGCACTCAATGGGAGTCGTGGGGATATTTTAAGTCACAAATCACAACTTCAAAAGTGCATAGAGGTAAAATATGTATTTTTTTTGGGCGCCATTTTGAATTACACAAAAAGTATAATAATTTAGCGATTGAAAATAGTTTCAACGATTAGACACAAAAATCTTCTTTCTAAGTTGATTAAGAGGCTAGATGTACTCAATTATAAATTTATGGTGAGCTCGGTAATTTTAACCCGTTTGTGACGAGCCCCGGAGATCTCCGTGATTTAGGGAGACTATTCAGATACGAGGCCCGGAGATCTCCGGGTCTGATTGCATGAGATAACTATGACGTCATAAAATAATCTCGTTTCAGAAACAGTGCAGTAGCATAATAATCTCGTGTTCAACGGGTTAATGGCGGCCATTTTGAAAATCGGCCATCTTGGCAATTTCGTCACTACAGATCACGTGTTAACAGGCTGATTCTGACCCAGGAAATGTCCCTGAACAAATGATACCACTCATGGTAACACAGGTGCCTTGGTTGAAAAGTTAGAGGATTTTATATTTTTTGGCTTAAAATATGGTAATTTAAATTAATTTATGCAAATTAGCTCGTTCTGTGGTCTTCAAAAATTTGTGAAACGAATTCCATGTGGTGAAAACCCTGAGTATACACACCAAAAACATCTCAGTGGGTGACTTGGTTGAAAAGTGAGAAAATTGTATAGTTTTTTGGCTTAAATTATGTTAATTTATGGTAATTTATGCAAATTAGGTTGTACCGTGGTCTTCATAGCTTAGTGTAACGACTTCCAAGGTGTGAAAACCCTGAGTATACACACCAAAAACACCTCGGTGTGTGACTTGGTTGGAAAGTTAGAGCATTTTATAGTTGTTTGGCTTAAAATATGTTATTTTATGTTAATTTATGCAAGTCCTGTGGTCTTCAAAAGGTAGTGAAACGAATTCCATGGGGTGAAAACCCTGTGTATAGACACCCACCTCGGTGGGTGACTTGGCTGAAAAGTTAGAGCATTTTATAGTTTTTTGGCTTCAATTATGTTAATTTATGCAAATTAGGTTGTCCTGTGGTCTTCAAAGCTTAGTGAAACGACTTACATGTTGTGAAAACCCTGAATTTAGACACCAAAAACACCTCGGTGTCTGACTTGGTTGGAAAGTTAGAGCATTTTAAAGTTTTTTGGCCTAAAATATGTTAATTTATCTTAATTTATGCAAATTAGGTTGTCCTGTGGTCTTCAAAAGTCAGTGAAACGACTTAGTATAGACACCAAAAACACCTCGATGGGTGACTTGGTTGAAAAGTTAGAGCATACGGCGTTCGCTCATCGTGATTATCTTTATCACTGAAGTTAAGCAACGTCGCGCCCGGTTCATAATTGGATGGGTGACCGCCTGGTGACTGCCAGGTGCTGTATACACTCGTGGGGCTCAGAGAACCACGTTAATCAGATGGCTCGTCTGACTGACCTAGAGTTGGACGTAAAAGAACCTCAATGGACGTAGGCGCAGTTTCCATCCAGCGAGACCCCAGAAAATCCACAATGTGTGAGTACTTGGCACATAAGGCGAATTTGCTTGGAATGAAAATAGCTTGATGCGCCTCAATGGCAGCTCAGCTGTATATCTCCCAGGAGACTGAGTTGGAATTTGAATGATAACAGGCCTTGCTAAGTTACTCTCGATGTTCAGCGCTCTGAACAGCCGCCGGCTGGATACATGCGCTATATAAGATTTCATTCATTCATTCATTCATTCATTTTATAGTTTTTTGGCTTAAATAATGTTAATTTATGTTAATTTATGCAAATAAGTTTGTCCTGTGGTCTTCAAAAGTTAGTGAAACGACTTCCATGGGGTGAAAAACCTTAGTATAGACACCAAAAACACCTCTGTGGGTGATTTGGTTAAAAAGTTAGAGGATTTTATATGCTTTGGCCACAAATATGTTAATTTATGTTAATTTATGCAAATTAGGTTGACCTGTGGTTTTCAAAAGTTAGTGAAACGACTTCCATGGGGGTGAAAAACTTTAGTGTAGAAACCAAAAACACCTCTGTGGGTGACTTGGTTGAAAAGATAGAGCATTTTATATTTTTTTGCTTCAACTATGTTAATTGATGTTAATTTATGCAAATTAGGTTGTCCTGTGGTTTTCAATATGTAGTGAAACGACTTCCTTGGTGTGGAAAAATGGGTATAGACACCCGAAACACCTCTGTGAGTGACTTGCTTGAAAAGTTAGAGCATTTTTTAAGATTAGTGGCTTTAAATATGCTAATTTATGTTAATTTATGTTAATTTATGCAAATTAGATGGGTTTGTGGAATTTCAAAATCAACTAAGACAAAGTCCACGGAATGTCAGCCTGGATGGGAACACAAAAATGACATTTTCAAAAAGTGTGTCCAAACCTGTGTCGAAATGACTCCTACAATTTTGGACAAAAACACGTTTCTGTGTCGAAATGTCACTGTGTCGAAATTGTTTGTGTCGAAGTGACTGGTACCCTCGCCGCGCCATCAGTGAGGCCAAACGCTATTCTTGGAGAACCTAATCTCTCCACACTGAATCATAATACATCGGTGAAACAAACATGGCGAGTGTTGCGCAGAATCAGTGGCAAGAGGAAAGATAAAACTATCAAGTACCTTATCCCTGATTCTGACACAATAACTAATAAGACAGAGATTGCTGACACACTGGCAACATCATTTGCTGGAAGATCATCTCCAGATCATTATCAAGAAAAAATAGAATAATTAGGGACAGGGAGAAAAACACATTGGACTTTGACTCAGATAATGACGAAAAGTCCAATGTTGCTTTTTCAAAACGAGAATTCATTAAATCTATCGCTCAGACAACTGATTCGGCAACTCGCCCTGATGAAATTCATTGCAGGTTTCTGAAACATTTGCTTGACTGCACTCATGGCACCCCATGCATTTGCTCAGGGAATCTGGAAGATCAAACTCATTAAAACAATGCAGACAAACTAGATATTGCAGCCTCTGCTTGAGCGACTTGGGGAAACATGAGAAGTTGCAAATTATGTACCAGCTGACTTTGAGGCCTTCACAAATGTGTATTTAAAAATGGCATCATCAACAGCAGACAAAAACGTTGATCTTAGTAGTCTGCCACCTTGCCAAAAAGCCTTCGTACAACATATACGATGAGCCAGCTATCAGATGATTATTTGGAGAAATGCTGATACGGCAGTGGTGGGGGGTTCCTTCTGCTGTTTATGGTCATGAATGGACTTTGGAAGATGGAGTGATTACTCCCTTGTGGTATGAGGGTGATTGCCTTACAACTATTATGGTGGAGGAAAGCCTTGGAAGAGGAAATATCTTATATGAGTGATGTAGAGGAAAAAGTGGACGAAATGTGCCTTTAAGAGAGTGATCCAGACGACTAAAATCTAAGCCTATATCTAGATTATTTTATGGACTGTAATGTCTTTAGAAAGACTATACTATAATGCCGTTAAATGACAATAATATTTACTACAGTGAATCACCAGTATTCTTGCGGACTTATTGCTATTATCATGGGTCTGAAACTGTCTTATCTTTTTATCTTTTTTGTATAATATATCACCGCCATTTTAAATTTATTTACTATACAATATTTTAGTGACAAATTCCATGTTGGATTCTTCGAACAATAAAATTTAAAATTGGATACAAAACAATGTTACGCAAGATAAACTGATGGTAAAATATGTATATTTTGGAAGTATTGCAGGCAGTAATTTTTTATAATGGTCATTTTAAACCCTTATTTCTAGCTCTTATAATTAGGTATATCATGTGCTACCAGCTTAATGTTTATTAAGGAAAGTTAGTTGAACAAAACGGTATCACCCAAGCACCGGTATCACCCAAGCGGTATGGTACATGTAACTCCGAATCCATGAGATCAGAGTATTATAGTTTTAAAATATGTGATTTTTTTGTTATTTTTAGACCGCCATCTTGGATTTCGCGCAGAAATATTATAATTTAGTAATCAAAAATAGGCTTCCCAGATTCCTGGTTCTTGGCAATTACTTCTCTATCGATTAAAAGTTAACAGCCTGATTTTGACTCATGATAGGTCTCAGAACAAAATGAAACCACACAATCAGAGTCCTGTGTATAATTTAAATCACAAATCATAACTTCAAAAGTGGATAGATGTAAAATATGTAATTTTTTGTCATATTTTGGACGCCATCTTGGATTTCACACAAAAATACCATAATTTAGCAATCAAAAAAAGACTTAACAGATTCCTTTACCATTGAAATAAAGGAATTGCTATACAAATCATGCTTCTAAGTTGATTACCAGGCACGATATCTTCAACTATGCGTTTCAGAATTTTTCGGTGATTTTGATAGCGGCCATTTTGAAAATTGTTTGTTTGGCAATTTCTTCTCCATCAATTAAATGTTAACAGCCTGACTCGGGATATGTCCCTGAGCAAAATGATACCAGACAGACAGACAGATATTTTATTGACAAAAAGAAAAGTCATTACAGACTTATTTGTCATAGAAATGAAAGAGATATATGTACATGTATATACAAGATTGTTAGTTTGTTAAAATCATATGATAATATACATGGTATGACATACACAGCTAAAATCATGTTAAGTGGCATTGCCAAAATAAAAACTGGGTATTTCAATAATATAAATGACTACTACTAAAAATGAAATAAAAGGCATTGCCAAGATAACATAGAGGTCTATCATTTTGTTTCCCGCACTCAATGGGAGTCGTGGGGATATTTTAAGTCACAAATCACAACTTCAAAAGTGCATAGAGGTAAAATATGTATTTTTTTTGGGCGCCATTTTGAATTACACAAAAAGTATAATAATTTAGCGATTGAAAATAGTTTCAACGATTAGACACAAAAATCTTCTTTCTAAGTTGATTAAGAGGCTAGATGTACTCAATTATAAATTTATGGTGAGCTCGGTAATTTTAACCCGTTTGTGACGAGCCCCGGAGATCTCCGTGATTTAGGGAGACTATTCAGATACGAGGCCCGGAGATCTCCGGGTCTGATTGCATGAGATAACTATGACGTCATAAAATAATCTCGTTTCAGAAACAGTGCAGTAGCATAATAATCTCGTGTTCAACGGGTTAATGGCGGCCATTTTGAAAATCGGCCATCTTGGCAATTTCGTCACTACAGATCACGTGTTAACAGGCTGATTCTGACCCAGGAAATGTCCCTGAACAAATGATACCACTCATGGTAACACTCCCTGCGCTCATGGACTACTTGTCATCACTGCGAAATCGGTATTTAAGCCTGTTAAAAATAAGCATGATACATTAATTCCCCTACGTATAGGTTATAATATAACAGTCATATGATATAGCCTATTTTTTTTTTTTTTTTCCTGTGCATGCTGAAATATTTCCATACCAACCTATACGTTGCTGATAGAGTTTGAAAACAATCACACATGGTATTTCTCGCATACACAACATTTGTTCAAAGGAAATATAGGCTGTCCAGTGATAGGCCTAATTGCGGCAATTTTGAAAATGTCCTGGTTTAATTTAAGAAACACCAAAAAATTAAAACATCTAAATTTACGTGTACTTGTCCTTTAGATTGATTTAATAAGTGTTTTAAAGAATATATGCACATTTTTTGCAAGATTACACTAATCAATGTACTAGGGGGTCAAATTAACTAATCTCGCAAATGCCCCAGCGATACAAAATTCGACCCCCCCTGGGCATGGGCCTCAACACTGACAACACAAAATTGTTTAACCATAATATACACAAGGACCTAATCAATATTAGTTTGCGAAGAAAAAAAACACAATTGTCCGACCTTGATATTTGCAATAACGCAAAATAATAACAATATGTTTCTGTAGGTTTAAATAAATATGTGTCACTACATATTAATTACTGACAGATAGTAGTAGTACCCATCAAACACGACACATCAACTCAAAGCTGGTCCAGTGTTGGTCTACGACGCTGGCCCAACATTGGACCAACATTGGTTCGATGTATCATGTTTGCTGGGTCATGACCTAGTATTAAGCACGCAAAACACAAAGAACATATCACTCAATATGACTCGAGCTCTCAAGTGGCAATGATGATCTTTCAAGTCATTATAATGTACCTGGTTATACTGATTGTCACGAATATGCCTAACTGGGTACTGGTTGTCATCGAAGCATCATATGTGACACGCCGCTAGCTCTATATTTTCAAAATTGACTTATTTAGCTGATTCGATAGCCGTGTCCATCCTGTTTCATTTACTGAAATAATTAAAAAAAAAAATTATTACTTTTTGTTTTATAGGAATTTTAATATCTTAAATTTTGTTATGTGATCATAAAAAAAAATTAAATGACGTCATAAACAATTCAAATAAAGCCGCGAGAAGGTACCTTCTCGCATGGCGGGTCACATATGCTCTTTTGTGTGATTCTATCAGACCTTCCCAATGTCCAAATCAAGTTTATGGCACTCAACCCGCCCATTCAATGAAGGATATTTCTCATCACTCAGCGGCTGATTTTACAGACTGAGTGCACCGTGAACAATGGTTTCAAGATGAAATCTATCTGACAGGTGATATTATGAGTAGCAGAGCTTTTTGAAAATCAGAAGTTCTTGGCAATATTGCATTCAAGTTGTTGTTCAGCGTCGTACTTAAAGGGACCCCTTGGGACGAGACATTTTCAATGTTGTCAATTTTGAAAATTTAATTTATATGAATCCATATAGCCTACTGATCTTAACTGAAAAAGTTAAAAAAAAAAATTAAAGCACCGAAAAAGAGTGAAATAGTTGTATTTTCAGGTCGTATATTGCCATGTAAACAAAACAAGTCAGCAAAATTCAGCACACGGGAGGACACACCTACAGCACTGATTGTCTACCCAACGCTGGGCCGATGCCATGAGCATGTGGCCCAATGCTGTGAAAACATTTAACCGTCCTTCAGGTATACAAATAGTTTGTTCGGGTTACTTCTGGTTTCATAGAAATGTTGATTTAAAATATTTGTAAAAAATTGACAATTCTGAAAACAATTAAAACATCATCCGTGGGATACACTACTTCAATACGGAATTAAAAACGAAAATTGATGTCATCCCAAGGAGCTGTTTTAAATAATTGCTTTAAAGTAATTAGCAGACAATAAAACATGTTGAATACACAATAACTCGCTTCAAATGGATGATAATTCTTTGTTAAATGTTTGTAGATTGAAATATTCTCACTGAATATTCTGACAGCAATACAGGATAGGAACTCCACAATTTATGAGAGATTTCGAAACTTTCCTGATAGCGAGACCCGACTCAATAAGCCCTGTAGAACAGAGAAATTAAATAGATATATGTACATGTATATACAAGAATGTTAATTTGTTAAAATTATATGACAATATACATGGTATGACATAAACAACTAAAATCATGTTAAGTGGCATTGCCAAAATAAAAACTGGGTAATTTGATAATATAAATGATTACTACTTAGAAATAAAAGGCACTGCCAAGATAACATAGAGGTCTATCATTTAGTTCCTGTAAAACAACACAGACGAAATTGAAGAAATAATCTACTCCATTAGAAATATCTGTACCAACTGAATATCTAGCTATGCCATGGGAGACTTTATTTTTTTCACTTTTTCACACTGGGGAAGGCTCTGTCATTATATCGAAATACTCTGTTCTTTTAGCAATTGGTTGCCATTGCCATTGATATACATTCATTGACGTACCTGTTTTGTTTATGAAGTGTGCGATTCATCATGTAGACCTAAATATTGTGTCAAACCTTATGTCAATGTCAATGATCTTATATCACGTCCATACAATGCCGTCTTTTCAGCCTTCCCTAGGCCAGCCGTCATGTTTGAAGTCGATCAATGGTGGAGCGGTTCGGACTAGTACGCTAGTACGTTATCATCTTTTCATAATAGCAGGGGGATCCGTAGCCTCCATCCTGCTATTATGACAAGATGGTTATCATGTACTCCCAGTAATCATCCCAGACGTCAGATGCTGACGTTTGAAATCGATCCAAGGGAGGACGAGACAACAGCTTCAATATTAACTCGCTATTTTAATCATTGGACACACAATTTTCAGGTTTCACCCGTCTGAATGAATGAATGAATGAATGAATAAATGAATGAATGAATGAATGAATGAATGAATGAAAGAATGAATGAATGAATGAATGAATGAATGAATGAATGAATGAATGAATGAATGAATGAATGAATGAATGAATGAATGAATGAATGAATGAATGAATGAATGAATGAATGAATGAATGAATGAATGAATGAATGAATGAATGAAGGAATGAAGGAGTGAAGGAATGAATGAAATCTTTTATAGCGCATGTATTCAGCTTGAAGCTGTTCACAGCACTGAACATAGAGAGTAACTTAGCAGGATGTATAATATGAATAACACTCGTTTGAACAAGCGGATATTTACCTGATGAAAAAAAATTAAAAGTATTTCAAAGTGTAAAAAGTGTATTTTTCACATACAACGGTTTTTGAAACAAATAAAAATACAAGTGCCATAGCCTAATAGCGAGGTAAAATTTAATAAAAGAGTTTTTCTTAGTGAAGTTGATCGACATGAACCTGTTAGTGTATATTGCGCTAATAGGCGTAAAAATGAATTAGGCAGAGTATTTGCTCGCAGGGACCCTGGTATTAATAAACTTAGGACATGCCGAAAATTAAAAGATGCTTTCGAGGTTGAACCTTATGTATATGATTATATTAATGCCTAAATATAATCGTAGTGCTTTAGCTCGTTTTCGAGCAGGTGAAGCCCCCATTAGGATAGACACAGGTCTGTTCGAACATTGGTATATTCCAAAAAATCAACGTATATGCTTATTGTGCGAAACAGTAGTACCCCTGTATATGAAGACATGAGACCATTACAGCCTTCACCATTAGCAGCGACTTCACTACATGTCTTTCGATGCCAAATTATGCTGTGTTATGAGTAATAAAGATATAGTAAAATTCACCGCCAAAACCATAAATTATATTCTAAACGTCAGTCGAAAAATTATTTTTGAAATGAGAATAGACTCTGGATACATTCTATTTTTCTCTTAATGCCAATAATGGTAAAAATAATCAACATTTTTTTAATGAATTTAATGTGTCTTGCAATAATGTATTGTATTCACTGAATCATGTACAAAATATTCTCTTGTCTGTTTTATCTAATTTTATTTGTGTAAATTATGTAATAACATGTGTCTCATAACTCTATTTGAATGGCCAAATGTTTTATCTGAAATATAATATATTGGTTTATGTATATTGGGTGAGACAACAATAAAATGATACTACTACTACTACTACTATATTTAATATATTGTATCGGTCAAGGATATAAAAAATATGACGTTTTAAAGTAAAAAACCTAAAAACACATAAAAAGGAAAAAAAAAAAATTAAAAAACATGTTATCAGGGAAAACTAATTCTGAACAATAAAAAGAAGCGCAGGGATGTGATACTATGCCCTAAAAAAGAAAATGTAGAGAAAATATATATTTTGTGTTCAGAAAGTGACAAAATGTATACAAATTACATAAAAACGCGATTTTTTTGAAAATTGACAATTAATAAAATAGCTCATATATTTGAAATTTACCATTTTGCAATTTAATTTTCAGATTAAAATATTCACAACTTACTCAGGGACATATATCAAGTAGAAATATTTTTATTTGACTACCTGAGGGCTTTCCTATTGCCGAAATAGTGATCCCACCTCCCTTAATATCGTAATTCCCAGAATATTGTATTAATTAATTAATTAATTAGGGAAACCATTCTGATCGATAAAATACTACACATATATGCGCTACTATATGCCGTAGACAGAACAAATAATAATCATCATAAAAAAATGTGACCATAAAGAGATAAAATGTATAAAAATAACATAAAAACGTGAATCTTTTAACATGGACAATTCGAAAAATAGGAAATAAATTTGAAATTTACCATTTTGCACTTTAATGTTTAGATAAAGATATTCACAAATTACCCAGGAACATCTTTCAAGTAGCAATATTGTTATTTGACCACCTAGGGTTTTCCTACTGCCGAAATAATGACTCCACCCCCTTAATTTCGTAATTCCCAAAATTTTATGTTATTTATCTCCTAAAAGCTAATTAATCAAGAAAATTAATTCTGATCAATAAAATACTGCACAGATATGTGATACTATGATATAGAGAGAACAAATAATAAGATTAATGAGACAAAATATGATCATAAAGTGATAAAATGTACCAAAGTTACACTAAAACATTTTTGTTTCTAATGAACAATTTGAAATATAGCCCATAACTTTGAAATTTACTCTTTAGTAATTTGGTGTTTGGATAAAAATATCTAAAAATTACCCTCGAACATATTTCAAGTAGACATATTTGTATTTGGCTATCAAGTGCTTCCCTATTGCCGAAATAGTAACGCCACCCCCTTTAATATTGTAATTCCCGGAATAGTGTGTTATGTCTGTCTAAGTCCTAATTAGTCAAGGAAAACAATTCTGATGAATCTAAGAGAATAATGCACATGTGTGTGATGTGCTGTAGTAGAGAGAACATAATCAAATAACAATAAAATAAGAAAAATTGTGATTCTAAAGTATTAAAACACTTTTTTTTGTTTATGAACGAAAAAAATCCCTACATTTAAAATGTACCATTAAAAAATATCAACAATTTACCTGACAGCATATTTCAAATAGCAATATCTTTATGTGGCTCCATATGACTTGACCATTGCCGAAATAGTGACGCCATCCCCTTCACTTGGTTAAACTACTTATCTAAAACCAATTCTGCACAGCCTTGTCATACTACTCCCTAGATATAACAAGTGATAAACAATACACATTACGTATCACAAAGTGATAAAATGCATTTTAAAAATGTGTGCTTTTTTGTAGATGAATAATAAATCCCTGATCTATTTAATATTTACCACTTTTCAAAATCGTTTTTATATAAAAATATCTTAAGTATTTTTAAATTAATAAGTTATATTATGGGACGTAGCCTACCTATTGGTGAAATAGTGATCATCCCCTTATATGATATCATAAATCGTAAAATATCATACTATTTTATAAAAATGTCACACCATATTGTGCTTATAATAGCATAATTAATGAGGTCAGTATTTATGCAATCTGCAATTTTAGCAATCAAATAATTATAAATCCCAAGCGTCCACGCACATTGGTGAATAGTACACAGTACCGACAAAAGGATGAGATGATTCAGCAACAGAAAGAACTATTCCAGGCTGGGACCCTCAGTGTCAAAGAAAATACATCACTGCCATGCGCCGTGTTACACACACTTATTAATTGAACATGGACATTGTTATACGCGTATAGTGCTATTTGATGCTATGATATATCTATAATTGTATGTTATTTAATATTGTTGAAATGCTGAAAGTTTGAATTCCATTATTCTAAGCTTCTAAATGTCGCATTGGTGAAATAAAAATGTCGCAATATCTTGGTTTTTTTTTGTTACGAAAACATTTAATGCGGTAAACATGGTAAATGTCTTTTAGCAGTGAAATGGATTAATTGGTGACGTCATTAAAACCACCCGATTGTTTTGTTAATCAAAAGATCTGAAACAATAACAACATGTCTTCTTTAAACATAACCGGGATGAAAGGTATTTCTTTTGACAAAATATCTAAAACAACAACACCATGGCTTCCTTTAAATCAACTTACAATTCAATGGCGGGGATGAGAGCGAAATAAGAGGGGTATGTGATCGTAATATCACACCGATGACACCATCACACCTATGTGGGGAAATCGACGACCAGTTATGTTGTTGTGTTTAGATGATCATAGAATTGCTGGGCCAGGTGTCAAATTATTAATCCATTGATGTAGCAACACGCGGAAGCCATGTGTGAAAGATGTGAAAGACTTGATGTCTTTAATGTGCAATAGTTAACTAGTGTTTGAATGACCAGATTTGAAAATGTTCGGTGTCAAATTAAACAAAAATGATTTATGTTTAAAATATTTACTTTTGCGCTTTAAGGCTTGATATGAAAGTCACAGATTTCCTTAATGTCTAGTGTCAAAATTATTTTAAACGAAGGCTTAGATATTTCTTTTACTATTCTATATTATATTTTTTGAACGAGGGCTTAGATATTTCTATATATCATGTATATTATTCTATATTATATTTTTTAGATATTTCAATAGATTATTCCATATTAGATTTGTTCCCATAGTGTATTATCATATTATCAAGATATACGACTTTTTTAATTTAGAGCACACCACAGCTTCTTTAGATAATATCCTATTCTTCGTGTGTTTCATTGGCCAGTGGTAGTGAATTGCAGTCCCATGCTTTTAAGTCGCTTTCAGACCTTACAAAATGATTTGAAATAGTTTCATTAAACACATCAAGGTCTATTAAACAAATAAAATTATCAGAGCAGACCTTGTTTAAGCGACTTGGCCGCAACGCTGCCGCTATGCTCCCCCACCTATCTCCCCACTCACTTACTATGAAAGAACTATTCCATACACGTCTGATCGGGTTCACGTCTGGAAATCGACCACCAGTTGTGTTGTTGTGTTTAGATGCTCATAGAATTGTTGGACCAGGTGTCAAATTATTAATCCATTGATGTAGCAACACGCGGAAGCCATGTGTGAAAGATGTGAAAGACTTGATGTATTTGATGTGCAATAGTTAACTTTGAAACGAAAAATAAGACGGATAGCTCAAAAAACAAATAAGGCTGAACATAAAAACTTAGCAAATCGATGAAAAATATTAGCATCCAAAGCGGTACAAAACGACAAGGCCACCTGGTGGCAAACAAAAACACAATAAATTGATTCGGCAAAAAACAGTAAAAGTTTGTGGCAAAACTTTCACAAAATTAGCGGTAAAAGAGCACAGGAAGAGACTTACAACCCAGTTATTAAAAAAGACGGAAATCCAACAGAAAACGATTTAGAAAAAGCCAATGCGTTCGCTGAAACATTTGGGGAAATTCACAATACCAACAAAGGGCGAATTTTTGACGATAACTTCAAAAAAGAAGTGGACGACAAAATTGCAGAAAATTACCATCTTTTCAACCCACTAGCATCATATGTAGATGAAAAGGGCGATGAGAACCCTATAATGAGACATATATCAATATCCGAAATTAAAAAAACAACTAAGTAAAACCAAGGGTCGATCGGCACCTGGCCAAGACTGTATTCGATATACGGTACTAAAACAATGTCCAGAAATAGTATTCGCAAACCTAGAGCAAATTCACAATATATGCCTACAAACTGGTTATTTTCCAGAGCCTTGGAAACAAGCAATGGGAACTATGATTCCAAAACCAAATAAAACCACAAAATCACTACAAACTATAGACCCATCAGCCTTCTAAGTTGTATCGGAAAATTATTTGAAAAAATACTTGCAGTAGAATAAGAGGCGAACTCGAAAAGAGAAAATTCTTTAATCAATGGCAACTTGGCTATAGAAATAAAAGATGCGCGATGGAACACATATTACGATTAACAGATGACGCCCTTACAGACTTACAAGCAAATAGACTGGGGGTTGCCGTCTTTATAGACGTCGAAAAAGCGTTTGATTCAGTATGGCATAATGGCCCAAGATATAAGCTGATGAACAGTGAGCTGCCGAATAAAATTATACGATTAATTTCTTCGTTTATTTCATACAGAACAATTACTGTTAAAATTAATGATGAAGTAAAACTTAATGCTGGCACACCCCAAGGGTCTGTCCTCAGCCCACTCTTATTTTTGATGTATGTGAATGATATTCCAGTAGATCCCATGAACAACCAAGTAAAGATATCACAATTTGCGGATGATCTAGGTATGTGGACATTTGGCCCCAACGCCACATACGTCCAATATCGGATCCATAAAACATTATCGGCTCTAGAAAAGTGGTGCTCCAAATGGAGAATCAAATTAAATGCTAAAAAGACGCAGCTAATTGTACTTAAAAAGAACGGGAGACAACACAAAAAAATCAAGCCTCAATTATTCGGAGAAGAAATAGATCATGTGGAAGAAGCAACACTGCTGGGAGTGACTATCACCAAAACATTTAACTTTCAATCACATATAAAAATGGCAATATCCAAAGCAAATAGACGATTAAACTTACTAGGACTTCTAAGTGGTACTAACTGGGGATGTAAGCCTAAAATAATCATGCAATTATACAAACAATACGTGAGACCAGTCCTAGAATATGGAGCGATAGCTCTTCTATCGGCACCTAAAACAACACTAGAAAAGATACAACTAGTACAAAATAAGGCTATCAAGATAGCTTACCGCCTACCGTGGTGTACGAGCACACGCAAAATACATCAGCTAGCGGAAATCGAACCCATTAAAAATCGATTCCAATCATTAGCGAATAAATTTATCCACTCATTAGAAGAACGCTCAGAATTATTCAAACTTCAAAAGGATCTACATAATGCGATAAAGAAGAGGGACAAAACAAATTTTCTAGACGAATTACTAGAAAACTACAAGAAACAATATGGAAATGAAAATGGTATGTAGCAAAAAACAACAAATGTTCTGCGAGCAGAACAACAGTTTTTAATTTAATCTCACTCTGAGTAACTCAAGAACACTTTTCATGAGCAGACGCTGGGCATCGATATATATTAGGTGGCATTTCACCTGGGATTATTCTTTTAAGTTTAGGGCTAGATTTGTTGTTTTAAGTTTAGGGGACCCTTCCCGTCGCCTGTGTTATTGGACCGGGTGGGACCCTAAGGAAATTGTCAGAGCTGCTTTGTCAACTGACTCTTTCTTTGAGGTCTGGGAGGTTATCGCTCCCAGTGTAATGCTGAATATGTGGCAATGTCCATCTCGTGATTGATAAGTGTTAAAACCCACCCACTCACTGACACAGCCAACCGGACAGCTGGTGCCGTGTGTGGGTGAATAAACGCAACTCATCGTCTGTCCGCAACGATCTTGCCCTCATTGTATGATATAATACCATTATCAGTCATACACTGAAGGCATCAGGGAGTTTTATCCGAAGAATTTCGGCAGACAGGATGCTAAAATTCCACGGTTTTACCCTGTCGTGTTGGCTCGGGGGCTAACGATTCTATTGAAGCTATTGCCGGTAACTCCAAATGACGCTGAAGCGAATACAAGGACAGACTATATGTGACAACAATATCTGAGTAAAAGAAGAGTTATGAAATTAAACACAAACATGTAATGGTTGGCTATATGGGGTCTATTATTTATAGTAAGCCCCGATTGTCTTAAAACTACTCTCAGCGCCTTCGGCGCTAGGGTTCCATCAATCAATTTGTCCGACATCATGGACCAGGCAGGTATCCAGATGGAAGACAAGAGAAACACACGACGTGGCCACCTTCTTGTCTTCCCCAAACGCCAAGAAGACAGGAATAAACTGGCCAAAATAAAACTCCCAGCGGGACAGGTAAGGGAACCAAAGCAGAGGTTTAACTATATAGAGCAGGACGAGAGGACATTAGTTATGTCAGGAATTCCTCTTCACGTAGAAAACACAACTATAGAACAGGACATAAAGAAACAACACAACATACATTTAAAAGCAACCAGAATGATTAACAGCAAGACACAAAAGCCTACTGGTAAGTTCAAGCTAACTCTTGAAAGAGAGAGTGATATGAAAAATATTGGAAATAGGCTCTTGGGTTACACAATAGAAAGCTATCGTAGGAAAACTCAGGTAAAACAATGTTATAGGTGCCAACGTTTTGGTCACATAGCTTTTGACTGTAAAAATAAACATCAAAAATGTGGTAGATGTGGTGGGGAAACCCACCAGAAGCGGGATTGCACAGCTAGCGTTCCAAAATGTGCAAACTGTTTTGGCCCACACGCCTCTTCAGACAGATCCTGTCCAAAATTCCAAGAAATCATCAAGATGCTTGACCAAAGACAGGATAGACAAGCAAGTAGAGCAGATCAAGTTCTAAACAAAACTCACCAAATTAGGGGTAAAAGTACTCAGCAACATAAGCAACCACAAGGAAATCAGAGACTAACACGACAAAAAACAAATGAGGTAAGAACCAACAATAAACTGTCATTCTCACGTCATGATATAACTGGTTTAACCATTGCTGTTGCAGCTACCATTCTTAGACTGAAATGTGCTGAAGCTGAGGCGGATAAAAACGAAGTACAGATCAAAGGGATGGACATAGCTCGTATAACAACAGAATCCATCAACTGGGCTTTGAGAAGTGATGTCAGCTTCGCACAAGTGAGAGATGTCCTAACACACCTGAAAGCCTAGGTATACACCCCCGCACATACACTCAAAAATACACTAGGAAAGCACAGTACAGTTTTGTATAATGGCCACTCGAGATCAGGAACAAACTGAAATTATTCATATAAATATAAACGGAATCACGAACAAGCGCACCGAATTAATACACTATCTCAATGAGCATAACCCGCAATTTGTAACGATAAATGAAAGTAAAATCAGAAAACAACATACAATGAGGATCCCTAACTATCATGTAATAAGGAAAGATAGAGAAAATCCAGGCCGTGGGGTAGGAGGGGGTGTAGCAATCCTAATACGAAAGGACATAAAATTTAATCAATTAGACACTTCAGAATTTGATGAAGAATTCCTTGCAATATCATTCGAATCTGATAAAAGTAAGATTGCATTGGCTACGATATACAACCCTCCTGAAACTTCACCTAGTGTTGAAAACTTTAAATTCATATTAAATAAATACCCAGATTCAATTTTTATGGGTGATTATAACTCAAAACACGATTTTTTTTGTTGTAAAAAATACAATAGAGAAGGGGATGTGTTGCTTAATATTTTAGGGGAGCTCAATTTAATAGTCACAAATGACGGAACCCCAACACACTACACAAATACTTTTAGCGATATTTTAGATCTATGTATTGTCAGTCGCAGTATCGCGACCAAGGTAGATAGATGTACAGTAGGCCTAGATGTAGGTAGCGACCACATGCCGGCTCACCTGGTAATACATTCGTCAAAAATTGCGAGACAAAATCAAAGAGAAACTCTACACCACGCAAAAACAGACTGGGTAAAACTTCGCAAAATAATTAATAAAAACTTAACACTAACAGACGCAATCACACCAGCAGAAATAGACGAAACAGTTAACAATATAGCTAACATAATTAAAACGGCGTTAGACAAATCCTGTCCGAAAAGTAAAGTAAAAGATATGGATTTTTTTATATCGGAAGAAACTAGCAAATCAATTAAGTTGAAACGAAAAATAAGACGGATAGCTCAAAAAAAAAAAAAAATAAGGCTGAACATAAAAACTTAGCAAATCGATTAAAAATATTAGCATCCAATGCGGTACAAAACGACAAGGCCACCTGGTGGCAAACAAAAACACAAGAAATTGATTCGGCAAAAAACAGTAAAAGTTTGTGACAAAACTTTCACAAAATTAGCGGTAAAAGAGCACAGGCAGAGACTAACAACCCAGTTATTAAAAAAGACCGAAATCCAACTGAAAACGATTTAGAAAAAGCCAATGCGTTCGCTGAAACATTAGGGGAAATTCACAATACCCACAAAGGGCCAATTTTTGACGATAACTTCAAAAAAGAAGTGGACGACAAAATTGCAGAAAATTACCATCTTTTCAACCCACTAGCATCATATGTAGATGAAAAGGGCGATGAGAACCCTAGATTGAGACATATATCAATATCCGAAATTGAAAAACAACTAAGTAAAACCAAGGGTCGATCGGCACCTGGCCAAGACTGTATTCGATATACGGTACTAAAACAATGTCCAGAAATAGTATTCGCAAACCTAGAACAAATTTACAATATATGCCTACAAACTGGTTATTTTCCAGAGCCTTGAAAACAAGCAATGGGAATTATGATTCCAAAACCAAATAAAAACCACAAAATCACTACAAACTATAGACCCATCAGCCTTCTAAGTTGTATCGGAAAATTATTTGAAAAAATACTTGCAAATAGAATAAGAGGCGAACTCGAAAAGAGAATTTTTTTTAATCAATGGCAACTTGGCTATAGAAATAAAAGATGCGCGATGGAACACATATTACGATTAACAGATGACGCCCTTACAGGCTTACAAGCAAATAGACTGAGGGTTGCCGTCTTTATAGACGTCGAAAAAGCGTTTGATTCAGTATGGCATAATGGCCTAAGATATAAGCTGATGAACAGTGAGCTGCCGAATAAAATTATACGATTAATGTCTTCGTTTATTTCAGACAGAACAATTACCATTTAAATTATTGATGAAATGTCAGATAAAGTAAAACTTAATGCTGACACACCCCAAGGGTCTGTCCTCAGCCCACTTTTATTTTTTATGTATGTGAATGATATCCCAGTAGATCCCATGAACAACCAAGTAAAGATATCACAATTTGCGGATGATCTAGGTATGTGGACATTCGGCCCCAACGCCACATACGTCCAATATCGGTTCCATAAAACATTATCGGTTCTAGAAAAGTGGTGCTCCAAATGGAGAATTAAATTAAATGCTAAAAAGACGCAGCTAATCGTACTTAAAAAGAACGGGAGACAACAGAAAAAAATCAAGCTTCACTTATTCGGAGAAGAAATAGATCATGTGGAAGAAGCAACACTGCTGGGAGTGACTATCACCAAAACATTTAACTTTCAATCACATATAAAAATGGCAATATTCAAAGCAAATAGACGATTAAACTTACTAAGACTTCTAAGTGGTACTAACTGGGGATGTAAGCCTAAAATAATCATGCAATTATACAAACAATACGTCAGACCAGTCCTAGAATATGGAGCGATAGCTCTTCTATCGGCACCTAAAACAACACTAGAAAAGATACAACTAGTACAAAATAAGGCTATCAAGATAGCTTACCGCCTACCGTGGTGTACGAGCACACGCAAAATACATCAGCTAGCGGAAATCGAACCCATTAAAAATCGATTCGAATCATTAGCGAATAAATTTATACACTCATTAGAAGAACACTCAGAATTATTCAACTTCAAAAGGATCTACATAATGCGATAAAGAAGAGGGACAAAACAAATTTTCTAGACGAATTACTAGAAAACTACAAGAAACAATATGGAAATGAAAATGGTATGTAGCAAAAAACAACAAATTTTCTGCGAGCAGAACAACAGTTTTTAATTTAATCTCACTCTGAGAAACTCAAGAACACATGAGCAGACGCTGGGCATCGATATATATTAAGTGGCATTTCACCTGGGATTATTCTTTTAAGTTTAGGGCTAGATTTATTGTTTTAAGTTTAGGGGACCCTTCCCGTCGCCTGTGTTATTGGACCGGGTGGGACCCTAAGGAAATTGTCAGAGGTGCTTTGTCAACTGACTCTTTCTTTGAGGTCTGGGAGGTTATCGCTCCCAGTGTAATGCTGAATATGTGGCAATGTCCATGTCGTGATTGATAAGTGTTAAAACCCACCCACTCACTGACACAGCCAACCGGACAGCTGGTGCCGTGTGTGGGTGAATAAACGCAACTCATCGTCTGTCCGCAACGATCTTGCCCTCATTGTATGATATAATACCATTATCAGTCATACACTGAAGGCATCAGGGAGTTTTATCCGAAGAATTTCAGCAGACAGGATGCTAAAATTCCACGGTTTTACCCTGTCGTGTTGGCTCGGGGGCTAACGATTCTATTAAAGCTATTGCCGGTAACTCCAAATGACGCTGAAGCGAATACAAGGACAGACTAAGTATTTGACGACGTAATAACTGAGATTAAAAGTAAAACCAAGGAATTTCACTATTTTCAGAGCAATGAGACATTATGACAAACTCGACAACTTTTAGCATTTATCAGAGGTATAGGTTGTAATAAAAGAAATACCCATTAAATGCTAAAAGTTGAAAATGATGAATTAACTACATTTCACAAGCTGGACCACGACAACAACGGACAACGGACGACACTATATGTGACAACAATATCTGAGTAAAAGAAGAGTTATGAAATTAAATACAAACATGTAATGGTTGGCTATATGGGGACTACTATTTATAGTAAGCCCCGATTGTCTTAAAACTACTCTCAACGCCTTCGGCGCTAGGGTTCCATCAATCAATAGTTAATTAGTGTTTGTATGACCAGATTTGAAAATGTTCGATGTCAAATTAAACAAAAACGATTTATGTTTAAAATATGTTCTATGTCTAATCGGGAAACGCCTGATCGGGATGACACCACTTACGATCGCTAGTAGGCCTATATAATATTAGGGTATAGTTATCATTAGTATCACACAGAGGGAAACATTAACATAGTTCACTTTATAATTTTTGCACTGAATACTGCACAAGACACGAAGAAAGCGATCCCTAATTCTTTCCTACGTTGATGACGTTTTGCATTAATACCAGCTGACATTACTATCCCATAACTCACTTTATATTGCTACAATACAGCTCAGGGACGAATCCATATAATAATGATTGTAACATGATGGGGATCTGATGTGAATTTGTTTGTCCTCACACCAAAAATCATTTCTTTCTTTCAGCTAATAAACGGATGTTTAAAGCACCAACATTGATTGTTGAAGATAAAAATAGTTTGGCAATTAGGAGATGATCCCTAATAATTAATAGGCCATATTTAAAAAAAAAGAGGATCAGAATTTCTCTGAACCTGTCCACCCTATCTTCATCAGTCACTACAGCTGATGACAAGGGAACCCATATTTATTCTGGCTAAAAATATATTTTGTTTGTGCCTCATTTAATTATTTTAAATGATTCACGTTTATAATGCCATATTATCCCATAACTGGATATTTTCATCGATGGGGAATCATGGACGTTTTGTAAAACTATTGAACTTTTGTTTTATCATATCAAAATATTATGTCAACTGTTGCAGTTTTAGTTGCAATTTTCTAAAGAGTATACTTATGTGTCACATAGTATAGAATCATATTAGGTTAAGGCCGGATCATGGGTACTTTGTACTGAACAGTTTTGTATACACTTCATTAAAATTAGTGTTACACAGTACACACATATAGTGTAACCTCGGTTCCGGACCACCTCAATAAGCGGACCACCTCGCGTCTCGGACCACTTTTGTCCAGTCCCAAAGTTTTTCCCATTGACGTAATGCTTAAGGATTGACCCTTAGCGGACCACCCCCGCTTTTCGGGACTAAGACCACTTTTTTACACAAAACAGTCTCGAACCTCGAGCGGACCACCTGGGACATCAAGGGTCAATTTTTCGCGCTCATGGATCACTGACAGATCATTCACACCTACGGTGAAAGTCGCTCCCCCACGCTTGGATGGCCACAAACGACAAACAATGATCATCTGGATCTGCACCCCCGTGACATTTATCCGGCAGTCTTAATGAGGCTATTCCCTATTATGCTTGCCGTGGACATTTGGGGTAACCAACTGGCAAATTCGTGTGTTATGTTCCTTACTGATAACCAAGCACTGGTTTCAATTATCAATTCTCAGTCTTGTAAATCTTCTCAAATTATGAAGCTCGTCAGGCACTTGGTGCTAAAATGTATGCAATTCAATATTCATTTCAAGGCAAAGCACATACCGGGTAAACATAATGTGTTAGCTGATCTTCTATCTCGTTCTCGATTGCAGGACGCAAGGGCGCATGCGCCGTGGTTGGAACAAATAGACACTCAAATACCAGACCACCTAGCACCTAGCACTGGTTGGTTTAAGAAAACCAATTTTGAAAGCTGCTTTAGCTCCATCAAGTCGGAAATCATACAGAAAACATTTACAGAGGTTCCAATCATGTATGAGTATATATATTTTTATTACATATCTCATAAATGTATCCAGAGTATCCAGTCAATGTGGAAATCATATCGATGGTTATTTCTTTCTTAACATCTGAAAATTACTCCGAAGTACTATGTTATCAAATGTGTCTGCTGTTTCATATATTCACAAAATAGAAGGGTGGAGGGACCCTACCGATTCATTTTTAATTAAGAAAATGTTGTGCGGTGTCAAAAATTAAAAGAAAGTTTTGATATATACGTGTTCCAATATCTGTTTCAATGCTGAAAACGATGAACAGAATGATATTTGTTTTGTCTAATTCTCATTACATGGGAATTTTAATGCAGGCAATGTTTTCTCTTGCATTCTTTGCATTGCTGCGTATCGGCAAAATTGCGGTAAAAAGGGGAAACTTGTCATCAAAAGTGTTGCAATTATGTGATGTTTCCTGGCAAAATAATAAACGGATTTTAATTATAGTATTGCGGCACTTTAAACACAACTCCTTAGGGAGACCTGTAACATTAGAATTACGCAAACAAGGTACCGCTATTTGTCCAGTGACATTAATGTCAAAATATCTATCCATTAGAAGTTCAAAGCAGGGTCCTTTGTTCATTTTTGTAGACGGTTCACCAATAACAGTATCTTTCTTTAATTTAGAATTGAAAAAATATCTAAGAAGTTCAGGTTTCTCTACAACAAAACACAAAGGTCACTCTTTTAGAATCGGTGGGGTAACTGCTGCAGCACTTAACGTGTTTTCGGATTTAGAAATACAATTAATGGAATGGGGAATTCGGGTGCATTTAAGAAATACATCAGAATTGATACTATTTCCAATTGATGCTGGGATAATTGACCGGGAATTGTATCCGAACTGTTCTGTTCATTAGTTTGTTTGGGGCGGGGGCCCTAGGGTAGTGGTTAGCACCGCTGCCTTTCACGCGGTTCGGTTCCCGGTCTCGGCGGTTTCAAAGAAACAAAAAATTGTTTCTTCCCCATCCAGGCCTATAGATCTTATTGTTCTGGAATGGTTCCAAGTAAAGTAGGCCTAAGACATTTGGCAAGTAGGCCCTAGGCCTTGTCGAATAGACTACACTGTAGGCCTAGCCTACAGAGTAATGGGCCTACAGGCCACTCCCCAGCAAACACAAAACATTTGTATAACACCATTTGTACAACGTCGGCCCAACGGCAACGTCTTCAACGTTGGTCCAACATTGTACAAATGTGTTTACTGGGTCGTCGACGTGTCGGTGTCACTGTAGTCTAATTACTAATAATGTTAGGCTACTGTTAAGGGGGCTACCATTTAATATCCAGGGGGGGGGGGGCAGGGATATTGGGATGAACCAAAAAAAAATTTTCAATATGATCCAGCTCATGGTTATTTTTTTCCAGCTGTATGGTTAACAAATTATTTATTTCAACCACTTTTGAAACGACTTTCAAAAATTGCCAATGTATTATTTATTAAGGCTATAAAATATGATATTAGCCAAATATTTTGCAATGTGAGAAACTGAATATCTCCAGAATCTTCAAAATTTCATCGGCTAGAAAATAGTTTAGTACGCCAAAACATGTAGGCTTGCCCGATATGCCATAAATTATTTATTTCAAATGGGATCGACATCAAATTATTTATTTCACCTTCTCCCTGCCTTTAATTATTTATTTCGAAAATATCCCTGCCCTCCCCCTGGATATTGAATGGTTGCCCCCTAAGCCTAATGTTTGTGTTACTGTTACAAGTTTGTTAGGCTAGACTAGTCTACCCTGTAGCCTACTGTATCTATAGGCCTAACTATTACAAATAAAATGGAGTTTTGACAAACATTCTTGTCAGTCACATATAGAAATAATTTATCAGATTTATATCAGAGGTAAAAAAAGGCCTTCATTCCAAAAAAAAAATCCATGATTGGATTCGAACATGGAACTCTGGCTCTCCAGGCATGTCTACTTACCACTGTACCACGTGAACACTTGTAAACTATGTGGTGCAAAGAAAAGCAGCAGTGAACCTATAATATTATTGTCAAACAGCAGGGGTGTGCTCAGTCCTCGGAACAGCCAAACTGCCGCATTTTCTATCAACCCTGTTGCAATTCATGGCCTTGGAATTCAATCTTTTAGCTTTATTCTTTTCCGACTCGTACTGTCTTTAAATGAATTTACAATTTATAAGGTAATTAATGTCGGTCTGTCATAATAGGAATCAAGTAGGCCCCCTATGGATATTGAAATGTGTTGGATTCTCATGTTATTGGACTCCTTCCAATAACATGAGAATCCAACACATTTCAATATCCAAACTTGATTCCTATAACATTATACAGTCATACATGAAGCCAATATTTAATACTAGGCCTATACAGCAATATGCTATATGTAGCCTATAAGCCCAGTGGCAATTTTTGTGGCCAGTCACATTATTTAGCTTCTTATGGACACCAGCTTAGTTATATGTAGAATTAATAAATAGGCTATTATAGACATGCAGACTATTGTTAGGTTACCCACACACAGTTGGGTGTAAAATGAAATTTTATTTACGTCTAATTTCCAAGGCGCTTCCGTGACATCTTGCAAACTTGAATTTCTTCACTAAACGCAATGATATAAGTATTCTGTCTGTGAAACTGCCACAGAATAAGTGAACCAAGTTGAACGATCCAGGTCTTGTGCATGTGTAGGCTACACCATGATATGTAGTTAAAATTGTTTAGTAACCAGGACGTCATCAATTTGATCAGTGGCAGCTTTTGTTGCCAGTGGGCTTTAATGGGTTAATATATTTAATTTGTGTCTCTGTTTGATACATAGACTACACTCGTATTTGTCTGCTTCTCCCTCCGCATTAATGTTACTATTTTATTATTGGCCGTCTTTTTGTCTATCCGTCTTCTCCGCGACGTATGCAGTTTTTTTCAGAAACAACATAGGCTATTACTCTATTGAATTGTGGCCTGCATGGAAGCGGCTTGTCATAAACCTTTTGCAGGTCGCCTTTGCATTTTTATAATTATTTGCATGTATGTATGTTTCAAGCATGAAAAAATAAACTGAATTTTTCAAAAGTCCAGAGCTCTGAAACTGTTCTTCTATATTTCCATTTCTTCTCTAAACATAACCGTGTTATATTATTATTCTTATTATCTCACTATTTCAGGCTAAGATAATAAATTCAATTCAAATTTATGTGTAACGAAAATTGCAACGCTCTGGTTTTTAAAAATGAGGAACATTAAAAGCCTATCTGTAGCACTGTTGCTACTATATGGTATTATTTCAGAATGGCTTTCACGCTAGCTACCACTGGTCTTAATAAGCCTCATGTTTTTTTTCAATTGTATGGTATGCATATAATAAAATATAGATATTTTTGTAAAATATATCGCCCATAGACTTGAGTCTGACAATGTAGAGTACGGGAGTACAATAAGTGTGACAACACATTTCAGCATGATAGCAGTGAAGGGGTTGACATGTATTTTTATACATCTTTAAATTATGCAATAATTGTTCACATGTTTTTCTTTTTTCAGGAACCACGCTGAAAAAGTTAAATGGCTAAGTTGGTCAAGCCTCAAATTGGATTTTTTTTTTGGGGGGGGGGGGAGTTTTGCATCTTTGTGTGTTTTCTTATGCTTTTTTTTCGTTGTACATGTTTAAAAAAAAATAAAAAATGGATAGGGTTGTCTGGCCAATCCGAGTTTTTCTCGGATTTTTTTATTTTTTTTAACTTGACAAAACCCCTTAGTATCTTTGAAATACATGATCCTGACCTTAATAAATAAATTACAAAATATGCTGATTGTCGCCTGGCCATACTAATATTATTATGTTAAAGGGACAGTCCCAACTAAAATCATAAATAAAATCGGTCATTTTATTTTGGCTTTTTAATATGACCATATGATGTAAACATGTCCATAGACTAGACTGCAAAAGTTTTTAAATTTTTGTGCTGCGCATTCACCCGTTAGGCTAGATATAGAGTCGAAATTCCCGTATTTCTTTTTTTTTGACATGGTTGTCCAAAATAAGAAATCAGGAATTTCGTATTAAGATGCGAAAATAAAATCAACGTTTTTTTTATGATTTTAGGGTCTGGGCCTGTCCCTCTAATGCTTTTCTTAGTCTCACTTTCTCCTCAATCAGGGATCCAGCCGTTGTTTCACAGGTGTGCTGGGGGACAAAATCATTTTTTTAAACCGTACAAATCTATCACAAAATTGAACCCTCATACTCAAAACCACCTCCAGTCCGTATGTTTTTTACTTTTGAATTTTTTTAATGCACAACATGAATGAAAAATCACAGGTATATTTGTTAAGATTGTTTTGTATGACAATGACTGAAAATATAGAAAAGTATGGAAAACGTTCAGAAATTCACATACTCTATTATCTTTTTTTCAGATGTGAGCTCGCGTGTTTTGATCAAGTTGGTAGAACTGACTCAAAGCCGAACAGTGATTTTAGATGACTTGGCGATAGTGAAGGCTGTGCTATTGCTAATAAGAACCTTGCCTGAAGATGACGCTGCCCAACTGTTCCGGCCCCAGATTTTCGATGAAAAAACAGACTGCGAAAATTTTACAACAAAGCAACAAAGACTTTTAAGCATCAGTCAAATTTTGGCTGTAGCCTTTTACCATCCCACTCTTAGCTTTATAAATCTTTTCGCGTTACATGCAGGTTAGTCATGCCTGATCCCTTTCTATGAACTCTTGTGACCTTCGTTTTTTTTCGATTGGCAAATTTTCTTGTTAATGTGATACATAATTTTGGAAGTATCCATATCATGAATACGTGTATTTCACACATGTATTTCACTAATAGCTCAGATAAATTAGAACATGGGCAAAACTGAAAAAAAAAATTCACGACAGGGAATATTTTGTTTGAAAATGATTGATTAGCAGTTTTCTCCTTCAAACTTTGACTGACATCACAACCTTATCATTGATGTATAAATATTACAATAAGCAAATTTCATTAGTGTATAGGCAGAATTGCATAGTTTTTCGCTACGCGATACTGAACAAAATGTTCCCTGCATGGCAGCAATTTTCAATTTTGCCTCTATAGAAAAAAAAATGTAATCACTTTTTTTAAACCATTTCATGTGTAGATTTTTATGTCGATGAGTTAAAAATTGCTCTGATATGAGTTGAAATAGCTTACAATCACGCATTTTTTAGCAAAAACTTTAATTTGAATTTTCTCTCTGATCGTCTCTCAAACAAGGATGAATGGGGTCCTGGAGAATAGTAGAGTCAACATTTGTAATATTATGGTGTGATCTATAAATGAATAATCCAACGTGTTATTACACTTGTGCCCTCAATCACACATCTTTGGATTAAAAGAGTTGTTCTCGAGAACTATTGGCCCAATTATATTTTACATGTGTTTATCGGTCGAATGGTTAGAGAGTTATAAAGGAGAACCCATCCGTACACTGAAATGATTATATTAGAGTTGTCTATTTCTTGGATTATGCACTTCTGATATCATGCAGTGTACCTAAACAGCGTAGTAGTAGTAGTAAATCATTGCTTTACGTCACTTTTCGGCACAAAAGGTATTTTAAGTGACTTTGTAATACGATAAAACGTTGTAGTCAATTGATGAGATGAATGATGTACAGATGATGATGTGAGGGTGGGGATGGTGGGTTATTGAGAGTGCTTTCCTTCGCTCGCCTGATAAGGGGTTCTGGGCATGTCTAGGGGATCTACCCCCAGACATGCCCAGACGGCCGGAGACTTGGGTTTCACTTGGCAAGTTAATGCTGAAACTCAGTGGCATTTCGCGCAGCTCCGCTATCCTCGGGTCGGATAGGCCCCAGAGTAACAATAGGAAGGATAACTCCCTCTGGGTAACTCCATTCATCCCACATGAGAGACCTAATGTCAACCACACTATTGCCGGTTATTTGAGGCTACCACAGCCAACACCAGCGCCAGCACTGATGCGAGAGCTGCATTAGCACCGCAGTTGAGCGGAGGAACCAGGGTACGCCACTGGCAATCCGCCCGAAGATTATGGCCAGATACGAGGTGGCTGCAGCTTTCCTTGGATGATTGATGTAGACTAGTGCTTCCGTACCATGCCATACAGCATGCAACTGACGGAACAGATCCCCAATGACCCTCCCCGGATGAGGGCAAAAAGTACTACTACTAGCAATAATCCCAGTACTTAAACAGCGATTGTCATTGATACATACTAAGCTGTCAATTTGGCCTTTGTTCTTTAATATTTAGGTTTCTTCTCTAAACATAACCGTGTCATATTATCATGATTATTACCTCACTATTTCAGTTTAATCATTGCATTCAAGCCTATTAAGAGGCTGTAAGGGACATGCTCAGGAACACCATGGATGATGCACCGCTGGTTGAATGCACCAGGACTGGTGGTAACGAAAAACCCGCCTTGCCAAAGGCCTTCCAGAGGTCTATCCATAGTAAGTTGTATTTGACATCAATAATCTTAACCCATTGGCTGGTGAATTGTTTGTTCTTATTTTTCAATCATTCGAAGCTGGAATTGCTAACACAATTTCTAGCTTCAAATAACGAAAAATATTTCAATTTATGAAAAATAGACATCTCCCAGTTTTAATTATTTGATTAACTAATCATCTACCAAAAAATATCTAATTTTGTGAATTTCTATTGATCTAAAACTTTCTTGAAACCGTATATATAGGGCCTACGATTCCAGCAGCACAAGGGTTAATAATAAGTTTTGCTTATTTCATATTCATCATATAAAGGGTTGTAAGATACAATATCAAGAGTATGTTGTATTTTGGACAATGCTAAATTTCCGTGGTAATGCTTTTCTTCACTTCAGCTGCACTACAATAGCTCCACAGTGAGCCAAATGTAAAGAACCCCATAAAAAATGTAAAAATTTAGCTTGTGAATTGTAAAAGCAATAGTGAAGTATTGATTATTGTAATGACGTTTGTAATAAGTTAACGGTAGTAGTAGTGAATTATTGTTTTACGTCACTTTTCGGCACAAATGGTCATTTGTAATACAATAAAACGTTGTAGTCAATTGGATGGATCATGTATAAATGATGATGTAGAGTGGGTATGGTGGGGCATGGTGGGTTATTGAGAGCGTTTTCCTTCGCTCACCCGATAAGGGGTTCTGGACATGTCTAGGGGATTTACCCGCAGACATGCCCAGCCGGCCGGAGACTTGGGTTTCGCTATGCAATTCAATGCTGAAACTCCGTGGCATTTTGCACAGCTCTGCTGTCCCCGGGTCGAATAGTCCCCAGAGTAACAATAGCAAGGGTAATCTCTATTCATCCCACGTGAGAGACGTAATGTCCAACACTCTATTCCCGGTCATTCAAGGCTACAACACCCTACACCAGCGCCAGCACTGATGCGAGAGCTGCATTGGCACCGCTGTTGAGCGAAGGAACCAGGGTATGCGCCAGATATGATGAGGCTGCAGCTTCCCTTGGATGATTGCTGTAACGGGAACTTGATGGTGCTAAGCAAACTGGACGATTATTGTAACAAAGTTCTTACAAATGTAACAAAAAATGATAAAATGATAGTTTTAGGATCACCAATACTTCATTCTCGCATTGTACACCATTAAGATCATCAGCACTGTACTCTCTCTGTTGCATACCGAACTAGGTGTGATACTACTGAAAGCATATAAGTGACTCTAATTTGGCATGAAGTTCCTTTATGGTTCTACATCAGTGTTCGAAATAAGCGTTAAAGTACCCTGTACACGGCCAACAGCCAAGTCACAACTTTAGGTTGTTTGTCAGAATTGTTGGTTGCCCGAAGAAAAATATATCCCATAAATTTGTTAAACTGCTATGCAACAATACACGCTTCCTGGCCAATCACTCAGACAAACTGATAGACTACTAGGGGATGATCAAAGCGCCGCTTGGTTTCCATCCGCTGCGGTCTTTTGTTATTGACAATACTTATTATCCGGACCATTTTGCTTATATTTTCATGTGTCGCTATATATAGGCCTACGTCAAGGAGAAAGAACGAAATTCGATAGATTCGTAGATCCGAATGTGCGAGGCGCGCAGCGCCGAGGACATTCTGATCTACGAATCTACCGTAATTAAGTTCTTTCTTCGACTTAAAATACACAAAATAGGTACATGTGTTCTAAGATTTGATATAGAAAATCTCATTTTGCATAGCCAGCACGGCTTAGTCATAAAACATTAGCCGTGCAGTGTCATGGTAAGACTTGTATATTATGACCGACCTGGCCAGTATAAAAACAGTAGATTCGTAGATCCGAATCTACTGTTCTAACAATAGAGTGACGTCATTGGTGTATTTTAATCATGGGAGATAATACCCCCTCCCCTTGAATCAATGGTCAGCCATTTTCCAAAAGGCCGACAACTATTTTGTGAACTCGTTAACTTGTGAAGTATACTTTGTTGAGGTATCAATTAGGTTTGCATTTGTTAACTTTAAAAGTGAAATATGTGTATCTGTTTTCAGAGTGCTGCAGACATTTTCACTAACAAAGCGAGCTGGAGGTAAAGCAAGGAACCGAAATTCACAATACTACGGTCAAGGTGGAGACTAATCGACAAATTGAAATATATATTTTTAATTCTAGAACTTATCCCAAGAGGAGACAGTTGAAGGTTGTGTAAACGCTTTGAAAATAAAGTCTTGAAATGTTATTAAGTGTTGTCTTGCTTTAAAAAGGTTGACACATGTGAATAAAGCTCACAGGTGGGTCAGATTATTGTGGTACGAGTTATAATGCTGATAAATGTAGATTGCTTGCTCTCGATGCGATATATTTTTTTGGACAATTGATAGGTAAGATAGATAAGTAAAAATATCGATATTGGGATTTAACTGTACACTTTCTGGAAGGCAAATGCATCGCACTGTTTGAGCATCATTACTGTGATGTCACAGTGATCTCACAGTACAAGGGCTGTGTGAGCTCATCACTGTGACTTCACAGTGTGAGGGTTATGTTATTACATCACTGTGATGTAACATTATGTGGGCCGTGTAAGCTCATCACTGTGATGTCACCGCGTTCTCACAGTACGAGGGCTGTGTGAGCTCGTACTGTTATGTCACCGTGACCTCTCAGTATGAGGACTGTGTGAGCTCATCATTGTGATATCATAGTGATATCCAGGTGATGCTTCAATTAGATGCCACAGTGACCTCACAGTATGAGAACTTTGTGAGCTCATCACTGTGATGTCATCGTGATATCCAGGTGAGGCTTTAATTTGATGTCACAGTGACCTCACGTCATGAGGACTTTGTGAGTTCATCACTGTGATATCACAGTGGCATAACAGAATGAGGACTGTGTGAGCTCATCATTGTGATGTCATCGTGATATTCAGGTGAGGCTTCAATTTGATGTCACAGTGACCTCACATCATGAGAACTTTGTGAGCTCATCAGTGGCATAGCAGAATGAGGCCTGTGTGACCTCATCACTGTGGTGTCATCGTGATGTCCAGGTGAGGCTTCAATTTGATGTCACAGTGACCTCACCGCTGTGATGTCACAGTGACATAGCAGTGTGAGGGTTGTGTGACCTCATCACTGTGGTGTCATCGTGATATCCAGGTGAGACTTCAAATTGATGTCGCAGTGACCTCACCACTGTGATGTCACAGTGACATAGCAGTATGATGGCTGTGTGACCTCAGTACTGTGATGTCATCGTGATATCCAGGTGAGGCTTCAATTTGATGTCGCAGTGACCTCACCACTGTGATGTCACAGTGACATAGCAGTATGATGGCTGTGTGACCTCAGCACTGTGATGTCATCGTGATATCCAGGTGAGGCTTCAATTTGATGTCGCAGTGACCTCGTTACTGTGACATCTCCGTGAAATAAATGTGAGGTCACTGTGACATCATAGTGACCTTAAATTGTCGAAAGGCCGGAATTAATTATAAGTCCTAATTATCAGCTGTGTGTACAGATATCGAATGACATCGTGATTGTAAATTAGTACGGGTCTAGTTTTTAATCGCGGAATAAGTTTTCATTCATTTGAAGCTGAAAAATATGCGTCCGCGTGTCGTGTTCTGATGCGGGAAAATGTTAAGTAGTTCTAGTCATGCACTGAACAATTTTACTAACGTTTTTAATTATTATATTTGATACATACTAGGCCTTCATGTAGACCCTATGTTGGCACTCTTAATGATTTAATTACAGATACTCGCCATCTTGAGTCAAATAAGACATAAACATGTTTAACTTGTGTGGGAAAGTTCAGATAACAATCTAGACAGATATATATATTTGTCCCTACGTCTGAAAAAGGGCATTATTTTATAAAATAATATAACATCCTTTTTTATGTTGTTTTTTTGTATCGATAAACCTTAATTTACACAAATTGATAGCCAAAGACCTATGTAAATGTTTTAAATAGCTTTCATATTCAAAATTGACTTTTAACGTTTTATAACTAATGCATTTGTATGAGCTGTGTATGCTTTTATGCCAAGATTGTATTAACTGATCTTGTAAGGTACACTTTACATAATTTCAAACCATTTTATGTAAAATAAATTATTCCACACATAAGGAATACAAATAATGTCACATTTTGTAACATTTGGAAAGATAGATACCTTTCTCTATTGGGTAATGCAATGTTTATTTGACTGAATATTTGGCTTGTGCTGTTTGTGATTAATTTGGCACAAACAGTTTTTTGGTTTGTATTAAAGAAATAATGGGAAAGTATCACGTTTTACTTAGGAATACATAGTTTTCTCTCATTATCTGCACTTTTTGTGTTGTGTAGTGTAGTGTAGTGTAGCACCAATTAGAATCGACATGTTTATTTGATGAGATCATGGCGGAGTGGGAGCGAGACATGTTTCAAAATAAAGCCAACGTGGTTCAGGGATTTTTAAGACACAGCCATAGCCCAACACAGCTGAAATCTGCTAATATAGCGGTTTGAGAAACACTGGGCCAACGTAAAAGGCGCTTCACCATCGCTTAACCGGACTATATTCAGGTTTTGGTTTGCCAGAGTGGTCCTCACACGAGACTGACCAGGATAATGCCCGTCGGACTGACCACACACGCCTGAGTGAAGTGTGCTCCGCTGACCAGGGCCAATAATCACATGCGCTTGACGGCATCTTTTATGTATAAGAGGTGAGTATTGGCATTCATACCTTGCCTGCCAGTGAAAGCCAGGCAAACCCCTTCCCTCAATCAGGCATTGCCCGGGTGTGATGCCAGTAGATCCGCGCGTCTATCGCCGGGACGTGCCAGCCAGCCGGCCGATCACGCGGCGTGGTCGCCAGAACGCCATCGAGCGCTGTGGACGCTGCCCGGCTAATTTCGCCTCATCCTTGCAACGCGCCGTCCGTCGCCGGATCTAAGTAGAAGATGTGATAAAATTGTCTCCAAACCCTATTAATAATGTTTTTAATAATTGCTTTTTGGCATAAATATAATAACTCCCTCAAAAAAAATAGAATTTATAGTCGACAATTTTCATACACTTAGTGCGAATTGTGAATTGCTGGCGCAATTCACAATTCGCACTGAGAGTATGAATATGACAGTTTCTTGGGATCAATGGTCCAGCGGGGCGCACTCTGCGGCAATAAGCTAACTACGCAGGGTTGTGCCGGACTGGTCAAGAACCCGTAAAATGGATAAAACCTCAGCGTGTCGTATAAAGCTGATTTAGAAACATCTCAGTGAGCGAGCAATGAGATGCAAAACGGATGCAGAAGCCACGAAGTCTGTCTGCTGTTTTCTCAGAAGACTTTTAATTATTTAATAACAATAATAGAGAAAATAATTATTGATACCCATTAGGTACTTTGTTAATGTACGTGCATATCATTTCTAGCGACAACTTGAATACTGTACAGCGTGCCAAGTTTAATTAGCATGGAAGTATGCTTTAAAACTGTGTGCGAAATAAACGATACCATTTGTGTTTGAGAAAATTTAAATAAAGTAATGATTTGACAGTCAATGATTTGAATTCGAAAACATGTAATGAAAAAGTAACCAATGAATATAAGATAATTTTTAGATAAAACTACAAAGTAAATTATAAGAAAACATACGGACTGGTGACGGTCGATGATAACTACAGTGAAAATAATTATGACAGATAACTTGACTAATTGACAGTTATGTAATTAATCACTTGCTTTAATGTAGCTGGATATTTCATAATTCATGACCCGCACATGCTTGACAGCAAATATAGACAACACCTATCCACAGCATAAATCATCGTGATATGCATATCCTTAAACTGTATTTTCTCAATTATTTCTGATTTGTCAGATTGTTAGCCGACAGCGAAGGAACAGAACCACTGTTTGCCAAGATTAAATATCTAACTTATTTTTCATTAACGTCAATCATTTAGACAACTATATTTACAGATAATGACTCATTAATCAGTGTCACATTGCATGTGTCTTTACTGATTATTATTCTAACGTATGACAGCTTTCTGCGAACAAACTAATATTATTTAAAATACACATTATGTCAAGAAGAAAAAACAAAATTCAATAGATTTGTTGTAGAGCTGCACATGCGCCGAATATATTCACATCTACGAATTTGTCTTAAATGATCTGTTCTCTTGCTAACTACTAATAGGCCGGGAGCCAGATCTACCCCTCGTACTCACAAGGACTAAGACATTTTCACTGCGATTTTTCTTTAGCTTGACCCTTGGGACATATCGAGTTTAGGTTCTTTTTTTGCCAAACAGGACGCTTTAAGCCCTAGAGCCAATTTATCATTTTTTAGAAGGACACTAAAATAAAATTGACAACAATTCGAAAAATTGTTCAAAATAGTAGTAGTTTTATTTAATGTCACTATTGTTTTAGTCATAGCCCTCGGCCATATATACATGTAGGTCACTGAAAAATATTTGTGCCCTGATTTCATTTTGAATATTTTTTTCAACTCTTTTATCAATACGAGCCTCTGAAAAAAAAACATTATAAAATGTGTCTCAAATTTGGAAATCTGTCATTTTTATGCAGTGCTATTTAGAAGCAAGCTAATTCGCAGAAAGTGTCCCCATTATGTCCTCAAGGGACTGAAAGTTAAAGTTCTAAAAAATCTGTTCCCAATGTTTTTCAATAACTACATATTTAGGATACGCGCGTCTTTATCGCTAACTCTAATTTGCGGTAAAATTCAAATGTGTTGATATTTCTGCCCCCAATAGGCTATTATAATGAAGTTGTTGTGGATATTTAGCATTATATATATTATATATATTTTATGTGAGTCTCATATTGATGTTTATGTTTACATGACTATGGAGAAAAAATATATAAGATGATACTTTAAATGCTAAGACCATTTTTTTTGCTTACAGTGTATATATAGTGTGGATATTTAATATTTTATATTATATAGATATTTAATAGTAGTCTTATATTCATGTATATGTTTAAATGTTTGATGGAAAACCAAATAATATGTATAATGACACTTTGAATGCCAGGGCTGAGTTTCCTTTCAATCTAAAATAATGTATAATAAAGCACAATGCTTAAGACTTGTATCTTGACCAATATGGCGTTATCCAGATATCCATAAATAGTATACAAATAAGCACAGGATAAATATATTACATTTACTAACTGACTGGAAGAACAAGATGAAATTAATTGTTTTGTACAGTTTGAATGCCAGGGCAGCTTTTTCGTTCATAAAATACTATAATTACTCTGGCTATTGTTATAATTACTATGCATATTTTATGTCGCATATTGATGTTTAATTCTTTATGTGAACCAGCAGTAATATATATACATACACTTGAAATGCTTAGGCTACTTAGTTTTATTTTATTAAAGGGAACGATGTTTGAAATTGAATATGTTGTATATTGAGCATGATGGGCGGGGGCCCTAGAGCCGTGGTTAAAGCTGCCTGCTTGGAAAGTCGAAGGTCTCGGATTCGAACTCCACTCCGGCCTCCAAATTTTAAAGAAACAAAATGCTTCTTCCCCGTTCACTCGTAATGATTCAATATTGTGGAGAGCCTCCATGACCGACAGGTTGCGTGCTCGTGCTCAGGCCACCAGTGCTCGGATTTCGAATTATGTGTCTGGAGGGTAGTGTCATCTCATTCATCTCACCATCCTCAGGAGGTTATCTTGGCCTAGTTTAGCCTATATGTGCACAAATGTGGCCTAAAACTCCATTCATTTCATTTCATATTGAGCATTATATTAAAAATCCAGGAATCCCTACAGATTATAATAACAAACACATGATAAATATATTAGGTTTAGAGAGTAACTAGAAGAACGAGGTGGTGGGTCAACATTTGTACCTAGCGGCATATGAGAAAATTAAAATTATCGTAAAAACAAAAATAACGAAAATTGACAGTGGAGTGGGCATAACCACCAAGGAGGGGTATTGTGTCCATATACATGTAATTAATCTGTTCTCACATGTTATTAGTGTGTATGTCCATATTGTCCACATATAATTCAGGAAAGATTTAATTAATATATGTGCATCTGAAATATATTTAGATTTAGTTTGATTCTACAAACATATGAGAAAACTATGTCACTAACAAGTTAATTGAGCAGATGATCTTCGTCATCTGTATTGTCATCTTCGTCAGACTGCAATATTTGCTCTGGAGATGACACCTGCTGCGTTAAAATATCAACTAATTGCTGTAGAATTATGTAATGTGGAAACCACCGTGTTTTTTAATCCCCTCTCGTTGTCAATGGCCCATCTATGATGTGAAACAGCAAGTGATCTTTTCCAAATGGCGTCTTGGAAAAGTGTTATTTTTGCTGTGAAAGTGCGATGACTATAACCTGCTCAAGTGAAATACACCAAGCTGTTAAAGGCAGTTCATTCTTGTTTGTGTTATTATCAGACCCTGCTCAATTAGCTTAAATGGTTTTAATACAAAAAGGCACATTTTGGTCATACAGAAGCAATTGAGTCCCTTCCGGTCCTGAGGTGTATCCACTCTTTATGGCATATTCAATGTGTACGCATGATGATTGGAGAATCAGTTTTTTTCTGAGCCGAGTAAAGCTAAGATTAAGTTCAGATACTGGTGTTGTTGAAATATATGAAAACAACAGTGTGGCTTCACCTCCCTCTAGATGATAAAAGTTCTCAAGCATTGGTATTGTAGTACAACTTGAGTTTAAGCCGACGTTTATATTCGTTATTGAACAACAAGAACTTTTTCGGTTTGCATGTCGTTTACATCACACCTTTTTATTTAAAAATAGTGGACCTCTTCTGAGACGTTCAGATATTTTACATATCCTTTTTGGTACGAGTCAGTGCTAAAATGTAGGCTACATTATGGATGGATAGTAAAACTACATTAGCAACATCGGCCATTTAATCTGGAACATCTTTGATGTAAAATCTGGCATTTACGTCATCGATAAAAGTTTATTTGCTATCAGCGGTAGGGCAAACTTGTCCTCGTTTGCAATTCATCTGTCTAAAATCAGCTTTATAAACATGAGGAGAGACATGAATCAAACGTTTTCCATTATCAATTTTAAAAGGATTTGTAAAGCTATTTAAATCTACAGTGACCATGGTGATGGATGGTTATGATCGGAATCTCACTATGTTTCAATTGTGTTGGACGAAAGTCTTTGCTACTCACCCTTATCCACATAAAATTATGGCCTACCACCCATTTTATGAGTGGTCATCACATAATCAACTAGTTCATGAGTTGCTGTCACTGATTTGATAGACTTGAAGATTTGTTTTGATTCTATTTAACCCCGCGGTCTGGACCTGGACCGGAAGATGAATTTGGATGTCCCATTATAGTTCATTGTTCTGTCATAATTTCATGAAATTGAGAATCGCGCAGCACCAATTGCATCATTTCTGAGAAGTGGTTCAGCTCCATGGTGTTTGCTCTGAAAGCACGTGGCATTAGCCACCAACATTTTTGATGGGTTACTTTTTGAATGCGAGGTCAAAATAAATACATTAGCGTTTTTATGTATGCACCCTAATTTATTTTTAAGCCCGTATTTGTTTGTATAACGTTTGTGCGGCAACTGGTTAATTCAACGAAGCATTGCATGCTATACATCATGATGTTTGAAGTAAATATGTTTAATGAAACAATATGAACACAATCCCATTAGCAGTCTTTTTGGAGTTAAACAATATTCCAAATTTAAGAATTAAGCGGTAATCTATATTTGTTTGCTTGTTGTATTGTATATCTATATATTCAAATTAATGTTGAATATATTTATTCTATATTTGAGAATAAATATATATAAGTGTTTGTGTGATGAGGTCAGTAAATTAAACTTATATTATCATTTGAATGAAATTATGTTACATGACTAGTTTCTTTAATTATCTGATCAGGAAATATCAGTGTATTGAAATTAAGCGATTTTATACATGTATCTAGCTATATAAAAAGAAGAAGTGTTAATTTCACCGTGTACTCATGATCATTTATTAGCATAGATATAATATATTTATCTTTTGTTTATTGTTATCATTTTTAGGGATATCTGGATTAAAAAAAATGCTCGAGATACAAGTCGACATCTAATGTCTCAAACATTGTTCCTTAGCGTTCAAAGTGTCATATATATATACATATTAATGAGTTCTCCATAAAACAAAAATGAAATGAAATGAATCGGGCTTTAGGCCACCTTTGTGCACATATAGGCTAAACTGGGCCAGGAGAATCTCCTGAGGATGGTGAGATGATTGAGATGACACTGTCCTCCAGACACAGGATTCGAAATTCGAACCCTTTGCTTGCTTCTACATAGCACCCAATATAAATGACAGATTTCCAAACTTAACACATATTTTGTAATGTTTGGTTTTTTTAGGAGCTCGTATTGATAAAAGGGTTGAAAAAAATATTTAAAATAAAATATGGGCACAAATATTTTTTTTAGTAACCTACATGTGTATATGGCCGAGGGCTGTGACTAAAACAATAGTGAAAATAAATAAAACTACTACTATTTTGAAAAAAAATTCGAATTGTTTTCAATTTTATTTTAGTGGCCTGGCTCCCGGCCTATAATATTCACAACGTAGACTCGAAGACTTAATACCTCACCCCCCCCCCCCCCCAATTAATTGTATAGTAAATATGAATAAGTTCCCCTATCGTGACAAACGTCTCCAATATAAAAAATAACTGGATAATTAGATCCGAATCTGCTGTTTTAACAATATACTGACTTTACAAGTTTACATTTATTTGTCATGTTACATGTATAATTATTAAACTTATTGTATATTTTTCCTGAGAATGTACATTCTCAGTATGAAATGCACTATTTTACAAAATGACATGTATTTTCTCGGCAACATAGTATGTCAAGCTAGAAAAACCTTTCCACCCGATTTAGAAATCACATTCATACTGTAGCCAAGCATTTTAAAACTATTTTTCATGGACAAATTTCTTTATATTTACAGTTAGAGGATGAGACCTGAAACTGTTAACTATTCGGAAAAGCATCTACAGCTCCTCACCCATTCTCTGCTACTTTTTCTACTTGAAACTGAACTGTTTTCTACGTGGCTTTTTTAACATTGGACGTCTGCAACACCAGTTTCTAGCTGTACCCTCTTGACTTTGAGTAACTACGGATCAGACGGTCACTTCTGTCATGGTCAGCGGAACTGGCCGACTTTGTTTACAGCCGTGCAAAGCCAAAATGCGGTAGCTGCTTACTTTACAAGTAAGCAGCTACTGCTTTTTGGCTTTGTAGTGCAGTATAGGGCCCGCGTGGTTTATTGGGTCTGTCGACCGAGGTCACAGGTTCTGAAGCGGGCACACAGGAAGTAATTATACAGGTGGAGGTACATCGGTCTTACAGATCCCCCTGCTAATCTGTCACTTCTAGGTTTTCACTCGGCACCCTGTGTAAGACACCCTTGAAATAGCAATTAACCTTTGTAACATGTTCGTTCGGTAGATTTATTATCAGGTATCATGCCTTTAAACATTGATAAATTTTATCCGCTAATTGGCGAATTATTTGTAGTTGATTGATAAAATAAATACTTTCTCTGTATTTTATTGCACCAACGAGAATATTTTGCAACTTAGACGTTGATTGAGCAAAATATTTCGAAAAAATAACAAGTTGTACATTCTCTTTTTCTTCATGCTGAGAACTTTTTGTTGAAAATGGCATTCATCAGAACCCCTAGCAACCTTACAAATAGCAATAAAAGTGGTGCTGGCTTTTTGTAGGGGATTATTGATTGTCAGTCGGGCGGAATGGAGTTCAGCGGAGGGCAACACGGCCATTTATTACACTGATATATTCTGCCAATATATATATCTCACCAAAAAAACTATTTTGCTTGTTTTCATCAACTTTTGACATAAGTTTTAGATACACGTGGAAACATAATATTTATAAAGATTGATTTCGTATCGAATATTGAACCATCATCACACAGTTTATTTGATATATGCTGATTATTTGAGTTGTGCTCATTCATAGCGTATTTTGCAAAACAGAAAAGAGATAAGACTAGGGTGATTTGTATCCATCAATAAATAATGTTTATATTAAATGGGTACGCGCTATCTAATAAAAACTCGGACAGTCCCAGTGAAAGCAGCTCCTTGGGATTTAGTTGTTTTGTAATGAAGTAGTCTATCCCCCAGATCATGATTCTACTTTTTTCAGAGTTTTCAGATTTTTTAAATTATTTTTTATTAACATTTGCATGAATCTGCTTAAAACCCAAACAAACTTTTTGTATACCTGAGCACTTTCTAAAAGACGGTTAAATGTTCCTACAGTATTGTGCCACATGTTGATGACGTCGGCCCAGCATTGGGCAGACAATCAGTGTTGCAGGTGTATCCCCCCATGTCCTGACTATAAGACACCAATTAGCGGCGATTGCTTTGATCTCACCGTCGAAGACGTGGGAATATGTGGTGTAAAGTGCTGTATATTGCTGAATTGTTTTGTTTACATGGCAATATGACCTGGAAATATAACTATTTCACGCTTTTTCGGTGCTTTAAAATTGTTTTTTTAACTTTATTGTATTTTTTAGTTAAGATCAGTAGGCTATATAGCTTCATATAAATTAAAATTTAAAAATTGACAAAATTGAAAATTTCTCATCCCAATCCTTTAACCGCCAAAGTATTTATTTGGACTTTTCACCCACTTGAAATTGTGTCTGGCTGACGCGATCCACAATTTCAATTGAGTAAAATTACTCAGATTAGACACAATGTAGGGTAACTATTTTCGAATGTTGTTGATTGATGTCACGTTTTATCTTTAACATTGTTTAAATGTGGTACTTAATGCGCTAATAAAAATTGAAAACTGCATATAATCGAGACCGACACATGAACACTGCTGCGTATGACCGTCACCCAGGTTATGTGTATTCCGAATATTTTTATCATTCGGCGTACGACTATGGGTCACCTTGGAGAGATGATTGATCTAATAATTCACAATTGACCAATCAGCTATAGATCTACCGTATCCCCGCGCATAAACGTTACTACGCGTACCACTTTGTAACCCAGACCATGGACACATACTGCAGGTGCCGTTGTCTCTAAAATTATGTAAAGTAATTCAATAACATAAAGACACACCAAATCGATCGTTAGTTTATTACGCCTAAGTATTATAGTACCCTATACTCTAAGCCACGCCCACCCACTCAGTTATTTCATTAAAAGGTAACGTGACAAAATGACACCTGTGATTGGCTGGTTCGTTCATTGGAGTGCATTTGTATCGGATATGTTGACATTTTTCTCATCAAAAAGACACCTGCTTGCTCCTATTGCTCGAAATTGGCGTGGCCTCAATAATTGTTTATTGGTCATCAATTCAAACTGGCCAACTAACTAACTATATGATTATCTCATTACTCTGTTAATGGAAAGTGCAAAGTGCCATTGACTCTGACATTCGTCACCGAAATCTGTTTTACCTTTTAACCTCCAAATTAGTTAATTGATATTTTTACTCACTTGAAGTTGTGTCTTGCTGACGCGATCCACTACTTTAAGTGAGGGCAAACTATTCAGATTTGACAAAAAGAAGGACGACACTTTTAAAATCTCGCTGATTGAAGTCACGTTTTATCTTTAACATGTTCAAAAGCTGGTATTTAATGTGCCAATACGAATAACAAAAATGAATATAAAGGGGACCAATTATAAAGGGCTAATTGGAGATAGATTGGTCTGATAAAGACTGGAGATTAATTTCTGGGCCTCAGTACCTTTGTTTCAACTCTCCAGGCTTGATCGTTACAATACTCACTATTAATTAGGTTTTTTATATGTTTTTTTTCAATTATTTCTGCAGCTCTGATAATTCAGATGTGTCAGCCCTTAGCCTGGCCAAGCACGACCATAGTCGTTTTATATCCGTTTCATTATCACATTAAATCACTGTTATTGCGAGCGAGATGTGTGTTTAACCCTTTAGGCCCTCGCGATGCATTAAAGCATCATTTTGCAACGCTGAAAAATGACTTAATTTCCTACACGTAGGGGTTTTAGAACGACAATTTTCATAGAACTGTTTTAATAATAACGATATATTTTTTACAAGTGTCACCCAATTCAAGTCATCTTCATTCACTACAAGTCGAGAATTGCGACAGCAATTCGCGGCTTGTAGTGAATGAAGATGACAATGGTAAATTCAGGCTTGAAAGGGTTGAACATCAAAATTTGCAAATGGTTGGTCTCAAATTAGACAAATAATAAAAAAAATCCAAACACTTGATGTTGCGGGGTCGCGATAGCGAGATAAAACTTTAAGTGGGTGAAAATTCCTATAGTATACTTAGCAACAACCCACTAATAGATTAATCAATAATCAATGATTATGTAATAAGCATAATTGTCTTTCTTTGGGAAGAAAACATGGATGACTAGGCAGTCAGTCAGAGACTGCAAACCCCCGCTGAAATTAATGATCGTAATGATCTTGGCTAAGATTTTGCTTGCCAATACAGTCTTGGGCTAGGTAAATCCTGTATTGTAGTATTGCATTTAATTCATTGGTTATATAGTAAAGCTTTAATGTAGATGATCAATCATGACGTCATAGATTCAACCTATTCCATTCGTTCATTCGGTATATGTCTAGTAACCATACACAACAGTGACGCCATAAATTATAGTCTTCTAGACAGTTAGATGGAAATAGTATTTTACTAGGCCTACTAATCCGTGTGATTCGATCGTAATGCGGATCCTGCATCCGAATCATAATCCGGATCATCCACAAAATGTAGTCGATTGTTCCTGGCCCTTAACACACCCATGGTGAAAGTTTAATGTAAATCCTCTCATTATTTTTTTAGAACAGACAAACCAAGCCATGAGATAAAAAAACATAACCTTGCTGGCGGAGGTAATCATTTATTACATCCCAATCATTACGTTATTAATGAGTCAATGGTTATCGACAAGAGAGGGGGTGGGTGACATAAGGTTTCACCACCCCAAATGTCGCTCCCATTGAAATACATGTAAAGTGCCTCAATTCCATGGGCCGACTTAATATTTTGTGTCATGATTCCTTTATTAGTAGACACCTGGCCGGATTGCGGCTTATTTAGGGTGGTGAGTCCATATATGTGAATATACGTTTTTGGGGATATTTTTTCAGCCCAGAATGAAGCTTTGAGCTGTTTTGGGCAATATATTTTTTAAATTAGGCAGATAAATTAAAAATTGTTGCGCTGGGGTCACTTTGAAAAATCATTGATGTTATGAAAAAGAGCCACATTTTCGTGAATGTCGCAATTCATTGAAGAGTTGAATAAAGATACTATTCCCGCCACTATATCGTCATAAAAAGTTGCTATGGTTACTCTGCAATTCAAAAATTGTTGTTGAAAAATGTCACATATATTAGAGTAAACTGTTATCAGTATCGCAAATTCTTAAATTCAATATTATTTCATTTTTATTCATGTCCATATAACAAGCAAACCAGCAAGCAAGCAAGCATTTCATTCATGAATTATCCTGAAACACGGCTTTCTGAGATCACTTTCACCATTGGTTATCACATCTAGTAATCAATTATATACATTCTAATCAAAATTGCGGAGCTTTGCTTACTACAGCAACTATAAAAATCAATTAAATATATATTTAAAGCTGTAAATGTTAATCTATCAAGTGGAATATAACAACAAAGCACTAAAAACCTCAAAAACCAAGTGTATACTCATGGACTCACCACCCTAAATGCCGCTACCATTGAAATACATGTAAAGTGCCTCAATTCCATGGGCCGATTTAACCTCTTTTCGACAATATCCACATGTAGTGTCGCATATCATGACAAAACCTGATCTGTCCTTTTTCAAAAACAGGTGCGATATATGTTTGGTAGCCAGACAGATTTTGAGCTACAGTCCATAGCGTGTATAAAGGTCAGAGCAGCTAAAAATTAGCTCTTATTTTTACCCTCTGTTACAGACCAGACACACATCTTTTTAACCCACTGTATCCCTGCGAGATTATCATGAAACAGTTATATATGATATCCTACATGACGGGAACAACGTGTGCTTATTAAATATTCACAAAATTATAACCTGTTTGTATTTGTTTTTAATTTAACAGAGGTTAGAACAGAAACATTAACAATATGTTGTGTCATGATTCCTTTATTAGTAGACACCTAGCCGGATTACGGCTTATTTAGGGTGGTGAGAACATATATGAACAAATAATACCTTTGCGATTAAAGTGACTGCCCAGGCTAAAATCACCAAAAAATGTGTGATTTTCTTTTGGCTTCTTAATATGACCATATGATGTAAACATGTCCATAGACTAGAACTGCAAAAGTTTTTAAATTTTTGTGCTGCGCATTCACCACTTAGGCCAGATATAGAGACGAAATTCCTGATTTCTAATTGTTGACAACCATGTAAAAAATTAGAAATACGATATCTAATAGTGCGTCCCTTACACAGGCAACATGCACCTTGAAATGCAACGGAGGCATACGTGCCACTGATCCAAATTAATGTGCGTGAATAAAACTACTGGCGTGAGGACCTGTAATCACACAGCGTCACCTTGAAAGACCCTATCTCTCACCTTACTCAAAAATTGCATCTACGAGTCTCTACGAGTCTTTACTCGTTATTATAACCGGAAAGTTATATGGTCGGATATATTACCCACTTGCAGTTGTGCAAGTGGGTGAACTTGCTCACAATTTGTTTCAACGTTTGCAGTCCTTGTTGATCAAATAACACCAATTTCACTCTCCAAAAAAAACATATTTTGATGTGCCAATTAATTGATGAATCTATAAAAAGGACAATAATCTCGGTTGCCGCCCAAATCGTTATTAGCAACGTGGTGATATATCCCAGCAAACACAAGGCATTGAACCAATGCTGGTTTAATGTTAGCCCTCCGTCGACGACGCTGGACCAGCATTAAACCAACATTGGTTCAACGTCTTGTGTTTGCTGATATGATATGGTAGTCTGATGACGCTGGTGAGTACTGTGCTCAAATTCGGTACCCAGCAAACAAAACATTTGTATAGCATTTGTACAATGTTGGACCAGCGTCGAAGACGTTGGTCCAACATTGTACAAATGTTATTCAAATGTTTCGTGTTTACTGGCGAGACAACGCCCCAGTCGAGACATAATCACGGCTCTGATCAGGTTCATGTGGTCAGGCCTACAATCACCACCGGAATTCAACTCAGTATTACCATGATTACAAGCAAACCTGGAGGCTGTCCATACAAAACTAGACCGGGGTTCCCATGTAACTCTTGATTATGAGTCCCTTTATCTCTAATGCCGAGCCAGCGTCGTAGATGATGGACTAACATTAAAACGACATTGGATTAATAAAAAGTTCATCTCCCTCGCTTTTCAGATTTCTAAGAAAGAACATATGTTTCTTCCTTGATAACCCTTAGAGCGCTAATTATTTTTTTATAAACCATGGAGACAAAAGAGTTTTTTCAATTTGAAATCATCATAAAAGTTTTAGTTAGCTCTTTCTGATTCATTAGAATACCTATGGTATGGGTCTACGACCATTAGAAATATTTTCACATTTGTGCCGGTGTAACACCCCAGATTATACCCCCCCCCCCCCCTTGAAACTATGCCCGGGTAGATTCTGAGATCTCCCAGAATCTAACCCGGGGTAGTTTCTAGATGACAACCCGGGGTAGATCCTGTCGGTTCCCAGAATCTACCCCTCCCTCCCAGGATCTATCCCCCTTTTCGTGATTTGGTGAGGTGTCTTTGGATCCCAGAATCTACCCCTGCCTCCCAGAATATACCCCCTTTTCAACATTTTTTTATGTGTGACCATCCCAGAATCTACCCCTCCTTCCCAGAATATACCCCCTTTTTAACAACTACGTGCGACCCTCCCACGATCTACCCCTCCTTTCCAGAATATACCCCCTTTTCAACAACTATGCGACCCTCTCAGAATCTACCCCTCCTTCCCAGAATACCCCCCTTTTTCAACAAATATATGCGACCCTCCCAGAATCGACCCCTCCCTCTCTGAATATACCCCCATTTTCAACAACTATATGCGACCCTTGCAGAATCTACCGCCCCTCCCAGAATATACCCACTCCCGTTTTAGTTACTATGTGCGACCCTCCTAAAAATCTACCCCTCCCTCTCAGAATATACCCCCCTTTTCAACACCTATGTGCGACCCTCCCAGGATCTACCCGTCCCTCCCAAAATATACCCCCCTTTTTAACAACTATATGCGACCCTCCCAGAATCTACCCCTCCCTCCCAGAATATAATCCCCTTTTTAACAGCTATATGCAACACACGCAGAATCTAACCCTACATCCCAAAATATACCCCCTTTTTTAACAACTATATGCGACCCTCCAAGAATCTACCTACACCTCCCAGAATATACCCCTCCTTTTTTTAACAACTATATGCGACCCTCGCAGAATCTACCCCTCCCTCCCTCACTCCTACTAACTCGCTTGACTATGAGCAAAGAAAAATAAATCTCCGTATGCTTAACGTTATCTTAAAAAGAAGTATTTTCATCGCGAAGAAAACTTATTACCATTCTCTCTTTACTAAATACGCATTTAACATTAAAAAAACATGGTCAGCTATAAAGAATATTTTAAGTACAAAAAAGAAAATTTCGCCCGACAAAATGTTAATAGATAATAATAATAACTAGTAAGACTCAAACCATTGTGAATCACTTTAATCAGTATTTTGTCAACATTGGTCACACTCTGGCTTTAAAACTCAACGATGTTGAACCAGATTCACATAAAAAATATTTGAAGAGCCCAACTTCCAAATTATTTTCATTTCAACCAGTTAACGAATACGCCATTTCCAAAATTTTTTATAATATTCCTCATAAAAACAGTACAGGTGTAGACGATATATCAACTTTCTTAATAAAATCTGTTAAATTCGATTTATTAAAAGCTGTGACAACAACAGTAAACCAATCACTTACCACAGACATTTTCCCAGACAATCTTAAATTAGCAAAAGTCATTCCTCTTTTCAAAAAAGGTGATCTTATCTCTATAAATAATTATCGACCAATATCTCTTTTACCAGCACTGTCAAAGATATTTGAACGTGTAATTTACAACCAAATAAATAACTATTTCACATTAAACAATCTTTATTATGAAGGACAATACGGCTTTCGCAGTAAACATTCTACTGAATTGGCTGCCCTTGACATCATAGACACTATTACAAGTAGAATGGAAAAAGGCAATATACCGATAACCATATATTTGGACTTATCCAAAGCATTTGATACATTAAACCATACAATTTTACTAGACAAACTTAAATTTTACGGTATCCAAGGTAGCTCACTAAACTTAATCGAAAATTACTTAAAAAATCGAAAACAATGCGTCGAAATAAATAATATTAGATCAGCCTTCACAAATATTTTAACTGGAGTTCCACAAGGATCGATTTTAGGTCCGCTTTTATTCATAATCTATATGAATTATATACCTTTTGCTAGCACTATTTTTAAAACTATTATTTACGCAGATGACACCACACTTTTAGCCAATTTAAGTGACTTCTATTTTAAAAATAACACAAAAGTAAACATAAAAATGTTAAATAACGAATTGAACAAAATTAGGCTATGGTTAAGGGCAAACGAACTTACTTTAAATACACAGAAATCTAAATTTATGTTATTTTATCAGCCCAAAAAACGCTTAGAAATTCCAAAGATAGAAATAAACAATGTCTTGAACAATTTGATTTTCTAGGACTAATTTTGCACAAACATCTATTTTGGAAAAGTCATGTGACCAAAGTAGCAAATAAAATTTCAAAAACTATAGGAATAATTATTAAATTAAAATACCAGCTCCCTCAAACAACACTCCTGACAATTTACAATTCTCTTATCCTCCCGCATCTTAATTATTGTTTACTGGCATGGGGACACGACTCTAAGCGTATCCACAAATTGCAAAAAAGGCTATTCGAATAATAGACAAAAGTCATTTCTTTTCTCATACTGATCCCATATTTAGGAAGCTGAACGTATTAAAAATATATGACCCGCATTATGTTCAACAGCTAAAATTTTATTTTAAATATACAAATAATTGTCTTCCTGTGTATTTTCAAAATTTTACTTTCCAAACTGGTTTAGAAACTCACAATTACAATACTAGAGGATGCACCAATTTGCGAAACTCCATAGTTAAACACGAATTCTCACGTAAATGCATTAGATATCAATTACCCATTGTCATTAACAATACACCTTTAATAATATTAAATAAAGTAACTACACACAGTATGACTGGTTTTACTGAATACATTAAAAAATTCTGTATTAGTAAATATAATACTGTATGTAATATAAATCACTGTTATATATGTAACATGTTGAATCAAAATTGATTTTAATGTTATTTAACATGTTTAACCATATTTCATTTTACTCATAATTTCCTTTTTCGCTCTGATGGTACCAAAGGGTCGGGTCTGCCGACCTTTTGTTTCCATTGGAGCTGAGTAAAGTGCTTTGTTTCATTCTTCCTTGTTGAGCCGAAGGGCAGCATCCGCTTACTTTACAAGTGTGCAGTTGCTGCCTTTTGGCTCTGCACAAGCTGTATTGACATAATATTATTATATTATCATGACAAGCTAGTTTACATTTTTATTGGGACGACCGTCTCATTATCATTTTGCTATATATTTGAAATATATTTGTATAAATCAATCTACATTTTTTGCATGTTTGTAGATATTTATTATGTAATCACTGGTACAATATCGTTTTCTTTCTAATCATTGACCCTTTTGCAACTTGAATATCTTAAAATTATTTGTTCTTGTGTGAAAGGTGGCCATAGTGGTAGCGGCATTTTTTGTCTTAACTATGGTCTCCTGACTCTTATTTGTACTTTTCACTTTATTTGTAATTAATTACGTTTTGGTCAAATAAATTTATTTTCGTCTTCTTCTTCTTCTCCCAGAATATACCCTATGTGCAACACTCCCAGAATATACCCTCCCTCCTTTTTAACAACTATATGCGACCCTCCCAGAATCTACCCCTCCATCCCTCCCTACGAGAATATACCCCCCTTTTTAACAACTATATGCAACATTCCCAGAATATACCCCTCCCCCCCCTGTCAACAATTTTTTTATATACATGCGACCAACCTAGAATCTACCCCTCTTTTCAAGAATATACCCCCTGACTTTTTTGTTACTATAGGCAACCCTCCCAGAATATACCCCTCCCTTTCAAAATACCCCCCTTTTCAACAAATATATGCGACCCTCCCGCAATCTATCCCTCTCTCCCAGAATATACCCCCTGACATTTTAGTTACTATAGGCAACCCTCCCAGAATCTACACCTCCCTCCCAGAATACCCCCCTTTTCAACAAATATATGCGACCCTCCCAGAATCTACCCGTCCCTCCCAAAATATACCCCCATTTTTAACAACTATATGCGACCCTCCCAGAATCTACCCCTACCTCCCAGTATATACCCCCCCCCCCTTTTGACAACTATATGCGACCCTCCCGGAATCTACCCCTCCCCCCCCCGAATATAATCCCCTTTTTAACAACTATATGCAACACTCGCAGAATCTAACCCTACATCCCAAAATATACCCCCTTTTTTAACAACTATATGCGACCCTCCAAGAATCCACCTCTACCTCCCAGAATATACCCCCCCCCTTTTTTTAACAACTATATGCGACCCTCGCAGAATCTACCCCTCCCTCCCAGAATATACCCCTCTTTTTAACAACTATGTGCAACACTCCCAGAATATACCCTCCCTCCTTTTTAACAACTATATGCGACCCTCCCAAAATCTACCCCTTCATCCCTCCCTACGAGAATATACCCCCCTTTTTAACAACCATATGCAACATTCCCAGAATTTACCCCTACATTCCAGAATATACCCCCCCTCCCCCCCCCCCCCTGTCAACAATTTTTTTTATATATATGCGACCAACCTAGAATCTACCCCTCTTTTCAAGAATATACCCCCCCCCCTTCGTTAGAAGTTATACGTTTTGGTATGTTTTGGTATGTTATTTTTATTTATTTTCAAGCTCCAAACCACCATTGGCAGTACATAAACATGTGACCCGAACCCCCCTTTCAAAAAGTCTGCTGACGGGCCTGATAAAAAAATATGATAAAACGAGCCATACTTTTTGTGACAAAATTATCATGCTTACAATGTTAGGATAACACCGATTTTGCAAAAATGAGAATAACATAGATCCACACCTATTCATTACGGGTAGATTCTGTGAGAGTTGCATATAGTTGTCGAAAGGGGGCTTTATTTTCTGTGAGAGGGGGGTAGATTCTAGGAGGGTCGCATAATATTATAGATGTTGAAAAGGGAGGGGGTATATTCTGGGAGGGAGGGGTAGATTCTGTGAGGGTCGCATATAGGTGTTAAAAGGGGGGTTTATTCTGGGAGGGAGGGGTAGATTCTAGGAGGTTCGAATATTGTAACTAAAAAGGGAGGGGGTATATTCTGGGAGTGAGGGATAGATTCTGGGAGGGTCGCATATAGTAAATGAAAAGGGAGGGGGTATATTCTGAGAGAGAGGGGTAGATTCTGGGAAGGTCGCATATAGGAGTTAAAAGGGGGTTTATTCTGGGAGGGAGGGGTACATTCTGGGAGGGTGGCATATAGGTGTTGAAAATGGGGGTATATTCTGGGAGGGAGGGGTAGATTTCGGGAGGGTCGCATATAGTAACTAAAAAGAGAGGGGGTATATTCAAGGAGGGAGGGGTAGATTCTGGGAGGGTCGCATATAGGTGTTAAAAGGGGGGTATATTCTGGGAGGGAGGGGTAGATTCTGGGAGGGTGGCATATAGGTGTTGAAAATGAGGGTATATTCTGGGAGGGAGGGGTAGATTCTGGGAGGGTCGCACATAGCTGTTGAAAAGGGGATATATTCTGGGAGGGAGGGGTAGATTCTGGGAGGGTCGCATATAGTTGTTGAAAATTGGGTTATATTCTGGGAGGGAGGGGTAGGTTCTGGAAGGGTCGCATATAGTTGTTAAAAATTAGGGTATATTCTGGGAGGGAGGGGTAGGTTCTGGGAGGGTCACAAATAGTTGTTTTAAAAAGGGGTATATTCTGGGAGGGAGGGGTGGATTCTAGGAGGGTCACAAATAGTTGCTGAAAAGGGGGGGATATTCTGGGAGGGAGGGGTAGATTCTGGGAGCCGAAGACACCTCACATAGTCACAATAAAGGGGGTAGATCCTGGGAGGGGGGGGGTAGACTTTGGCAGCCGCCGTAATTTACCCGGGGGTATAGTCCAGGATCTACCCCGAGGTAGATTCTGTGGCGCCCACAATCTACCCGGCTATAATCTGGAAGGGGGGTATATTACCAGACTTTACACCGGGATCGACTTTAGTCGTCAGAATCTGACGTCTACAGACGTCAGATTGTGACGACTAAAGTCGATCCCCGCGCTGTAAGGGTTAATTATTAAACATTTCAGGGAGCCGGCCTTGATTGAAATCATATGTTAATCCTGTGTCTAGAGGGCAGTGTCATGTGTCATCTTATTCATCTGACCATTCTCGGGAGGTTTTCCTGACCCATGCAGTTTAGCCGGTAAGTATATATCGAAATCGCAAGCAAAAATTAAGATTTAGGCGCACTATAAAAAGTAGCAGTAACAGTAGCAGCAGTGTAAGTGTAACTTCTGTATGTGTATACAAAATTTCGGGTATGAAAATAGCACACCTAACTACCTGACTACCAGGATATGTAAATGAGGATACCGAGACTGTGATCATCCATCTCGGGACAAATGCTATTGGTGATCAAGCGAACAAGGCAATACAGGATATTAACGAACTTACCAAACAAATGACTGCTCTGCACAATACACACTTCTATTTCTCGGAAATTCCCCCATAGAAGCGAAAATAAATATAATACCTTAATTCACCGTGTGAACAGCCACATACGAGAAACATGCTCAAAATTGTAAAATGTTGATTATATGCCCACACCCGTAACAAAACAACATCTGAGCCGTGGTGGATTACTTTAAATGATAAGGGACAACACAAACTAACTGCGGCTATGGCTGAAGTGTTTAACAAGCATACAGTAACCGGTCAGTCTTTTCATATACCAACCATCATAACAAGGACATAGCCAACGTGAACACTGAGGTTACAAATGATCAGGTCGATGACATACGCGTACTGTCATGGAACATAAATGGCTTAGGTAACAAAATGGCAGATCCTGATCTTTTAACATTTATTCGTGAATACGATATGATATTTTTAACAGAGACAATGAAAGGAAATGATTACACATTGGTATTACCCGGGTATCAGTTCCATCATGTGATTAGAACATTTAAACATAAAAATGCTTCAAGAGCTTCTGGTGGTATTGGAATACTAGTAGCCAACAAATTTGATAAACATACTAGAATAGACCTATGATCATCTGGTAAGGTTAACTATAACTACATTATACTATGAGAAAAACATTAAAATCGGCTGTGTCTATATAGCCTACCACTAGAAAACTCTACATATGTTGGTCTAAGAAATGATTATTTTACTATGTTAGAGGAGGAAGTGGCTAGAGATACAGAAAGCCACCATATAATATTATGTGGTGATTTTAATAGTAGAACTGGCCGCGCTCCAGATTACGATAATAATATAAATGTGTTAAATGAACGCTGTAATGAAGACGGAGTCATTAACAAATATGGGTGATCTCTGTTAAATTGGTAAAATAGCCAATGGCCGAATGTTTGATGACAAAGGTTTCGGCTGCTATACATACTACTCGCCCATGGGAGCAAGTACTATTGATTATGTGATACTAAGAGAAGATTATATGATCAGTAAATTTAAAGTTCTAGCGAAATTAGTAGAATATTGCTAAACATAAGAAGGTGAATATAATATAATGTTACGATACTATAAACAATTAATCCAGAAAAACATTATAGATAAGCCATTATGCCATTATAGATAAGCAAAGATGTTTATCAAAGCCCCTGTATAAATGTTCTGTTGATTTTACAAAAGCATTTGGCCATATTGACAGATCAGCACTGTACTATAAATTACTGAGCAGAGGAATAGACGGCAATCTTTTAAATGTAATAAAGAGTATGTCCTCTAAAGCTGAGTGCCGTGTAAAATGGGATTCGTGCATCAGCGAGATATTAAAAAGCGAATTTGGTGTCTTGCAAAGTGGTATGCTCAGCCCTAAATTATTTACAGAATATATCCAAATCATTTGATCAAGGTCAATGTATCCCCGTAGATACTTTATTATTTGTATACTTGTTATTTGCAGACGACCTTATCCTTTTTTTCAGATTCTGCTAATGGATTGCAAAACAATCAACTGCCCTTTATAAGTATGCTTCTCTGTGGCATATAATAGTCAGCATTCCTAAAACAAAAGTTATCATATTTAACAAACGCTATGCGTCAGAATGTGACAACTTTTACTATGGTGATAACGTAATAGAAAAAGCAGAAAAATATCAATACCTTGGTGTTGTATATAGTACTAAATATCCTAAGAATGTATTGAAAGAAATATTCCTATATCTCGCTTCCCAAGCTGATAAAGCAGTTTTTTCTCTACACAAGCAATCTCGTCCCGTAGTCGGTAAATTGTCACCTGTTATTGCGTTCAAGGTTTTCGATTGTCAAATACTGCCCATATTAGAGGATGCAAGTGATATATGGTATACCGGTGCTAGTGTTCATTATTTGGAAAAAATACATCTAAAATTTATTAAATCAACTCTGGGTGTTAGAAAGCAAACACCCACTCCTGCAATATATGGTGACACAGGACGGTTTCCATTGATTATCAGACAGCATATTAAAGCTGTAAAATATTGGTGTAGAATTCTGGACCTATCACAGAACCACCCTGTCAGAAATTCCTACAATATGCTACTAGAGCTAGATGGCACTGGATTCACAAACTGGTGCTCGCGTATTCGGTCTGTCCTTGAACTAACCGGGCTAGATCAAGCTTGGGAAACGCAACATTTGGCAATACAAATAAATTCATGCTTTCCTTTAAAGATTCGATTGTTAGAATATTAATTTTACACAGCGGTGGAGACAAGATATCGAGAGATCAAGTAAGCTGCGCACATATTCATTAGTAGAATAATCTTTGTGTGTGGAACCATACATCTTAAATATAAAGGGGAACCACCTCATAACAGCTATGGCGAGATATTGAATAAGCTCACACGATTTAAAGATAGAGAGAGGACGATACCATAATCCAATAACTCCAATAAACCAACGAATATGCACAAGGTGTGAATCAAACGAAATTGACAATGAAATACATCTTCTTCTCCACTGTAATGCAATGAACAATGAACGCGAAATCTTGCTTAATTCTGTAGCCACAATTATCAATATGCAACCAACAAAATTTATGATATTTTTCTACGAATTATGACATCTAAAGATATAACAGTGGTGAAATCACTAGCAAAATTTGTCTATGGTTATTTTTAACAAATTAAAGGTTAAAAATACTGAGTATAGCAAATAAAAATTCATATTCAAGCTGAAATATTTTGTATGAGTGACATGTCTTGCGTGACTGGCATAAACAACTATTATCATGATTATGTGTCATTATTATTGTTATAACGTTACATTTTTATCTTGAACAATCACACGTTACCTGTCGCTATATTATCGATATTATCATGCCGTCATGATCTGACTTGGGTATTACCACATATCAGGACGGCTGTTGCTCTTGGATCTTATTATTTGTTTTTTTCAGGGCGGGTTAGGGACGTTTCTGTCGCCTTTGTTATCAGACGAGGTGGGGCCTTATGGAGGAGTTGCTAAGTCAACTGATTTTCTCTATGAGATCGGGAATGTTTTTCTAGCTAGGTCGTGATTGAAATGGTATGAATTAAACAATATAGTGAAATAAAATAAGCTGTAATGTTTTATTTTGTTTTTTGTTTTGTACGAGGGCCATGTCCTTTGTGAATGGCACAAATAATTAATATCCGCCATTATTACAGTGTTATTACCTTGTTAAGTTTGCATCAATAGTCAATATCAGGGAATCTCCGGGCTCTCAGTGGACTGTGCTTGCATGGTCACATGGCCCGGAGCTACCTGTTTCGCGGATTTTCACAATTATTGTACTTACATGATATAATATCGTGTTTTTTTTTTCAAATATATAAAACATATATATTTGTCACCATTGTCTTATTGCATACTCCAGTTATTGCAGCATAATTATGCACCTGTATATATTTTAGGTTTCTACGCTTTCCAGAGTGTCTTTGTTGCTACTATATATAATTAGTATGTTATACATAGTAGCTATTTTATCTCTGGTTTTGGTGCGGGAAACAAAATGATAGACCCTATGTTATCTTGGCAATGCCTTTTAATTTATTTTAAGTAGCAGTCATTTATGTTATCGTAATACTCAGTGTTTTTATGACAATGCCTGTTAACATGATTTTAGATATGTATGTCACTATGTATATTGTCATATGATTTTAACAAATTAACAATCTTGTATATATACATGTACATATATCTCTCTTATTTCTATGACAAATAAGTCTGGATTGACTTTTTTTCTGTCAATAAAATATCTGCCGTTCGTTCGTTCGTTCGTTCGTTCACTCGTTCGTTCGTTCGTTCGTTCGCTCGTTCGCTCGTTCGCTCGTCCGTCCGTCCGTCCGTCCGTCCGTTCGTTCGGACGTTCGTTCATTCGTTTATTTATTTATTTATTTATTTATTTATTTATTTATTTATTTATTTATTTATTTATTTATTTATTTATTTATTTATTTATTTATTTATTTATTTATTTATTTATTTATTTATTTATTTATTTATTTATTTATTTATTTATTTATTTATTTATTTATTTATTTATTTATTTATTTATTTATTTATTTATTTATTTATTTATTTATTTATTTATTTATTTATTTATTTATTTATTTATTTATTTATTTATTTATTTATTTATTTATTTATTTATTTATTTATTTATTTATTTATTTATTTATTCATTCATTCATTCATTCATTCATTCATTCATTCATTCATTCATTCATTCATTCATTCATTCATTCATTCATTCATTCATTCATTCATTCATTCATTCATTCATTCATTCATTCATTCATTCATTCATTCATTCATTCATTCATTCATTCATTCATTCATTCATTCATTCATTCATTCATTCATTCATTCATTCATTCATTCATTCATTCATTCATTCATTCATTCATTCATTCATTCATTCATTCATTCATTCATTCATTCATTCATTCATTCATTCATTCATTCATTCATTCATTCATTCATTCATTCATTCATTCATTCATTCATTCATTCATTCATTCATTCATTCATTCATTCATTCATTCATTCATTCATTCATTCATTCATTCATTCATTCATTCATTCATTCATTCATTCATTCATTCATTCATTCATTCATTCATTCATTCATTCATTCATTCATTCATTCATTCATTCATTCATTCATTCATTCATTCATTCATTCATTCATTCATTCATTCATTCATTCATTCATTCATTCATTCATTCATTCATTCATTCATTCATTCATTCATTCATTCATTCATTCATTCATTCATTCATTCATTCATTCATTCATTCATTCATTCATTCATTCATTCATTCATTCATTCATTCATTCATTCATTCATTCATTCATTCATTCATTCATTCATTCATTCATTCATTCATTCATTCATTCATTCATTCATTCATTCATTCATTCATTCATTCATTCATTCATTCATTTATTTATTTATTTATTTATTTATTTATTTATTTTTTTATTTATTTATTTATTTATTTATTTATTTATTTATTTATTTATTTATTTATTTATTTATTTATTTATTTATTTATTTATTTATTTATTTATTTATTTATTTATTTATTTATTTACTTATTTATTTATATTTATTTATTTATATTTATTTATTTATTATGATTATTTTATTATTATTTTTATGCATTCAGTCATTGTCATGCGAATTTACGCTCCCAGCATATCATAAAAATTTAAACACACCTACGCGAAAGCCAACGTGAGAGCCAAAAAGCATTTGACGAGAGACGCGAAATTTGAATGACTGTCTACACACCAACGCGAAAACCACCATGAAATGTGTGTCGAATTTTTTTCATGTTCCAAGGGCAGATTGTGATCCCAAGCAAAAACCGGCGCGACGCGCGTAAAAAATGTAACAGTCTTTTTAAATTTATCTTTGCGTTGCACTACACTATTTTCTTTGTCCGACCATGATATTCTAAGTACAGACCAATTATCATGGTAGGCCTTTAGTATTCGTAGTATTAGTATTAGTATCAGTCAGGTGTGCCCGAGCTGTTGATTATGAGGGATCCTTATTTTGGTTGGATGTGTTTTAAGTCATTTAAAACCCTCGGGGTTCTCCATTCTTAGCTGTGTACAAGTTAAAATGCTATTCGTGCGGCTCCATACGAAAAATGCAGGAGCTCTACATCAATAATAGATCAATCACACCCAAATGTATTAATCAAGCTTGTTTCAAGAGCAGATGGATTTTTTCTACCTTGTAATTACCCATATAGTGGCGGTTTGTTCAGATTACTAATGATCTGATGTTTAAGCACTAATTAATTTTGTTTCACCGCTAAAGTATAGAGACGCCAGCGAATTGTACACGATTCTCAAATAACAGTTTTTATACAAGGAAATCAAACGAATCTAGTATCTTAACGCAGTCATTTGTATGAAGAGAGAATACCGTAGGATATCCCTATGAATACTAACAGGTGTGGTATGTTGTTTACCTCCAATCATATTTTTGAAGAATGGTAAATGAACCATCTCAAAGTCATATGGAACAACAACATACTACAACAATAAAGCGACTGCTTATGTTGACGTGTCAATTTAAAAAAATCAAAATTGATCTGAAGTTATAAAGCTACTGATCTTAACTAAAAATACAAACAAATCGATTTAAAAAAAAAAGACTATTCATTAGTTGTATTACCGTATCCCCGCGCATAAACGTGCATGCACTTATATTTGAAGATGCACTTAGTTTTCGAAAACACGTGCATGCATTTATATTCAAACATAATTTTTTTTAAGAAAAATACATGCAGTTATATTCGAACTTGAAATGACCTTGATAATAAACAAATGATAAATATTTTGACATAGAAATGCAGATTTGTAAACTTATTTGTTTTAATGGCATTTATAGTACGTATAACCTTATTAATACCATTCTGACCTCAGAGATTATATATCTGATACCACACGCTCATTTCGCCGTATGCACGCATGTCGATTTATCAGCCGTTAGTGAGCGTTACCACGTGATTTTATAACCATTCCTATAACCACGGAACTAATTTAGTGTTCACTTCAACTCATAACTTATCCTTTTTTCAATATTTAATTTGATCTTAGAGTTTGTTACAGATAAGGGCTATTTATTCTGTTTAGTAGTGTATAAAGTGAACCAGCACAATTCGCATGTCATTCAGTAATTTATATTTGCCAGTGTTTTGAAGGCGATTGTAAATTCTGTCAGAAAAACATAAACATGGACCTTTTCACAGCAGCGCGTAGGCAGAAAAAGTAATCCATTGAATGTTTTCTATTTCTATGTGAATATAAACTCATATGTGGCGGAGTAGTGGTGTTTTATATTTGCCATATATATTCAGGACACTCAAGCGTGTTTATAAGCCTATAGTTGTTATATAAACAAAACTGCTCAAAATGAGCAGTTTTTGTCGAAACATGGCGTGTGGTTACAGAGAGAGAGCGGGGCTGACCTGAGCGACATCTATGTGTGGAGAATGATTAATACACCATCTTATCATCGAGATGTGCATCATATAACCTTATTTTAAGAAAACAACGGAATATTTGCATAAATTTACTATATACATGTAAATATAAGTCTATAAGTCTAGTTGGCAGGCGCACAAAAAAATCATCACTATTTCAACAGTCAGCCATCATTCAATATAGTGCATGTTTGCATTGTCACAGCCATCGTCTACAGTGGCGTCAACACCTGTCTAGGAGGGCCCAAGACGTTATCATTGCTGTAAAAACATAACGTTCTCATTGAATGAGATTAGAGACTTGTCCAACCACGAGTCTCTCCCCACTGACATGACGCCTCCCCACTCTCCCACCCTTTGTGAACTGCTGTCGCCCACTTGTGCATTATTTTTTGTTCGCGGATTTTGTACTCCACAAGAATCTGTTTAGATTAGTGCAAAGTTTATTTCAATAATTCTGTCGTCTTAACAATAATCGGCTAAATGGGGCGGGTGTTACGGGGGTGATTCTTATAATTTGATTTTAATAGACTAATTTATTCTTGTCGTTTAAGCTGTCAGATTTGGTGACACAATTCCTATTTAGAGGGGTGCACTTAGTTTCGAAAACAAGTGCATGCACTTATATTCGAACATAAAACAATTTTAAAACATATATCCCTAAAACAAGCACGTTTATGGGCGGGGATACGGTACCAATATGTATACTGCCACGTAAACAAGAGTGAGTGCACTATACAATATTTTTTGCCACAAATACTTACCGAACAACCACATGGAAGACGCCGTCCTTAGTCAGTGTCTTAACCATTTAACCGCCAAATCATTCAATCCGAATTTTCACCCACTTGAAGTTGTGTCTCGCTGACGCGATCCACAATTTCAAGTGAGTAAAAATTATTCAGATTTGACCAAATGGAGGTCAACTGTTTTCAAATATTGCTGATTGATGTCACACTTTATCTTTAACATGTTAAAAAGGTGGTACATAATGTGCTAATAAAAATGAAAACCCGAATATATGCGGCACCGGCGGTTAAGGGGTTAAGGTGAGGACATGTGGGGTTAACCTACAGCACTGTCAAACGCTAGGCCGACGGCATCAACGGCACCCAACGTAGGATACATGTTGGTCCACCATCTAGAACGCTGGCCTATCATTCTCATCGTACACGTGACGTTTAAGACCAAAATTGAATCGATACTGGGTGAATGTTTCGTGTTTTCTGAGTTGATCCTACATTGGGTCAATGATGTGTGCGGCGTGATTATCCATCCACGTGGCAAGCTGGCTAATATACAACTGGTTTCCTAGATTCAAAGAGACTTGGTATAAACACAAATAAGGTCGATGATCGACCCGTGACGATGTGAAGGCACCACAGTTCACATCCCTTTGATGATTCAACAAATGGTCCACGAGATACTGGATTAGTGATAGTTTCAAGGTTATAGGTCCTATCTCACTATGTTTGGCTTGTGCCTGACTCTCTTCTAAAGACGACCGAGAAGAGACAGCTCATCTCTCTGTACTTGACCTTGACCTTCCCCAAAGTGTCGTACTGGTCAGTGAAGACTTAACCAGTGGCATCCAGTCTACGTCTTCACATAAATACATTTGTGATGTCAAATATATGGCATTGGTGTACCTGATGTGGAAGGCCGAGTGAGCAGGCGATGTTTTTGTTACCAAATTGAACGTTCCATGAAGTATCTAATGACTCCAAGAAAGTATCAAGTAATCAAGCTCAGCTCGTTGTAACAACAGTTCTATTACTTATTTCAATTTGTATTCAATCTGGTAACCGTGGAGGAGTCTATCTCGGATACAGTATTTTTCTATTTTTTCTCATCGTATCTATCATTATGTTATCCGACACACCAACAATACTAGATTACACCAGGTAAAAATTATTGTAAATCCGAACACTTACATCGCACATGCGTGGCAAAGCCCAATTCTTCTAATCAGTTTCTAAACGTTTCTTCTCCGCTTACTTGTAAAGATTCAATGTTGTGGGGAGCCTCCGTGACCGATAGGTAGCGGGCTCGGCCTCAGACCACCAAGGCTCGAATTTAGAATCCTGTATCTGGAGAGCAGTGTCATCTGATTCAACTCACCATCCTTAAGAGGTTCTCCCGGGCCAGTTTAGCTTATTTTTGCACAATGGTGGCCTAAAACACATTCCTTTCATTTAATTTACCTTCTAGCCGATACAGCACTGTTTGGTGTTTTTACCTTCGCTAAACCAGTGCTAATTTCAGCACAATTTTATTATGACGATGTGCCAATATATCTGATTGTATACCTGATAGCAATTTATCATGTTTGTGTTTTTTCCTATTATCTTACGCTCCTCGTGATGTAGCAGCAGTAGAAATGAGCTAATAAAACAGACAAACACATCATTGTTTTCTTCATATTTTATTAGCTTAAGGCGGTTCTGCTCTCAGGACAACCCATCTACGTGATTGAGATTTGCAGCGAACAAAATAATACCCCACGGTAATATACATTTGCTGGCCAGTCTCCTGGAGTAATGTGCATGGTGTCCATGACAAAATAAGGTATGTTTGCATCTCTAAAAAAATGACATTGAAAGTCTGACCGATCACACAACCGAACAAACGACCCACCCACCCAAACCACCCACCGAGTGAGTGAGTGAGTGAGTGAGTGAGTGAGTGAGTGAGTGAGTGAGTGAGTGAGTGAGCGAGCGAGCGAGCGAGCGAGTGAGTGAGTGAGTGAGTGAGTGAGTGAGTGAGTGAGTGAGTGAGTGAGTGAGTGAGTGAGTGAGTGAGTGAGTGAGTGAGTGAGTGAGTGAGTGAGTGAGTGAGTGAGTGAGTGAGTGAGTGAGTGAGTGAGTGAGTGAGTGAGTGAGTGAGTGAGTGAGTGAGTGAGTGAGTGAGTGAGTGAGTGAGTGAGTGAGTGAGTGCAAAACAACCAACAAAGCTCTCACCACACAAATTCATACGCGCATATCATTAAAAAGTTTAATAGTGAGAGAGTTCCGATTTGAAGATGTGGCGATTTACAGCAGGCTTTGGTTTAAATACTGTTTTTTTTCTTGCTTTAAAAACATCAAAATCGGGAACTTTGGCATAAAACGCTGGTAGTAACAAGGCATATGCTGGATTCGATATTTCTCGTGTATTGGAAACTCCCAAAGGACATAACATTTCCATGTGAATATAGAAAAAGAGCCCAACGTTTAAGGGGTGTTGTCAAGTTAAAAAATCCAAAAATCTGGGAAAAAATTGGATTAGTCAGACACCACCCACCCACCCGCCTATCCAATTTCTTTATTTTTTTAACTTGACATAACCCCTAAGCACCCTTTTTCATATTGATGTCATTTCTACATTGATGCCATTAATTGAGTTTTATTTGTTTTTGTATGTTTTTTATGTAATATGTCGAAACAAATGCGTTTTGGGTTAACCTTTTAGGGCCCCATGTTTTTTCGCAGTAGGCCTAGACTAAATAGTTTTTTTTATGAAATATGCTACTTTTCAGACTTTTTTGGCAAAACGTTTGCCCCTCTCTCCTAGTATAATACTCAATTTGAAATAAAAAAAAACATGCAGAAAAATGCCGCTCCGATATGTGATTGCATGTGATGTTTCCATAAGCTGCCGACGACCAATTGAGGTGCAGTATTTTATTCTGTGAGACTTGGCCGGCTGCAAACTTGGGGTCTTAGTGGATGGCGTAAACTTGTCTATAAACAAGATGTGCCCGCGTGTCCATAAGCATGATGAACAAGAACATGTCAACAAACACCAAACATGCATCAATGTTGGGAGAGCGTGAGAGACCTTGGCCTAACATTCGTCCATTGCCTGGTGAAGAAGTCAGTCTGGTGGCATTCCATGGGCAAAGACGACATATTTCAGGCAGAAGACAACAATACACCGCTGGCTTAAAGCTGGACGGGCGGCTCTGACGCTGGCCGTCGCCGACCACCCGTGTTGCCATTGTCGAAGAGCCGGGATGCCTGCAGGAGTATATCTGAGATCCATGCGTGCCAGCGGACAAAGAGATCCACCCTGAAGATGAATTGCCCGGTGAAATCGGCTGTGCATTCTGCTCGATTTTAATGACCGGCGGGAACGCTGGAAATGCCTAGCATGTGATAAACAACCGCCGTCAGCAAGCGCACGGCCAACGACCCGGCCTCGATACCGGTAAATACCAAGACGATAACGCCTCCGTGGTAGCAAAGGGTCGTATGTGTCACTTCACAAAGTGGAAGATACGACCATTTAATGCCAAGATGACGGTATGTGTATGGATACGCTCGCGATGCTGAGGGTTTCATCGCCACGTTTTATGTTCCGGACTATTATATAGTACCCGCAGTACGCATCTGATTTGCTGCCGCGGTGACAGGAGATATCGGTCAAACATCGGATCACAGCCGGCCCTACGTGTCAGAGGTTGGTCCAGCTTTGACCGGGTGTTTGCTTGAGATCTTCTCTCTTCGCGATTGGCGGCATCTTCTGATATTTTAGTTCCGGTCAAGTGTACATGCATGGCGCGATCATAAATAGGGAGTGAAACGATAATACCGGGACAGTGGATGGATACTGTAAAATATGAGCGTGCTAAACCCTTAGCCCTGTAAATTAAATAATTTCCACCCACTTGAAGGTGTGCTTCGCTACAGCGAGCCACAATCTCGATGTTTAAATACAAATTCCATTCATTCATTCATTCATTCATTCATTCATTCATTCATTCATTCATTCATTCATTCACTCATTCATGCATTTATGCATTCATGCATTCATTCAATTTTATTTATTAATTTATCCATTCATTCAATCATGTATTCATTCATTATGTGTTCACGCGTCGCTTGTTCTTTCGTTCTTCCGTTGGTTTATTGGCTGGCTGGCTGGTTGGTTTGGTTGGTTGGTTGATTCGTTTGTTTTTGGTTGTTCTGTTGCACTCACTCACTCACTCACTCACTCACTCACTCACTCACTCACTCACTCACTCACTCACTCACTCACTCACTCACTCACTCACTCACTCACTCACTCACTCACTCACTCACTCACTCACTCACTCACTCACTCACTCACTCACTCACTCACTCACTCACTCACTCACTCACTCACTCACTCACTCACTCACTCACTCACTCACTCACTCACTCACTCACTCACTCACTCACTCACTCACTCACTCACTCACTCACTCACTCACTCACTCACTCACTCACTCACTCACTCACTCACTCACTCACTCACTCACTCACTCACTCACTCACTCACTCACTCACTCACCCACTCACCCACTCACTCACTCACTCACTCACTCACTCACTCACTCACTCACTCACTCACTCACTCACTCACTCACTCACTCACTCACTCACTCACTCACTCACCCTGATTAGTATTTGTTTTGTCATTTAGTCGGTCGGCGACCTGTTTGGTTGGTTGGTCGGGCGGTTGATGGTAAATTGGTCAGTTGGTTGGTCGGTGTATTATTCAGGATTTCCATGACATTTTTAGAGATGCAAACATACCTTATTTTGTCATGGACACCATGCACATTACTCCAGTAGACTGGCCAGCAAGTGTATATTACCGTAGGGTAGTATTTTGTTCGCTACAAATGTTAATCACGTAGATGGTTTGTCGGAACCGCCTTAGGCTAATGAAAAGATCTAGAAAAATGATGTGTTTGTCCGTTTTGTTGGCCCACAAAACAACAGGCTGGTGCCCCTCATCCTCCCCTGAATCCTATGCCAGCTCGATGCTTCCTTGCACCTTTACATAATTGTGACCTACTCTTACAAAATTAGTCGGAGGTCGTATTTTAGGGTATTGGTGTTATTAGCAGTTCTCCACAAAATTACATTTAAAATGATGTGTCACACAAGCCTGTAGGTTGAAAAATTCCAAAGATATAATTTGGACGAAATCGAGAAATATCCATTTACAAATCGTGTCATTTTGAGAAAACGGTATTCAAAGATGGAGAAAATTTAAGCTGTAATTTTTCTGAACCGTTATGTCACCGGGGAATGATTTTTTTCCAAACATCGACATATTTTGACAAATGGCTAGTACTTCTATTAAACATGATCAATAAGCTGATGAAGGTAATCTGAAGTACACATTGTGTTACGGCTTAGGATTAGGGTTTCATATGGGTATTACCCCTAGGTCATGTCAACGCCATTTGAAGGTCACAGCGAGGTCAAATCAGCTAAAAATGGTTACAATAGTTAGTTTTTGCTCGAATTATTTTCATTTGAAATGTCCATGATTGTTGAAACCTACTTACGCCCCAACACGGAGGTGGGCCTACACCATTACATCTCAAGAGGTTACAGGGGTATTATAGGGGTTAAAGGGTAATACCGCCCCCCCCCCACCCCCTTACAATAATATTATTGTGGTAGTTTCAATTGGTTTCATTTCATTTTGTTTTATTTAAATCTGAAATTGCTTATGCTCTTTCTCACTTCAAATGAAATGTTTTTGTTTTTATTGAAGTACGGAAGATCATGTTCTAGTGCAGGAGCATGTGTATTCCCTTGGGAATTTAGAAGTTAAAATATGCGACCTATATAAAAATGTTCAGAATAGACCATAAAATGAGAAAAAGTTTGATGGAGCTCGCAGATGGGTGTCAGAACCCTCCGTCAAAAAATTCAAGGTTATCATATATTCATCAATAATTGAGATAGAGACAATATTATTTCACCAAACCATATGTTTTCGGTATCAAATAATTCAAAAAAAACAAACGATACAATCATTTGACATCATTATCATTCAAAATTTAAAATGGCCACCATGAAAGCAATAAAGTGATCATATTGTCGTTAATAATTAAGATGGAGACAACATTATTTCACAAAACCATATGTTTTTGCTATCAAGGCATACAATAAGCAAACGATACATTTATTCGACATCATTATCGTGCGGAATTCAAAATGGCCGCTATGAAATCACTGAAGTTAGCATGTATTCGTCAATAATTGAGATAGAGATGAGATTATTTCACCAAGCCACATGTTTTCGGTAACAAGAGATGCGAAAGACACATGATACTGCTACACGACATCACTACATGTGTCATTGAAAAATCAAAATGGCCGCCATAACATCATCACAAAAGTTATCATATCTGCCTCAATATTTTAGAGGAGGCTTGATTTCTTGTTACCATGGAAAACAATATAATAAGTCCACCCCCGCTCTGGTATGGTGGTTTAAAAATACCCCCTCCCCCCTCACAAACGTAATAATTCAGTATTGTGTGGAGCCTCTGTGAACGAGAAGTAGCGTGCTTGTTTTCAGACTGCCAGATCGAATTTTTAAAAGGGGATCTAGACGACATTCATTCATTCGCAGAGCTAAGAATTGTTATATTATCAACACAACAGCTTGGTTTCATTAGTCACGCATGTTTCAGTGGCAGCTCTAGGATCTAAAAAGCGGAGCCTGTTATAGGCCTGCCCCATTGATTTTTCGGTTAAATTAAAATAAATTCATGAGATCTTGAAAGCAAAAATTCCTCACTTCCCCTGACTAGTCCTAGGGTTTTAACGTCGGGTGTTTTCCTTGTTAGGGTTATCATTATCAATCTTGACTTTTCAGATTATTAAGGTGTCGTGGCAAACTTGAATAATGTCATTTCATTTGATATTACCTTAATAGTTCAAAGTGTATAATGTACTTTATTGCCCTATAATTCTATTCAGAGGATGACAATAATGCATGCCGGATGGAGCAGTAAACTGTATATTTACCCTATAACAATTTGTTTTATCCAGCTCAAATTTAGTTGTAAACGTATTGTGGAATGTAGGTTTATTGCATGACAAGTGAACGGTACAACTTGGGTGCAAAATATAGTACTATTTGAGCAAAACGATACATTTGAAAACCCTAGGATCAGATAAGGGCAATTCCATGACGTCACACTTCTCCCCGTGAGTGTCCCACTTCTCCACATAATGTGAACCACTTCTTTATATATTGCATATCAATTGTGTAAATGTGTTCATACACTTTTTTACCACTTTACATCTGTTTATAATTCCCTTTAGTTCTAGTATTGAAGTCATGGCTAAGTAAACTCACAAACAAATCATTTTGAATATTCGATGACATGCATATTCGCAGGGTTATGTCAAATATTTTTGTCACTTAAAAGTGTAATGACAATTAATTGAAACAAAACTTATAATTTGATATAATTTGACATTGCAATGACATTGCAATGACCTAACTTGCCTTTGGTATGATATTTGATACACTGTAGTGCAGACGCTGACCCTGTGATCATGACCTGTACAAATACTGATACTCTTTTGCTATACCCCATTGTGTTACATTACATTACAAATTTTTTCGTAATTTAAAATACTTTTATAACAGTGTTTTTTCAATTGCTGGAGAAGGATTTAGAAATACAATTATCACGATAGTATTCTATGAGATTTTTGTTGATCTCAAGTAATTATGATACAGGTGGTTAATAACTATACATACTAATGTTGGTAACTTGTTTAAAATAGATAAACATGTTGGAGAATATTATTTATATCTAGAACATGTAAGGTCACTGTCGCGAAGTGTACCATCGGTGTATATGAGCAATAATTATCTGAATCTGAAAGTTACGTGGCAGGGGCACTTTGTGTGCTATCGCGCCACGAGGAGAGGTTCGCGTGGGTAGTTAAACTTTTTTTAGTCCACTTCTTCAATCTAGCCTTAAAGGCTGTGAAGGTCGGCGCCAATTTTACATCAGATGGTAGTTTGTTCCAATCCGGTATAGTTCTAATGAAGAAAGAATTTGAGAACGGTATCTTTTTGGTTTTAATGGTTCTGAAATTTTGTATGCTGCCCCTTGTTCTACTGTCAGGTCTACACAGCATATCAATCGAGAGGGCTACCTCTCTATTAATTGCAATACATAGCTGTTTTGCGGCGTTCTTGCAAGCTATCGCAACCTAGGCTTTCAATCAATCGGGTCGAGGTTAGTCCACATTCCCTCCTGTAATTATTGGCGACAAATCGTGCCGCCCTGCGCTGCATCTTTTCGAGGCGATCGATTTCCATCTGCAGGAACGGGTCCCAGACAACAGACGCATATTCCAAGCCAGATCGGACAAATGTCAGGTATGCCAGTTCCTTAAGGCGTAATGGAGAGCCCTTGAGATTTCTTTGTATGAAACCAAGCATTCGACTGCCCTTTTTGGTAATGTTTCCTACATGAGCGGTAAATATCAGATCTTCAGAAAGTGTGATGCCCGGATATGGGTTTGTACCAACATATTGCAAAATATGGTCATTTAGGGTGTAGAAAAAAGGGATTCCCCCTTTTTCGGTGAAAATTGTATAACACTTTTTGGCATACAATTTCATACCCCATTCCTCAGCCCAATTTTCAAGTAATTTAGGATGTTTTTGTAGCTGCAAAGAGTCATTTAATTTTTTAATTTCATTGTACAAAAAGCAATCATCAGCAAACAGGCGACATTGTGATTTAACGAGATCAGGCAGATCATTGATGAAGAACAAGAACAGTATTGGACCCAAGACCGCTCCATGAGGCACCACTGAGTCTACAGAAATTGTATCCGAACTATAGCCAGCAATCAGACCTATTGGTTTCTATTGTTAAGGAAAGATGAAATCCATTTATGGATGTTTCCTCTTATACCATAGTGATCTAGTTTGGACATCAGTCTGCGATGAGAAACCATGTCGAATGCCTTGGAGAAATCCAGGATGGCTATATCCACACGGTTCCCCAAATCGGCTGATGCCAACAGAGCATTTACGGTAGTAAGAGTATTTACGATAGTACACTCTTGTGCTTCAGTGTGTTCATAGAGAAGTGAGAGCTAATATTTCAAAATACATTACATTCAAAGCAGTGTACATGTAGTTCAACAGAGATCTATAATTATGTTCTTGAGTGAGTTAAAATATTGTTCAGTCGATCTCATGTGGATGTGGATATGCCATAATTGTTCAGCTAAAAAGTCATGCCGTCTGTTACGTAGACTGTGCCATACATAAACAGATGTGCTACTATTTGATTAGCATTACTGGTATCGAGACATTGGATAAATAGGTGATGATAACATTTTAAAGTATATATAATAATATTCAATGAAGGTATGATGTGTAATATTGTATTTTTTGGTGTCGAAAACATGCTGTTAGATTAAATCGATCTTAATTAATGACAAAGATGTGATAAATATATTAAGTTCGTGGCGGGCATCTTCAATCATTCACTGTATTACATGTACATTATATCGAAAACATGATATTTGGTAAAATAATATCAGCTTTATCTGAATTATTGATGAATATAATGATTTAGTGATTTTATGGCAGCCATTTTGAATTTTGTATGATAATGATGTAAAATAAAAGTATCATCTTATAAACCCATAGTTTGATGAAATAATATCGTCTCTATTCCAAATTATTAACGAAAATATGTTCATTTAGTGATTTCATGGCGGCCATTTTGAAATTTGCATGATAATGATGTCGAATAAAAGCATCGATTGTTTTATTACATTTCTTGATAGTAAAAACATATGGTTTTGTGAAATAATCTTGTCTCTATCTCAATTATTAACGAAGATATGATCACGTTAGCGATTTCATGGCGACCATTTTGAATTTTGCATGATAATGATGTCAAATAAATGTATCGTTTGTTTTATTGCATTCCTTCATACCGAAAACATATGGTTTGTTGAAATAATCTTGCTTCTATCTCAACTTTTCATGAATATATTATAACTTTAGTGACTTGATGGCGACCATTGTAAATTTTGTTTGAAAAGAGGGTTCTGATACCAATTTGCGAACTCCGTCAAACTTTTTTTATTCTATAGTCTATTCTGAACATTTTCATATAGGTGGCATATTTTAACCATCAAAATCCCACGGGAGTTTATTTATGAACACAAGCATCCCCACTATTACCTCTTACGATGACGAACTGCAGCATTCTTTCAGGTCCATGGAGGTTCATGTATTTAACGGCCCATTCAGGTCCCCAGACAATTTTACTGTCATTCTAATTTAAATAAATCATTCATTCATTCATTCATTCATTCATTCATTCATTCATTCATTCATTCATTCATTCATTCATTCATTCATTCATTCATTCATTCATTCATTCATTCATTCATTTATTCATTCATTCATTCATTCATTCATTCATTCATTCATCTATTCATTCATTCATTCATTCATTAGATGCAAAGTAATGAGCATAAAGTAAGTAAAATCAATTGATCAGTATACATTTTCATTGTTCACTTTTAAAGTTGTAGGTCTGTCATATGAAATTCACTGTCATGTTGATCTGACAACTGTAATCAATGTAACTCCATTTGGTTCTGGGTTTTCATCAGTCTTCTAGCTCTCGATCTGATTACGATTAAAATTCTGCGCACATGTGCACGTTATAAGATGGTTTAGACGCCATAGAAACTGATTTGAGTTGAATTGATACTCAGCTCAGGATGTCTGAACCTCAGAGAAAAACTTTATTAAGCGGGACATATGTGAGAGAAGGCTTTTAAGGGGGTTTAGCCAGCATCCAGGTCCCTGTAGGCAGTCTGATGTCCGGTTCATACAAATACATATCCATTTATACGCGTGCATAGAAACGCCTACGTAGGAATCGTAAGTCACACATTTAAAAAAAAGCTTGTACTTTCTATAAAGTTATTGGGCAAAGTAACTGAGAATAGCCCACCCTGGGCTCGGGAAGTTTTTGTGATCAAGGTATTAAAGCATGGTAATAATAGCCTCGCGGAACATTTTTTAGTTCATTGATTGAAAATTATGTTTTCTATAAGAAATGCTTTCTTACTGTCCATGTTAGACACGTGTGGAGAGAGACAGGCTGACTATCATGCAAAGTGAGTCTGCGACGATGGCCCAACATTGAGCCAGCATACTATCAACATTACCAGCTTGCTGCACGATGAGCTGTCCTTAACAGACGTGTGTTTTTCTTCTTTTAGATCCACATGTTCTTAGCTAAGATAGCGCAGTAGATGTAAGATGTTATTTCGCAATAGGGGCCTACTATCCCTTCATATAACACGCAGGAAGCAGTCAGGATCAATTGCTAATGGCGTGTTACTTGATTGCCAATTTTGTGAAAACCCTCATAGCACGTTTTTCTCTTTTTGCCAAGCATTAGCCTACGAGAAAACTAAAAGTGTCCACTGTCGGGGAGAGTGTCTCCATTTTTAGCTGACATTAACAGATTCAGGTTGGCATCTTCAGCTGTCGCGGTCTTTCTCGTGTTTTTTTTTCGAAATTGCCGCTACGATGGGAATAGAAATATGACTAACGTGTGCTCATGTTTCGGGTTGTTACATTTCCACTAAACCGATTTTCACACATATATTGTCTTGTACTATGATAACATAATTGAATATTTATTTTCCAGTGAGTATAGGGAAATATTTGTGTCGTGTTGTTGGTGTGGATTCCCTGAAATGAGTATAACGGTAAAAAAATAATTATTAAGATGTAAATCACCACACAACACTCATGTAATTGATGTAGACCTAATTGGTTTACCATATTACAACGTTCAATTAACTTACATAATTTAAAGGCCTTTATGAAGTAGTGATTCAGCAATACAATCAATGCATATATTCACAATAAGCTGTCCTCTAAATTATCATCCCACTAATTTTCATTTACTGTCAAAAACTCCTGAAAAAATATACTTTTCTGGGCTGAGCTCACAAACGCCGCCCATTATTGAATCTGGACAAACATTGAACAGCATCAGCTCAATGTTTCAAGTTTACTGCGTTTGTAGATAAACCGAATTAGATTTTCATAGGCTCGCTTTGACAGGGATTCTGGCTATGTACGAGCGGTCGTGGTGATGGCCAGCATTTTTCTAATGCTACACCTGCATAGCGCTATACGATCATTAACCGAATGAGAGAATAATTACATTTTTTTAAAGTAGTCACCATGTCATTTCCTTTGTTTGATTTCGAATTAAACTAATAATTGACATGGATATGTTTTATTAAACATCTAATGTGTATGTAATGATCGCAGACTTCCTGCTTCACTATTTGTGGTCATGTCTCTATAATATGTTTCAGTCATGAAAAAACGACATTTGACAATCACCATGTGTCCAAATAATTTAGGATTTCAAATATTTAAATTCATCCATCTAATATTTGCCAGAAGAAAGTGAGCGATGTCCACGATCATTTGATTATATTCATGTCTAATTAACAGATTATTTCAACTACGTACAGTAGATGTCTCTTGGGCGTCATAAATCGTGATATATTAAAGGTGATCTATCACCCCTTATATGGTATGAATAATTATGTTCTTATATGGGGTGACCCTCACAGAGGGTCACATGATAGCCAATCACCCCATATAAGAAAACACTTGTGCCCCATCTTGTGGCAGCTTTAATTTATTTGTCAACAAATTATTCATACTATATAAGGGGTGATATATCACCTTTAACGCCTCTATTGATGCAATTTCAGGGGGGGGGGGTTAATTACCAAAAGCTTAAAATTTAATTGACAAAAACATCCTTTATAAGCAAATGTGTTACTCAAATTGTGGTAAAATTGTATATTGCAGGTTTTGAAAAAAAATCGTTTTTTAGTGTCAGGATTATAATTTGCAATAATTGTTTTAATGCAAAGTGATTGCTTAAAGTGTGATACCATATAAAGAAATATAAGTATTGACTTTGTTGCTAAAGGATGTCCGAGTCTGTTGATCAGGTTTCTGGTGCATATATCCCAGAAAACACGAGACGTTCAACCGGTGTTGGTTTATTTATTTATTTTTATTTATTAAGATTCGCCAAATACACAGTATACATTACTTTGTTTAATGATAACAAACCATAATAATACTGTTGGCTGGGACATGGCATCAGATATGTGATATCTATGCTAGGCCTGTCCCATAATCAGATAACAATGTTATTAAAGTATGTGTGCAGCAATTATGAAAAACGCATTCCAGCAAAACACGAGACGCCCATCAAACGCCGAATCAATGCTGGCCCACCGTCTACGACGCTGGCCCAACACCGACTCAACACCAGGTGAACTCCCGTGCCTGCTGGGATGTGTCAAAAAGAAAAACAGAGAAAAGTGTTTCATGCCTGGCGACATCGCGGACAGCGACAAACGGTAACCCACGTGCAAGAGTTGTCAATATCATAGGTCGTAGTCAACTTTACAATGTAAAAATTATATAATAGTTTCTTAAAAGGTTTGACAAATCTATTGCGGCAATTAATTTGTATTATTGTGTTCGGCAGGATATTCCACATTTTTACTACCCGATTAGAGAAAAATAGCCCAGCCAATTCAGAATTAAAGCGTACAGTTCTTAAAGGCAAGACCTGTTGACCTAGCCTAGTTCTAGAGGTGTCAGCGTTATAAAAAGAAAGAATATGTCTAATATCTATATCTATGAAATTATGTATACATTTATATAGAAAACACAAGTCGTTGATATCTTTTATAAAAGACAAAGGAAGTAATTTGGTGTTATGTAGTCTGGTTGGGTAATCCGACACATAATCATTAAGAATATATTTCGTGGTTTTACGTTGTATACGTTCAATCTGGTTGAGATCTGCCTTGCTACAGGAATAAACAATTGATGCGTAGGACAATAACGGTTTAATCAAAGTTGTATATAGGTGTAGTTTGACTCTATATGGAGCATTGAATCCGACTGTACGCTTTATCAGGCCAGGGATTCTGTTCGCCTTGTTAATTTTAGTGGCAATATAACTGCTCCAGGTTAAGGAAGAATTAATTAGTAGTCCTAGATTATTGAACTCTTTAACAGATTCTAGATGAATGTTATTTAAATGGTATTGAAAAGTGTGTTTAATAGATCTGGCTATTGTGAGGACTTTGCACTTGGTACCATTGAAGAAAAGCTTCCAAATATCACTCCAACGTGTAAAAATATTCAAATCGCTTTGAAGGTCTACACAATCCTGCATTGATTTAATTTATCTTCCAATTTTTGCATCATCAGCATATATAGAGTTTTAAAAGATAGATTTGAAATATTGTCCGCAATGTCATTCACATATAATATAAACATTAATGGGCCAAGTATTGACCCTTGGGGTACTCCACATCTAACAGGTAGTTTAGTAGACATGCTACCGTGAATTATTACTCGCTGGTATCGATTATTTAGATAACTATGGAACCAGTTAAGCAGCGTCCCATTAAAACCGAAAGTCTTTTGTAAAAGGCTTTTGTAAAATCAAGATATATAACGTCAGTCTGGCCACCAGAGTCTAAATTTTTGAGATTTTGATGTTGATTGATCAATTTTGATGTTGATTTTGATGTTGGCCCATCGTCAACGACGCTGGCCCAAAATTGGCTGAGCTCCTGTTTGCTGGGTATAGTAAATGAAATTAAATGAATGGGGTTTTAGGCCACCTTTGTGCACATGAAGGCTAAAATGGGCCATGAGAACCGCCTGAGGATGGTGAGATGAATGAGATGTCACTGGCCTCCAGACACAAGCTGGGTATTGTACTCCTGGTAGCACGGCAAAGTTTTGAGCAGTTCACAGTACATACATCTATTATAAATGGACTAGCACGACGACAACCATCAGGTCCAATCTGTTTCAGAACTAGTATACCCCCAGGTTATATGACGTGTCCGCAACCCAGCTGAATATGTGAATATGTGTGTAAAAATTAAATTCGCCACAGATTCCCACAAATTCGATTTTTTTAGCCATGATTCGAACTAGAAAAAAATAACTGTTCAAATGTCAGGCCGTAAAACGCAATAAACACAACTAATAATTTAACGTGGGGTTTTGAGATGATCATTGTTTTTTAGAGTGGGTCGGCATGGTGGCTTCGAATGTGGCTTTCGATTGTTCTTATATCACCAACACAGGACACACAAAACATTTTCTTTAACATTTGTACAACGTCAGCCCAACGTCTTCGACGTTGGTCCAGCATTGTACAAATATTATACTGTGTTTACTGGTCACTCATTTCGACATTATTAGGCATTGCTTTGTCTTAATGTGATTGTGAATATTTTATTAGGTGTTGTACATGTCATGCGATTCTTAACATGTCCCGCCGATGTCTTTACGATGATCAATAAAACAGAAGATCTGAACCGGTAGTTTCCACGCGGCTGGACTAGATCTCAGGCTTGTTATTGGTCGAGATGGTCATCTCGACCAATCACAAGCCTTCGATTTAGGTCAGCCACCGGTCATGTCCGTGATGATTGCCCCAGTCCGACGATACCATAGAAACAGTTCAATAAGAGAGGACAAATTACATCTGGTGGTACTTCATCAAATAAGATTAACCACCAACCAGCCAAGCACAGGACAGTCTGCAGTGTTCCCGCAGATACCACGCGAAGATCTGCCTGGTGATGTTTGCTTGCACTGTTAAGTATCGCAATATGTTCTTTGTAGGTCATAATCTTGCGGCGCTTAATGGTTTTGCACTAAATGGATAAATATCCGTAAATTCTAGTAAATTTCAGTCAGTTCTTATTTGTGATTGTTTAATGATCTCGAAATAATCGTCAATCTATTTCAAATTATTGAATACCTTCTTTCCGAAACCGATTGTTTTATTCTTTGCTCGCTCATGAAAAACCTTGTGAAAAAAGGTATTGCTACCAAGGTTATTAACACAATTACACATGCATTAGTATAATAATCTTCAATTGTAACAAACATTTTACATAATCAATCACGATGGGCTTTACTTCGATTTTCGATACATCATTGGACTGTCGATGATAGTGATGCATAGGCTCCAGAAGTTATTATAATTAAAGCATATCGCAATAGCTAATAACAGAAGTAGACCTATGATGTAGTATTTTTTATCCTAATGGTCCTTATACCTATAGTAGTAGTGTTGGATTTATTCACGAAGTCGGTAGGTGTAATTTCAGTATATCTGTAAGAAATCGGTTCATATATCATAGGATCTGCTTCATTTAGAGGAGTAAACAAAATCGCTGCAGCCAATTTTCGTACATAAAATGAGCGAGAAAATCATAAAATGAGACGCCCCACGCCAAAACCAGGCCTATGTCGCAAATAATGAAAATTGAATGTATAATTGTAATTGAAGTGATATGCCTCATCATTCTAACGCAACAAAAAATTATACGGAAAACCCAATAATTGCAAAGATGTTTATAAAAGAACCTTGGAAACCCAGAGCCAAAAACAAAACAGAATTAAGAGAAAATGCAATCTGAAGCTCATCTAGGAAAAAAAATAATACTGATCGGAGCCGCGGGCTAATATTGTATTTTAATTCGTAATACATATATGAGCAGCGTAAGTCATCTACAATGATGTTTCAAGTTCTCTTTTCAGGATTGTCAGCGTATCTTTTTAGTCCAGTGGTTCAGCCTCGAGACCTTGCAAAATTGCCTTAAAATCATTTCTTTGCATTTTTGGCTAGTACATACTGTTTAGTACCCAAAACCAGTGGGTGTATACCTCAACCTAGCTTGGTTTTTTTTAAATTCAAGATGGCCGCCAAAATGGCCGCCAAATATCAAAGATGCATACTGTACCTTTTAAGCTAATTCACATATAAGTCTGATCTTGGTGGCTAAACATATGTTACGGGCATCTGCGAATCTATTTCAAGTGTTAAATTATAGCTATATGTCAGATGTAGCCTTTTAAAAAAACAAAATGGCCGCCAAAATAAATTTAAAATCCTAGAACTTTGAACTAATTTTCATCATATAATTCTGATATCGGTGTCTAACCTGCTACCATTATGTTTTTGCCATCTGTAGAGTTATTTGAGTTGTTGAGTTGACGTTTAGATAGAGCCGTTAGCAAAAATTAAGTAGTAGTGATAGTGTTCACAGTAGGCATATAGCTATGTTCCTCTAAAAATAGTAATATGTAGTTGCTAAACCATTAAAATAGCATATATAAGTCGTTACAATAATGTATATGTATATCTTCTTGTGGGCTTATCTGTGATGGGGTCATTATATGTGGGAATATTCTAATTAGCTGTATGCGACGTCGTATTTCTCTAATAGTAGGCTTAGTAGTGATTCTGTGTCTATATGCTTGGAATGCAGAATAATATAAGCACTGATATAACAAAAAGCCATTTCCTTGTTTTGAAATTGTCTGATGCTGATCAGTCTGAGACAGAAATTCAACAGCAACATGCTCACTTAATCATTGGATATATGAAAAACTATACTGTAGATCTGGTCATTTTCGCGTGTATAAATTTTCGCGAATTTCTGATTTTGGGACTTTTCACGTTTAGAATTCGCGAATTTATATTTTTCTTTAGTAGCGCTATCATAATAATAGCTTTCGCGGGATTCTTGACTTCGCCCACCTCGCGAAATTCGCGAAGATTAAATCCTCACAAATATTACTAGATAAACAGTATTACAATAACTAAGACGACAATGTGAAAATCAGACAATTTTAAGCCCTGCAGATGGAGACAAATTAAAAAAAATTTGCACTGTACCTTTGAGTTTAACTCACACAATTGAAATAAATTATTGTTATTAGAATTAGTGAATAGCATCCTTTAACAAGATATATTGAACCCTGAGACCAATATATCCGTGAGTGGCTGTAAGAAACCAAATTCAATTATTGTGATCGAAGTGAGACACTAACTACTGTACATTAACATTAATGGGACATAGACGTGAATGAGCAGATTTTACACATTATAACGAGTTAAGAGTTGAAATAATATACATTTTGCTATAATTTGGTTTGCTTCATTTATCTTCATTACCTCTGCCAAATGAGGTTATATTTTTTGTGCGTGTCGGTTTGTCTGTCCGTCAGCAAAATTACTTACAAACTTATGAACGGATTTGCATGCAACTTTATCAGAGGTGTGTCACAGAGATGGCTGTAATCTGATCTCCTAAAGTAGATGCTATAGTATCACAGTCACTTACGGCATGAAGAGGGAGTATCTGCGATGATATTTGACCATGTTTTCTGATTTGTGTTCGATCATAGGGGATTGAATTATCATTGGACAATGTAGATTCGGGGGTGATACCACGAAAGCAAAACCAGCCGTGTCATCTGCGATCAAGCGATTATTGTCTCTCCGTTATGTACATGACCTGCTGTGTCAAAATAATATCAGCGTCCTCACTCATGTTTGAAAACTATGTACAAATGCGGATGTTTTTGCCCTTTAAAAGCCTGAGTCTGAACATCATCATCACCTCATGTCACTACAAGGTGGTGGTCAACTGTGGTGATTTTTATGTTTATAGCCTATGGATAAACAAAGATGTTATTCCTCGCACAGCTCGAGTGATACTCTTAGTTGAGTAGTTTCTGTACCTGTCAAATGCAAGTTACACATCATTTTCAGTAGGCTCATTTGATACTCGATAGTTTTCGACAAGCGTGTTGACTGAGCATTTTGTTGGACAATCAATTGTCCACAACACCTCTGATACGTCAACAATAATACCAGAAGGAAAACCTCAATATATCTGACACCTCCATTTGAAGGTTTCTATTAAAATTGGATTTTCCATTCAAACCCGCATGTTACTATCTGGATAATAGTGGAGTAGTCCCTGTACCTGTCATTGATGTTGGATATGCGGCGAGCTCAGTAGAGAGAACATCTGGTAAATCCAGGTCTCTATTGCTGACAAAAACACCTATCAGTCTATCATATATTGCTTCTTGATCTATAACTTGATCTATAACTGTGGAATATATGTTTTACGTGAAGCAAATATCACAACACACTTGACAATATAGTATGAAAACATTCAGGCCACGTACTCTCAAAGTGCTGTAGTTGTTCATTCCCTATATCGAATGAGCATTCTACATTTTCATTATACTGAGCTGTTGTAATAGTAGAATATTACTCAACGTCACTTCTCGGCACTAATGGTCATTTATTGATATTGTAAAACTATAAAAACAATGCAGTCCATTGATGAGATGAATGATGTAAAGTTGATGACATGAGTGTGGGGTGATAGGGCATGGTGGGTTATTGAGAGTGTTTTCCCCCTACTCGCCCGACAAGGGGTTCTGGGTACGTCTAGGGGGTTTACCCCCAGACATGCCCAGATGGTCAGGGATTTAGGTTTCGCTATGCAATTATATCAATGCCAAAACACTGTGGCCTTTTGCACAGCTCCGCTATCCTCGCTCGGATAGTTCCCAGAGTAACAATGGCTAAGGGCGACTTCATTCATCCCACGTGAGAGACCTGGTGTCTAGCACTCTATTGCTGGTAGTCTAAGGCCTTACGACGACCAACAACAGTGCCTGCTGATGCGGGAGCTACATTGGTATCGCTGTTGAGCGGAGTAGCCAGAGTACGCCACTGGCAATCCGCCCGAAGATTATAGCCAGACACGTGGAGGCTGCAGCTTCTCTTGCATATTCGCTGTAGACTAGTGCTTCCATACCATGCCGTACAACATGTAACAACAGGAAGCGATCCCCTATGACCCCACCCAGGTGGGGGTGAAAATAACTACCATTAGTATCCATCCAAGTACCCCAAACTATTCAGTAAAGGTTTAGATCATGACTTGTATCAACGGGTTCTGAGTATAGAAGTTTCATCAGCAGTATCTACCTGTATGCGATATTTATCCTCTTCCTTGCATGTCACCATGTGTCCGCAAGTCATTCGTGAGTGTTTGTGCAACATCCCTGAGATTATTTATCCAAATGGCCATTGTTTGTTCATTTTGGGTATCACCTATATTACCCCTTCTGGACCATGAACTTCTCTACGCATCATGTCATACCATATACCTGTCTTTATTCCTTTTTATCATGCCTTATTCAGCCATAATAAGTGTGAATAGCCACGTTCAAAATAGTATACTATTTAAAGCAGTTGGGTCACTTTGCTTCACTGCACCATAATATTGACATTGTGGTGGATCCCTTTCCTTGGACGTTGCCCATGATGCGCATGCGGGTGGGCCTACAATGTTTACCCAACCAAATAATGACAACCTACTATATAGGTCTGAACATCACAATATATTATTTAGATATTTTTGTTGATGTGATATTAGAGGCTTTTAAAGTATGTATTTCTGCATAAGCTTTCGTCGCCATTTTATCGGTAATTTCGGTGGCTATCTTGAATTTTATGCAAATATATATCCTAAGATATACATTTGATATGACAAATAGATTCCTTGACCCTGAAAACATATGCTTAGAAGCAAAAATCATCTCCTTAAGTGAATTTGCTTGGAAGTTACATCATTTTTTCAAATTTGGCGGCCATCTTGTCCGCCATCTTGGATTTTGAAAAAGCCAAGCCATGTTGAACTCCATACCCACCGGATTTGGGTACTACTATATATAAACTAAAAAAAAATGCAAAGAAATGATTTTAGGGGCGTATAACAAGGTTTTCTGAAAAAATGGGGTCCTGCCACTGGACTATATCCTAGGGTGGGTGTGACTCCAGGGGCGGATCCAAATTTTGAAAACGGTAGAGGGGAGGGGGGGGGGATGATTTCAAAATACAAATTTAGGTGTCGATCAATGAATTTCCTCAGCAAATATATAGGGAATTTATATTCTTTAAGTTAGGCTTATGGAATCAGTGTATTCAAATTAGTCAAAAATGAGGTATTGCATAAGATTCTAGGGATATTCTGTCAAAAGTTAAAAATCCAAGATGGCCAACGGAAGCCATTTTGAATTTTCAAATAAGCATATAAAGGAGAAAAAGTGTGTCACGTGATCGCTGCCTGATCATGTGATCAATGCAGTGATCATGTGACGCTAGACACGGAATCCCCGGGGATTCCCCACCCTCTACCCTGGGGCAGACGCAAATGAATTAGGGGGCTAAATACTTGACAAATGACGACTTAAGTCGTCATTGCGGCACAGGGGAGCGACAAAAGTATGACGACTTAAGTCGTCATAGTGGCACTCAAGAGGTTAAAGCACTGAAATATTGTTGTACAACCATGAAAACCAAAAGGTTTTTTCAATTTGAAATCATCATAAATTTCTTACTTAGCTCTTTCCGATGCATTTGGATACCTATGTTATGGGTCTACAGCCATTAGAAATAGTTTTACTCTTACAGCGCGGGGATCGACTTTAGACGTTTGTAGACGTCAGATTCTGAAGTTGATTCCTGCGCTGTAAGGGTTAATGCGCAACGATGCTAATATTTTGCAATTTTGAACGATTTTGAGGCATTTTAGCTTTGGAAAAAGGGGATGAGGGCCCCCCTGATCTCCCCTCTGGATGCGCCACTGTGTGACAAAACTGACCATCATCTGACCGCTCCACACTCCCCCCCCCCCCCCATCACCCACCACAAATCACATAATTATCCCTGATTAAACTTTATGCCCTGATTCTCTGCCAATTTGTAGACCGTCAGCTCGATTTGGGGACTACACTTTCGCCAAATTAAACTCAATCTGTGCAGGATAAATGACTACAGGCCACCATGTATTAGACCCATCAGTGATTACTGCTAGGAAGTAATAGCAGACCGAAGGTATTGGGTCTACTTTGGAATAAAGATAGAAAGAAAGGTTGTTACAGCAGACTAGACAATCTAATATGGTATATTATATGACATGCTAAATACGAGTTTAGCTATATCTATAGATGACCATATTCTAATTTACATTCCAATACTTCACCAGATGCTTGCTTGGTGTTATACGTGGGTTCGACTAACATGCTGAATATGTTTTAGCAACGTCCATGCAATAGCCAAATGTCATGTGTTTCTGTAGTATTATAGTGAGCTTAACCATAGCATTCAGCACATAAAAACGGGCTTCAATGGTGAAAGGGTTAAAGCGCTAAATGAAATAATAATTTAAAATTTCACCCACTTGAAATTTGTGTCTCGCTACCCGCAACTTCAAGTGGGTGAAAACTACTCATAATTGTTTAATTTGAGACCGAATATTTGTAAATCCTGATGTTGAAACGCACACTTTGTGTCATAGCTGTGATTTAAACGGCCAATAAAACGTATTGCAAACGACCATAGTCGTGCTTAGCGGTGGATAGTGATCCACTTTGTTAAAATGGAATGGAGTGTGTAGGGTACGGTGAACCTTCAAATTCTAACGGTAAGAGTAGGGCACAGTCCCGGCTTTGAACTTGTTTGTGTCGCGATATCTCCTCAATATGCAGTTCTAAAGCGACGTAAAGCAAACACTCAAAAGTTTGGTCGTGAAGGTGAGATGAAGAACGCAGACAAAATAAAACAATGTGCAGAAAAAGAGCCGGTTTGATGTTGGACCCAAAATGCGTACTTTGACCTAGCAATCAATCGACTATAAGCCCTGCAAACCAAATGCTGTTTTAATGCTGGTCCACCGTCTACGACGCTGGCCTAATATTACACCAACATCGGATGAACGTCTAGTGTTCCGGTCCAGCTATTTTTTTGGACCATTCAGCTTTTCCTAGACAACATATCCCAGCACACACTATACCCTGAACCAATGTCGGGTCAATGTTGGCCCATCGTCTACGACGCTGGCCCAGCATCGATTCAACGTTGCTTCAAGCTATCTTGTTTGTTTGGATGCTGCTAGCTGCTCGTGGAAGCTGCTGATGGTGAATTAGGGCAGATCAACAGTCCACATAATCTCCCTTGGCCAGTATGCCGTGTGAAGCCAAAAGGCAGTATCTGCTTACTTGTGAAGTGAGCAGGTACTGCTTTTTGGCTCTGCCAAAGCCATTGAGGATTCAAGAAAGCCGCCGGCGCCCATGCATTTATTTGTCACACTACATGAGCGGACGGCCAGTACTTACAATTTCAGCAGTATTTCTTGCTTTGATGTTAATGACGTCATCAGTCTAAACACAATGCTTCCCCGTGAGGCCTGTTCCAGAGACACTGCTCCTAGTTTGTTTTTACAGGCTCTCTCTGGGGGAGGCAATTTCAGGGGGACAAAGTCGCGCATACAGATGGCGAAATCTAAACGTGGCTTTGATGTAAATACTGGTCATTGTACTTTTTTTCGCGCCACAATTTGTTTTTATGTGTAAGATTTTAATACGCTTAACCCTTTAACCACCGGTGCCGCATATATTCGGGTACTCATTTTTTATTGGCACATTAAGTACCACATCTTAAATATGATAAAGATAAAATGTGACATCAACCAGCAAGATTTTGAAACGAGTTGACCTCCATTTTGTCAAATCTGAAGAATTTTCACTCTCTTGAAGTTGTGGATCGCGTCAGCGAGACACAACTTCAAGTGGGTGAAAATTCAAATTGAATAATTTAGCGGTTAAAGGGTTAAAGTGGTGTATATTTAGTCAGTATGAAAGCCTATAATTGACACAAATGACTTTAACCCGTTCAGAGCGGCAACACGAAATTAGACGTCAGAATCTGACGTCTACAGACGTCAGATTCTGATGTCCAAAGTCGATCTCTACACTGAAAGAGTGAACTATATATAATGGCTCGTAACATAAGTATTCAAATGCGGCGATGAGAGCTAACTAAGACATTCACGAGGATTTCAAACCAAAAAAACTATTGTTCTCTTGGTCTAGCCCTATAATTATAAAAACATTTAAGCCGTTTAATTAAGCGTTAGGTGATGACTACATCATACTGATGTGATTATAATTTATAATTTTTGAATGACATCACTAAATGCCACCAAATGTAAGTAGCACATTTTTTTTTAATTGTAAAAACAAAGTTTTATGACACCTAAATCCTACGTAATCCCCTCTCACAGTAGTGGCAAACCAGGTTTATTTCCCGCAAAACCAAAAGGCAGTATTTGCTTATTTGTAAAGTAAACAAGATGCCGGTTTTTGGCTTTGCACGACAGATTTGTCTTCATGCATCCGTTTACCATATTCACAGTTGTCATTCCATTCCAATGAGGAACTAAGTCGGGAAAGCCTGGGCAATAAAAATGTTTTGCATTTTTCCTGGAGAGAGTTAAATTAACCATGACAATGATGACACGCATATATGTTCCGTTAGCATAATCCACTTTATATAATGTGCTGATCAAAACGTGCACATCACATAAAGAATATGTTTTTCAATCGGATCGACAATTTACATAATAGAATCATCTTCGGTTTTATATTTTTGGCCAGAAAAGATACCATAGAATAGCCAGGTAATGCGGTGCTAACACAGTTATCAGGCGGATATAATTGAACGACTCAGAGATCCACAAAAAAATGTAATGTACACATTATATCTACTCCTCTAACTTAAAACAAGGATGAGATAGATGATGTCACTGTCAATAACAATGATAACATACAGTTACATGATATCGCAAATATGCAAATTAGTGCAGAAGTTGACTTATTTATTATGTTTTAAGCATATGAGATTAATGGCTGAGGGCAAACAGAGCAGTGAAGATGGCGATATCAACAAATATCATTTCCCAGGGTAATGCTCATTTGCTAGGGTAATGTTGAAAATACTGATTATGAATTGTTTTATGAATATATTATGAACATACACCATCTTCAGACGATGTTAGTAACTGTCCCTACTGTTGCTAACTCAATGCTAAATTGTGTCATAAGCAAATCCCTAGAGATTATTGGGTACACTGTTGCAACAAGATAGGATGCAGAATATGTGGTAATTGGGCTGAGATACATTGATACCGTTTGTAACACGATCAGGATGTTTTCACATACAATACAGAAACTTTCTATATGTGGTCGTGATATGGTGGGATCTGTATTGAATCAGTAGGTTCTGGTCATTCATAGTTCTAAGCTCTCACTCTCAAATAATACACAGTTGCTCATACAGTTGCATATTCAGAAACTTTCTATATGTGGTCGTGATATGGTGGGATATGTATTGAATCAGTAGGTTAATGCATAGTTCTAAGCTGTCACTCTCAAATAATATACAGCTGCCCAATAGTTTTGCAGGAGGTATAAATGTTGGAGACGATAAGTCTTACCATATCTGGAGTGATGACATGATATGATGGATGTGAAGATATTTAGGCCCCTAATAACTATAGGTCTCCTCGAGACATAGCAGATTAATTTTCATTAACATACGGTATCTATTACTTTGGTTCTTATGTAATCAATATTGATCGTCTAATAATCTATGCAAGACACATGTATGCTACATCGAAAAAACAGTTCCATTCAGACTGGTATATATGTTATTACGACAATCAAACTGTCAGATACTGACAATGTGGTAGTCGTGGGAACTGATGTAAACTTGTTCATTCTGCTTTCAAAAGTTTCTCATCCAATAACAATGCATAGCTGTGTTAACCTACAGCTGGTAACATTTATCGTAAACTATACTATCCAATCGTCTCAAAGGCTTCAGCAGCAATTCTAAAATCAGTATAGGACAATTTTAAGTTAATCTGCATGAAAACATCCTCCTGATCGTGTTACAAACGGTATCAATGTATATTGATGGTTGTGACCTTATTCTTTCATTTATATTTGTCTGAAAACTGTGTTATCAGCGCATTACCTGGCTATTCTATGGTATTTTTTTCTGGCCATAAAATATAAAACCAAAGATGATTCTATTATGTAAATTGTCAATCCGATTGAGAAACATATTCTTTATGTCATGTGCACGTTTTGACCAGCACAATATATAAAGGGGATTATACTAACAGAACGCATCATGTATGCGTGTCATCATTGTCAGGCTATGCAGACGACCTTGATGGAGCAACTTCATGTTTTGCTCAAACCTAGTATAGGGCTTGGCCCAAGGGTGCCACCTGTGACCAATGGTCATTTAAATTACCTTAATTGATTTATTATCTACTGTAAACGCACGATACAAGTGGAAATCACTAAGGCCACAAACCAATAGGCCTAGGGCGGATATATAGTGAGCGACAGGTTATCTAGTGCCGGGCAGTGATCAATAATCAAAAAATATTTTTGTCAGTAATCTAAACATTCTTACAAAATTCCTCTTACATTGGTTTCCCTCGACTTCTGAATGTGAAAAAATTGCTTTAAATAAATTATTACACTGTACTACAATTTGTCGTTTTTTTCTGGCGCAACATCTGTTTTGTTCCCCATAACTTTGTGAAATATTTATATTAGATGCTATCGCGGCTCTGAATTGGTTTCCTGGTGTGAGAAACCTATATGTAGACACCAAAAACACTTTTCTACCTTATTTGGAAGCGAAGATAAGGCACATTACGTTGCAGTGGCGACCATTTTGGATTTTGCCCTCTAGCGGCCACTGTTTAATAATAATGGTAGCTATATGACCTTCGGAAACATCATAACTCAATTCCCTTACCCCAAAATGGTATTTTAGACACCGAAATGATGTTTGTGTGTTCTTGTGAGCCAAGCTGTGATGTACAGTTGTGACATTTTCACAAATTTTAGCGGCCATTTTGAATTTTGAGTAGGAAAAAAACAAAATAGAGCTTGGCATGGGGCAGAATTGGAATCAGCGTACCCAAATTGTGTAAGAACAACTGCATGCCAAATTCTACTAAAAAATGTCTTAGCAAGTCAGAAATTTCAAAAATGGGCCCTGACTAATACTGATGATTAGATGATGTTTCTATTGTAATATGACTAATGACAATTCCATTTACAATGCGATTTATATGATGCATCCTAACACCAGACATGAACACTGCTCTGCAAAGGCAAAATGTAGTATCTGCTTACTTGTAAAGTACGCAGATACTGCCTTTTGGCTTTGCAGAGCTGGTGCATCTGCCACCCAGAGTGGCAGATATAGCCCCTCATACCCAAGAGGACACGATAACTACTGACAGCACAAAACCAGGCGGCACAAAACCACACACAAAGAAAAAACACCGATTTTATTACAATATGATAAAAATGATTTATTTTACAATATGATCAAAAATGATTATGCATTATGTATTGTGTCCCCTGACATGAACGGATGTAACTGACACTCCATAGAGCGGCAGATGCAGCCCTTAATATCAAACGCGGACGTAATAACAACTGATAAATTCTATAAGCAAAGAAAGTGTGGCGCAGAACCACATTCAAAGGATAACTTACTATCTACCCAATATGATTCATAATGATTCTGTTACAATATGATTAATAATAATTATACACTAAGTATCCTATCTCCGGACTTGAAAGGGTCCAACTGCCACATTGTAGAGCGGCAGATACACCCTCACATATCCAAGAGTATAAGAAAAAGAAGTGGGGCACAGCACCACACACAAATAAACATTATTGACTACAAATATATAACAGTTGATAATATCACAATAATAAGTGTATAAAATACCCTTTAATATATGTAACATATTCAGATAAACTATGTGTATGAATTTTAAAGGTTATGTCCACAGGAATTTTTTTTTAAATATTTATGATTTCATGACGAACATTATGGTTTGCAAATGCATGGTAGACTCTCTCTTGGCATAGTAAATTACGATTTCTTGTGTCATGATTATGAATATGTGAAAACGGTGTCAGTTTAAAATTATTAAAATAAGCAGGCAAGATTTTATGCTGCAATTATTAGCAAAGATAAGCAATTTCATCAGATACAAGGAATCTACTTTTAAAACATTCAATCTTTTAAAAATAGGTTAACTGTGTGCATTAAATTTACTCAGCGTTATGATACCAACAGCTTTCTTCTGAAGTTTCAATAATCTATCTCATTTAAAACCACATGACAAAATACCATAATGCATTATGTGGTAAAGTCAAAGTGTCGTGTATTGTTAATAAAATGTTAAACGGAATGTGATGTTTTAACTTACTTAGGATTCCAATAGTTTTTGTTATTTTATTCGATATTGTGTGGATATGTTCATTCTACGATAGATGTTTATCAAAATGCATACCTAACAAAATAAAAGAATCGACACATGCCAATAGTGATTTACCAATATTTAATAAAGGTTTTTGTATCGATTTTTGGGGCATGTGAAACAACATAAATTTATTTTGTTAACATTTAGTGACAGTTTATTTGCCACGAGCCACTCATTTATTTTATCAAGCTCAACATTGACTAGCGAGCTAATGATTTTCATATATCTGGACTTAAAATAAAAAATAGTACTACATAAAATTGTGTCATCATCATAAATGAACAGTCTAAAAATATAACTTATTAATGTCATTCGTGTAAATTATAAATAATAGTGGGCCTAAAATAGTGCCCTGAGGTACACCTGTCATAATATTACTTAAACAAGATTTATTGCCTTCAAATTGTACATATTGTTAACGATTTGATAAATAACTATTTACCAAATTTAAAACTACCTCTTCTGAAACCATAGTAATTAGGTTTATGTAATAAAATAGAGTGATTTATAGTATCAAAAGCCTTTGATAAATATAAAAAACGCAAAAAGGTGTTTTACCTTTATCCATATCACATACAACTCTATCAAGTATTTCATGCAGCAATTCTGTGGAATGTTTTTGCCTAAAACCATATTGGCTTTTTGTAAAAAAAAGACTATTCATTGTAAAGTATTCGTATATTTGTCGAAACATATTTTTTTTCAATAATTTTTGAAATTGCAGGTGGAATTGCAGCAGGGCGATAATTTTCGATTAGTGTTTTGTCATCTTTTTTAAAAAGAGGGACAACTTTAGCTATTTTTAGCTTATCTGGAAACACACCTGTTTCAATACACTGATTCGTTATAAGAGTCAAAGATTTCAAAATAATTATATTTGGGCTATGCCCAAATATACTGCTTTTTGTCCGGTTCTTTAAACTTTAAACACGATATTCCCAGAATAGTCAGGTGTGCTATGACTTTTCTATGCAGGATTTTCTGGATCACTATAATCTTGAAAAGGCAGTTTTTGCTTACTTGTAAAGTGAACAGATACTGCACCATGTTGCTCGTCAAATGCAAAAGGCAGTATCCGCTTACTTGTAAAGTGAGCAGATACTGCCTTTCGGCTTGCACGACAGTATACCTATTATAGGGTACAATCATTGTACAATGGTGTACATGTCGGATGATTCTCCATTCATTGCCAGGAGGGTGAACAGGGTGCCCCTATGTCCAGACCTACTCCACCCTTTAGTCTCTAGATTTGATAATAAAAATACATTTATCCAATGTTTCAATTCCGGAACAGCATCGCAGACAGTGGCCCAGTATTGAACCAGCATTGTGTATTTGGTATGGACAGTTGAAACTTTTTAAATGCTACAATTAAAATAACAGTTGAAATTCTATTCAAATACAAAATGATGGAGCACTGTTGTTTCAATGTTGGTCTAGCGTCGCGGATAGTGATACAACCTTAAGTCAACAGAGAAACAAGTCAATGTGTGTACTATCACTCTGAATGCGATTTCATTTGACACACAAATATCTATCTGTTTAAAAGTGCAAAAGCTCAGTGGGGACTTCTGAAATTTGAAGTCTGAAGTCTGAAATTCCAGTTTAGAATGGCTGCCAAAAAATCATACTCGGAATTCTAATCAATCTGTCATAATAAAAATAACCCAACAAATTTCAAAATGGCCGACACAAAAACTCATAAACCTAGCCCAAATATTATTGTTAACAGAAAAGTCACAATTCCCCTCTAGTATTTTCGATTGATTTTAATAATTTACCAGAAAGACCGTCAGATTTACCTATTAGTTGTTTGATTATGTTTTTAACAGCAGTTTCTGTCACAGGAGTAAAATTGAAGTTGTTTTTTCCTTTTTTATCCAGGTATGATTTTAAAAAAGTTTTTGATCCGGAATTTTTTATTCTATTTTCTAATGTTGCTCCTATGTTTGTGAAATAAGTGTTAAATCTGTCTGCAATGATTTGCTTATCTTCAGTACGATAATTATTAATACTAAAACGTTCAGAAATAGACGTTGTAGATGTCTTCTTGTTTAATATACCTTTTATATTGGACCATGTGGACTTTATATATTTTTTACACTTTTCAAAACAAGAAAAGTAATACATTTTTTTGGCCAATTTTATATTTTTCTTTAAAAGCTTGTTATAGTTTAAGAAAAATCATTTTTACGGTTTGATAATTAACTGCATTATTATGAAGGGTTTTTTTCAAATTAACGTACAAGTTATCTCTATAAACTATAGATTTAATAATACCACGAGTAATCCATTTACTATGTTTGTCTAAATGTTTTTTTAAACCTAATAAGTTTAGAAGGAAAATGTTCATTTATAGAATTTGAAATGATCGAATGCAAAATGTTGTAATTCTCATTTGGGTCATCTTCTTTGTCTGCATTTAATTGATCATACATAATACATGCGGACAACGCTAACATTGAAGAAATTAAGTTATCTGAAAATCTTTTTGTGAAAGTGATTCTCAGGGAAAAAATGAATTAGACTTGAGAGTGGCAAAAAGGTCACTAACATGTATTTTATCACGTATGTTTATATTGAAGGTTTATATTGAAGTCCCCAGCTATTAAAATTTCATGTTTACAAATTTGAAAATTAATTAAGATCGGTGTTATTTCCTCTGAAAAATTGTCACGGTCCTTTTTATGTACAAGAGGGGGTCTGTAAATATTTCCAATGATAAGCTTTTTATTTAGAAAACCAGAAACTACAATGATTTTTTTGCTGCGTTAGAAAGGTGAGGCATATCACTTCAATTGCAACTAAAAGCTCAATTTTTATAACTTGCGACATAGGCCTGGTTTTGGCGTGTGCGTCACATTTTATGATATTGTCGCTCATTTTGTGTACGAAAGTTAATTGTAACAATTTTGTTCACTCCACCTAACGAAGCAGATGTTATGATATATAAACTTATTTGGTACAGCTATACTGAAATTACACCTACCCACCTCATGAATGAATGCAAAACTACTACCATAGGTTTTAGGATCAGTAAGATAAAAAAAATACTACACCCTAGGCCTACTTCTGTTATTTGTTATTGCGGTATGCTTTATAATAACTTCTGGAATCTAGGCAGCAAGTATTATCGACAGTCAAATGATGTATCGACAATCGAAGTAATGCTCATCGTGATTTGATATGTAAAATGTTTGTGATAATTACAGATCATTATAATAATGCATGTGTAATTGTGCTGCCCAAATAACCTTGTTAATGTCAATGACGTTTTTTTTTCTAATGGACACAAGGTTTTTCATGAGCAAGCAGATAATAGCACAATCAGTTTCGCAAGGATGGTAAGAACTGACTAGAATTTACTAGAATTTACGATTATTTATCCATCGAGTGCAAAACCATTAATAAGATTATGACCTGCAAAGAACACATTGCGATACTTAACAGGGCAAGCAAACATCACCAGCCAGATCTTCGCGTGGTATCTGCGGGAAAACTGAAGACTGTCCTGTGCTTGGCTGGTCGGTGGTTAATCTTATTTGATGAAGTACCACCAGATGTAATTTGTCCGCTTTTATTGAACTGTTTCTATGGTATCGTCGGACTAGGGCAATCATCACGGACATGACCGGTGGCTGACCTAAATCGAAGGCTTGTGATTGGTCGAGATGACCATCTCGACCAATCACAATACTGAGATCTCGGTCAGCCGAGTGGAAACTAACGGTTCAGATCTTCTGTTTTATTGATTATCGTAAAGACATCGGCATGACATGTGAAGAACCGCATTACAACACCTAATGAAATATTCACAATCACGTGGCGTCCTTCGACAGTAACCCCTACAGCGCTGAAATGCTTTTATATAAACCATTGAAACCAAAGGGTAGTTTCAATTTGATATCATCATAAATGTCTTAGATGTCTCTTTCTGCTTCATTTGAATACCTATGTTATGGGTCTACGGTCATTATAAATATTATTACTCTCACGGTAGGTAATAAATATAAGAACAAACGAATTTTCGAAGCCATCATGCTTAAAATACAATGATCATCTCAAAACCCCTAGTTAAAAAAATATTATTAGTTGTAGTCTGTGGGATGAATGATCAAAAATAATTTTCTGTTGAACTTTACTCATAATTAGGTTTATTGGTACCAAAACAAAGATAAACATCTTAGCTAAAAATCTAGAGGGGGGTAGGCTACCTTTATCAAATTGATCCGAAAATGGTAAGCCGGGGTGAAATGTTCCGCCATTAACGAAAATTATATTTGGTATCAAATATCGGCCATTAACAGTGATTGCTGCACATTATACCCCGCTTTACCCTTTTCGGATAATTTTGGCAAAGGTAACCCCCTCTAGATTTGTTGCTAAAATGGTTATCTTTGTTTTAGTACAAAGAAACCCAATTATGAGTGGAGTTCGACCAGATTCTATTTTAGGCCCTTTTTGGGAATTATCCCACAGACTATTGTGTGTATTGCGTTGTACGGCCTGACATTTGAACAGTTTAATCTTGGTAGTTTGAATCATCGCCAAAACGTTCAATCTGTGGGAATCTGTGGCGAATTGAATTTTTACACACAAATTCACAAATTCAGCTCGGTCGTGGACACGTCATATAACCTGGGGGTATACTGGTTCTGAAACAGATCGGACTTGATGCTTGTCATCGTGGTTGTCCGTTTATAATACTGCAAACTGCTCAAAAGTTTGGCGTGTTGTCCGGAGAACAATACCCAGCCTGTGTGTGGAGGCCAGTGACATCACATTCATCTCACCATCCTCAGGAGAGATATATGCTCTAGAAATCTGATCAAACACAGCAGCTTTGAAACATTGAACCGATCCTGTCCAATGTTTGTCCAAATTCAACAATGGGCCGCGTTTGTGTGTGAAGTCATGAGTTGGTTGTGAGATCCGCCAAGAGAAAGTATACTTTTTCAAGAGGTTTTGACAGTAAATGATATTAGTGAAATGATAATTTGAAGGAGAGCTTATTGTGAACATGGATTGATTGTATTGCTAAATCATTACTTCATAGGGCCTTTAAATATGTAAGTTAATTTAATGTTGTACATAGGTAAACTAATTAAGTAGCAATTACATGAGTGTTGTATGGTGATTTACTTCTTAATATTAATATCTTACCGATATATTTATTTCAGGGAATCCATGCCAACAATACCACACAAATATTTTCCTGTACTAACTGAAAAAATAAATATTTAATTATGTTATCATAGTACAAGACAATCTATGTGTGAAATCGTTTTAGTGGAAATGCAACAAACCGAAATTTGAGGACACGTTTCTCATATTTCTATTCCTATCGTGTGGGCCATTTCGGAAAAAAACACGAGAAAGACCGCGACAGCTGAAGATGCCAACCTGAATCTGGTAATGTCAGCTAAAAATGGAGACACTCTCCCCGACTGTGGACAGTTTCAGTTTTCTCGTAAGGCTTGGCAAAAAGAGGAAAAACGTGCTATGAGGGTTTTCACAAAATTGGCAATCAAGTAACACGCCATTAGCAATTGATCCTGACTGCTTCCTGCGTGTTATATACAGGGATAGTAGGCCCCTATTGCTAAATCACAGCTTACATCTACTGCGCTATCTTAGCTAATAACATCTGGATCTAAAAGAAGAAAAACACACGTCTGTTAAGGACAGCTCATCGTGCAGCACGCTGGTAATGTTGATAGTATGCTGGCTCAATGTTAGGCCAGCGTCGCAGTCTCACTTTACATGCTAGTCAGCCTGTCTCTCTCCACACGTGTCTAACATGGACAGTAAGAAATGATTTTTTATAGAAAACATACTTTTCAATAGAACCAAAAAATGTTCCCCGACGCTATTACTACCATGCTTTAATACCTTGATCACAAAAACTTCCCGAGCCCAGGGTGTGCTATTCCCAGTTACTTTGACCAATAACTTTATAGAAAGTACATGCTTTTTTAAAATGTGTGACTTACGATCCCTACGTAGGCGTTTCTCTGCACGCGTATTTATAAATGGATATGTATTTGTATGAACCGGACATCAGACTGCCTACAGGGACCTGGATGTATGATGCTGGCTAAGCCCCCTTAAAAGCCTTCTCTCACATATGTCCTGCTTAATAAAGTTTTTCTTGGGCTCTGTCATCCTGAGCCGATTATCAACTCAACTCAATTCAGTTTCTGTGGCGTCTAAATCATCATATAACGTGCACATGTGCGCAGAAGTTTAATCGTAATCAGATCCAGAGCTAGAGGAGACTGATGAAAACCCAGAACCAAATGGAGTTACATTGATTACAGAAAACTGTTGTCAGATCAACATGACAACTTTAAAAGTAAACAATGAAAATGTATACAGATCAATTGATTTTATTTACTTTATGCTCATTAATTTTGCTTCTAATGAATGAATGAATGAATTTTGCTTCTAATGAATGAATGAATGAATGAATGACTGAATGAATGAATGAATGAACGAACGAACGAACGAACGAACAAACAAACAAACGAACGAACGAACGAACGAACGAACGAACGAACGAACGAACGAACGAACGAACGAACGAACGAACGAACGAACGAACGAACGAACGAACGAACGAACGAACGAACGAACGAACGAACGAACGAACGAACGATGTTAGTGAATAAATAAAAGAATGAATGAATGAATGAAAGAATGAATGAATGAATGAATGAATGAATGAATGAATGAATGAATGAATGAATGAATGAATGAATGAATAAATGAATGATTTATTTAAATTAGAATGACAGTAAAAATTGTTTGAGGACCTCAATGGGCTGTTAAATACATGGACCTACATGAACCTGAAAGAATGGTGCAGCTCTTAATAGTAAGAGGAAACATAATCTTCCGTGCTTCAATAAAAACAAATTATTTCATTTGAAGTTGGAAATAGCATAGGCAATTTCAGCTTTAAATAAAACTAAAAGAAATGAAACCATTTACACTACCACAGATAATAACTAAATCAGAAGAATACTGAACTTCCCGAGTTCACAATAATATTATCGTAAAGGAGCTTTATTATTATATCATTTTCAAGCAGTTAAACATGTTACATGCTGCACATGTTGGATACCGCTTCGATCATTCTGAACACTACTTACTGTGCCACATTTTAGAGCGTTGAAATTGAGACACGTGTTGATCGTGATATTACGAAATGAATTGAAACAGTGCTCTTTTTTGATTTATTTAAATTTTCAACCACTTGAGGTTGTGTCTCGCTGCCGCGATCAACAACCTCAAGTGGTTGAAAATTACTCATACATGTATGTGTTTAATGTAAGACCTAACATTTACAAAAATATTCCCCAAAACAGTGATTTAATCGGCTAATAAAACGTACTAAAAACGACCTGTGTCGTGATCAACAGGAACAGGGTTAATACAGAAACAATCAATACAAAGGCACTGTAAAAGTATAATAAGTACACGTAGGCTTCCTCCATCCAACAGAATGACGGGATCGTTTGGAAGTTTTTGTCCTCGGCTTTACTGCAAACTTCTGCAAAGCCAAAAGGCAGTATCTGCTTACTTGTAAAGTAAGCAGATACTGCCTTTTGGCTTCGCACGTCAGTGTTTTGGTCGGTGGCGCCACCTTGAATCCCAGATTCTCATTCACGCATGGGAATGTGGCGGTTGATCCAGCCATTCGGATTGCGTACCTCGTCAAAATGAGTGTGCGTTACCCAGCAAAGACAAGACGTTTTGGACGTTGTGTCAGCATTGAGGCAACGTCACGTACGTTGCCTCAATGCCGGTAGAATGTCCAGACCGCTGTGATAGTTCTGGATCAGCGTCTCGTGGGTATTAATCAATCAGACCGCAGATGTTTCACTACATAATTTGGGGCGAGAGTGTGGTTAGTTTTGTCGTGAACAAATAAGACCTATTATAGCTCTTTCATACCGTGGTGTACGATAGTAGAGCGCACACTCCTGGATGCCCAACTGCCTTCTATTTCTTTTCACTTAAATATTCAAGAGTTGTTTCTGACTCTTCTTAAAGTGTCAGATACAACTCTTTCACCCTTTAACCGCCGGTGCCGCATATATTAGGATTTTCATTTTTTTATTAGTACATCGGTACCACATTATAATTATGTTAAAGATAAAATGTGACATCAATCAGCAATATTTGAAAACAGTTGACCCCCATATTGTCAAATCTGAATAATTTTCACTCACTTGAAGTTGTGGATCGCGTCAGCGAGACACAATTTCAAGTGGGTTAAAATTAAGATTGAATAATTTGGCGGTTAAAGGGTTAATACTTAAATGGCGTTCTTGACAAGTACGATGCATTAGAAACATAGTACATAATACGTTGATAATAACTTGTCTACAATCATTACAATAAGAAGAAACAATACTTGATCATCAAATAGTTCAATAATACATATCTCAATAGAGTGACAACATATCCAACCTAGAATAATGAAGGCTTATTCCAGTCGCCAACCATGGTCGCCAGCCATGTAATTTGCTAAAATAAACGTTTCTGTCTGTCTGTCTGTCTGTCTGTCTGTTCGGAGTCCAACTTAACATTTTCGTCTGTTGCAGGCCTGATTATTTCTGCAATACAGCGATGTGTCCATAATAATTTATTGTGATTTGACGTGTCATAATAAACTATGCTCCACAGAACAAGTCATATTCTAGTTATTTTATAACTTACTGCTATGCAGTATGTTATCTGTAGATGGAATGTATATGAAGTTTTGGGTTCCACGCTAGTGAGGGACAAAGTCCACTGTGACATATGCGGAATCCGCCGACTGTCCGCCGATTTTTTAGTTGCGGAATATCCTATTGAAAATACCTCCCAAAAACAATTGTATAATTATGGATCCGGAAATATTCGGATAGAGCTGGATTCTGCTTTATTTAGCGATTTTTCAAAAAAAATGCCTATTCAGCCTAATTTGGGATGGTTATACAGTGTAACTTACTTTCTAATATTTTTGCACACAGTTTTTTAACATCTTTGCTTGGTAAAACTCGCTGGTCTTTCAGATCGAAGGCAGGGGGTTTATATTGAAAGGAAAGCATATTAAACACCGTTCAAGTGTCAAAAGGAGGCAAAAAGGGAGATCAATTTGGACCCCAAATCCCCTGATAATACTCTTTATAGCAACTTGGCGACTACAAGAGTACACTGAAGTAATATTATAATTAAAGTAATTCATAACTGTAAACGGTCAGCGGATTCCGCATATTCAACTGCAGTACCCCTGTGCAAGTTGAGGATACTTTAAAATTTCAAGATATTTAATTGACGTTGAGACGTTAAATTTATTTTCTAAGAATTTGTACCCACTTGTTGTGTTTAAAATGACGAGTGAAAATTATTCAGATTTGACAAAATGGAGGTCTAGGAGTTTTGAAATCTTGTTCATTGATGTCACGTTTTCTCTTTAACATGTTCAAAAGCTGGCAGTTAATGTGCAAATACAAACAGCCAAAACAATATAGTCGGGATCGGCGGTTAACCCTTTCAAGCCTGAATTTATCATTGTCATCTTCATCCACCACAAGCCGCGAATTGCTGTCGCAATTGATGTGAGTGAAAAAGAGAAGAAAATTGCCATGTATTGGTGAACCAGTTTCATGGAAATTTTCTTTCTTAAACCCTTGGTTTTAGGAAAATTAAGTTTAGTATCAGGAATGTGGAATGATTCTTTAAAGCATCGCGAGGACTTCAAGGGTTAAAGGCTGAAATGAAACACGCACTTTACTATATCAAATCAAAGCTCAAAGCGTCACCATTTCGATGGATTGTGCCATTTTCGATTATAAATCGTCGCCACGGAGCTAAACGATCCTATCTGCCACTCTAACGAGTGTCAGATAGGATCCTTTAGCTCCGTGGCGACGAAATATATTTGTAATATTATGTTAATGCGGCACACATATTTTAATTTTATTCAACGTGTTTTTATGTCATCGCGACACATGTTATAATGACACACCGTTGTAAGGGATTTATGAGGTTAAATTTGAAACATAAATCGATGACATCGTCAACGACAACATAATTCTTAGAATTTGTTTATCTCAAACGTTGGCCCAAACATATATCTAACTTAGAAGCAACATTTGATGATAGTCAGGCCTGTGGGACGTTCGCGCTCGATGATCTGTTGGTCTCCAGTTGATTATACACGCACGTTTCGCTGTCACAGCAAATCTACGCACCCGAGCAAACCAGTCCTCTATTTGATGGAACTAATAAATACATTGAAGGGCAATTCTTCTCGCAGAACCACGTGGAATTAGCGGCAGACGCTGGTGTGTTATCGGGCGTGGTGTGAGAACGCTCCCAGGTGTGTCGCAGGCGTGATACGAAAACAAACACAACATCGTCACCTTGGATATGAAAGGGTGTATCTACCACTAGACAAAGTGGCAGATACACCCTTTCATATCCAAGGGAACAACATAATCAGTCAAATCGCCCTGCTGCAGGAAAACTACAAATTCTGTCTGATATTCACACGTGAGCACGACAGACTGGGCGCCAGTGTCATAAAAAAGTGACCGTGTCGCACCCCCCTGCCAACAGAGGACAACCTAGTTATTATGAAAGAGTGGCATCTTGGGATCATTATAAGCCCGGATGTATCTACACGTATAAGAAAGTTATAGCATGATAATGGAAGGTACCCAAAAACCTGTCTATTATTAAGGAGTAGCGCTACGTAAGCGTCTGTTGTTTCTGCACAAATTTAATAATATACACGTGTGATATACCATGCCAATGGAATTCAATTTCCATTTTAATAATATAAGCAGGGCACGTTGCAGTGGAGTAAATATGCGTCTCTCCACACACGTTCAAACTATTTTTTATTACAAAATGATCAAAAATCAACACCAAAACAAACTAGTGAATATGGTCAGAGGAAATAATATAATTATTCGCCATATCCATATTTGACCTATTTATTCTGAACCCAGATATGAATTACTTAAAACAGAGTGGTATGTATATTCATAAATGTCACATATTTTTCCAAATGACTAAATGTTACAGACTTTTATGAAAATATGTTATTTAAACTGGAATGAAATCTGAAACATTTAACTTTCCTCAGTATTTTCTATTCTGTCGGACAACATTAACTATTTCGAGCCTTTCGCCCTCAAATTGGCAAAACACAAAATGGCCGCCAATATGTAAACAGAACCCGTTTTTGTTCTATGGATGGTCGCACATGAATGTGGCATTTCTGGTTTCTGTATGATTTTGAGTTTATAAATTTATCTCTAGTGTGTTTGGAAACAAATGACCAAATTTGACCTTTAACTCCAATACGTCCGCCGCTTTTACCTATTTACTGTTACTACAATTCTACAGCCAAATATCTTAACGATAATGACGTATTTGAAATAGAAACCTTGTGGACCATCAATGAAAGTTTCTTCCGAGTTATTTTTTTAAGAAAAAGGAAAAAATAGCCGCTTCATTCACCTTCAAATGAGCAAATAACAAAATAGCTATCAAAATGCAAATGAACTCGCTTTCCTGGTTTGTCGCACGATAATGCTCAACTTATGGTGTTGGTATGACTTGTTTTACACATTTACAATTAATATCATGACGTCCTTCAAAATACAAAGCACATCAAAGCAAGTTAGAATACTGTGCCTAAACCTAGTTTCCAATGCATGCATGGTAACCTAATGTGCAGTATTATTTGGTCCATTTTTTCAGATTTTCAAAAAAAATGTTTGTTTTTTCTAATAATCTGACGGTAACCATGTTTGATGTGAAGGTCAAATATAGGTCATTTAGACCGGAAAACATTAGATATAAATATATCAACTGCAGATCATGCAGAAACCAGAAATTGTGCATTTATGTGCAAAAATTGAAAAAAAAATGTTTTGCTAATTTGTAGGCGAAGAACGACAAACAGATTCGAATGCAGCACATCAAAAATTATGTAAAAGCAAATGGGTAAAAAATTCAACACAAAAATGTCGATCAAAGGTAAATGTTTTCGATTTCAGCCCAGGCTAAATACAAACAATTTTTTTAAATACCGTAACATTCTTCCATTTCAAACATTTGTGACATTTATACATCCAAATACCTTTTCACTGACCATCTAGTTTGTTTTGTTGTTGCTTTTTATTATAATTATTTGTGATAAAACATATGTTTGAACGTATGTGGAGAGACAAATATTTACTCCACTGCAATGTGCGATACATTATAAGAACGCAAAATTTGTTTTCATTTTATATGATATATTGCATGTTCAGATTGGTTCACTAATTAAAATAGCATGGACAGCCTACGTAACCCCTGCTACTGGAAAGGTTTGGTGGTTCCTCCATATAAGCCGTCAAAATATAAAGTTCGTCTCTATTGTTTTACTGTTGACATTTATTTTCATGTTTTGCATATACCAAAGCTAGAAGTAGAATTTGTATAGATAGCTGGCGGGAGGGGGGGGGGGGTGCACGTAGGACTACTATCAGCTCAAAACAGTTAGCAATGGAGCAAAGTTCCGATTATTGCAGCGAATGTTAACCCTGTTTGTTCAATGCATGGTCATGTCCTATGTGTACTACTATATGAATAATAAATCATAGATATAAAATATATGGAGTGAATGAATGAAAGAACATATAAAGTCTTAACTCTTCCTTTACCGATTTTCCCCTGATAAAACTACCCCCAGAAACCGACTTCTTTTTTAAGAAGGACCCCCGAGGTAGCCCCGGGGCACACCACAGGTTATAGCTATGGGCATGCGCACATCGCACAAAACAAAAATGTAAGAGAACATTGCGTCCATGTCACTGACCATTCTGGTTGGTGATTTTCAATCATGCATGTAATGAAATATCTCCATTGCAATTATTGCATGCACATTTGTAGATTTTGCATAAATGCGAATTTGGTAAAGGAAGGTAGTTTTCGCATAAATGAGAAAATGGAGTTAAAATTACCCCCGTGCATACATATGCTAAACTGGTCAGAAGGGAATATGACACTGCACTTCAGTCATATGGTTTGAACTTGAAACTGTGGCCGTCTGAGGCCGAGAAAGCTACCTCTCGGTCGCGGAGATCCCCCACAATATTCAGTATTGATGAGTAAACGGTGATTAAACTTTGAAACAATAATGCTGCGGACAGAGAACGAATTCCTAAGTCCGATACAAACCTCAACAATTAACAGGGTCCCAGATTATGTACTGATACATCCCTTATGACGGCAATAAATCATGATAGAAGGGCTATGAACGCGCTCACTCATCACAAATATGACACTTATATAATGTATTTGAGTTGGGTAATGATAATCAATTAATTATATGATTTAAAACTAAAAAAATTATGTGGTAGTGCATGCTGGTAAGATACATGACTAGATTTTCGGGGTGTTTTCTCCAAATACTTTCTATTTTATCGGGTTTTTTTTAACAAATAACATGATATTGGCATGGAATGTCACAGAAAAATGTGTTAGTCCATCGTCTTTGACGCTGGCCCACCGTTTTTGACGCTGGCCCACTATCTGCGACAGCGTCCCAACGTCTGCGGCACTGGATCAACCTTAGGGCATCATCATGTGTTTGTTGGCATTTAAAGCGACACAATCAGGCTAAAATCATCAACAAATCTTTATTTTTTTCCGCTTTTTAAGGCCATGATGTGAACATGTCCATAGACTAGAATTGCGTAAGTTTTTTATTTATTGTGTTGCGCATTTACCAGTTAAGCGAGATAAAAAGACGACATTTCTGTATTTCTTATTTTGGACATGCATGTCCGAGATAAGAAATTAAAAAAAATCGCAGTTCTATAGTCTATGGACATGTTTACATCATGTAGTCATATTAGGAAGCCAAAATAAAAAAATTGATTTTTTGATGATTTTTGCCTGATTGTGTCGCTTTAAGGCAAGCGATACGGATCGAAGCAAGCAACATAAAGTAGGCCTATAGATACAGATCCTAGTTTTTACCATCTTCATCTATCAAGTTGTCTGCTGCCAGCAGACTCCTTGATATCACGGATATGTGCAATGAGTATACGACCCCCTCCTCCCTGGCCAACTCAGACAACCCAGACAACTTGAACTGAGTGTGACCTTCCCCACTGCAGACGGTAAGCAGGTAAACCGGTGACGTCATAATGAATGTTGCTCACACCCCTCCTTTTCGTACAGTGGTCTGACAGTCAGACCGGATGTGGTAAGATAAAAATAACTATCTAACTAAAAAATATCTATCTATCTAAAAAATATGATTAGGCTTATACAGACTCCTACAAAAACAATAATTTAGATAATATAGCAAAACAAATCAACACCTTACAAGTAATTAAAACCTTTTATTATAAACCGGTTTCGTTCAAAACAAGATGAGCGTTAGACTCCTAACACAATTTTGAGGGCTGTATTTTTTTCAAGAATAGTAATTATCCTTTCAATGTTTTATTAAAAGTCTGTCACATCAAGTACCGATGTCAGCTTAATGACGCCTTGGGTCCCAGGTGAACATGACACGCACATTTCACAATATATATGACCTGTATGATTTATTAACACTTTATGTTATACATTTTATCTCGTCTGTTCTCATACATTCGAAGCTGACTTTGCTGACGCAATTTACATCGTCAAATGAATGAGACAAACACCAGCGTTAGCACCTATATGTTTTCCATGTTGTTGTTTTTAGCTGCTTCTGCACAATTTACATTTAAATAATCTAAAAATATTCAAAATACTTTGATTAAGTCTAAAATCATCGCCCGTGCTAGACATACTGAAGGGGCTAAAGTATATAATGTCACCAGGCAGTCAAATCAAATAACGATAAAACGGAACGAGCGAGCCCTTTAATAAATACAGATAGCCAGGACAAGAGCGATCCAGCATCCAATAGTGATCATGACATGGATCCGCAGCACCACCTCATTCACCTTCTGTCCCTGAAAACAGACACATATTCACCGCATTCACCAGATGGCACTCATGCACTGCAAATTCCAGCAAACTGGAGACGACCGTCCAATGCTGGTTGATTGTCTAAAAATATGCACTAATTTTAGCTAAAAACTGGGGAAATATTGACTAACAAACCACACAATTCACTGGCAAACATAAATACTAATACTTAAGAAAATATATACATCATAGCAAAAGGAAAACAACTGCTGCGTACCTATGATAAAATAATTTGTGATGACCTTGATGTTGACATGCTGCAGACTGCACTATTACCAGAATCGCGTTAATAATGCAAATTCTTTCGATTCAAACAAAACTTGTGTTTTTAATGGCATCATAATTTGAACCCATTCACATGCAAAAACTCATTTGCCGCACAGCGTGACGTTTCTAGTGGAAAAGTTACAGTTTACCATTATGGTTTAATTGTAATGTTCTATTTTGTTTACATTACGCTTGGGCATACCTACGGTTCGTATCTTATTACTCACATAGTGACTTCGGGATTCGTTTTCTGACGGTGTGGCTGACTCTGATATTATCGTCATTTCATATAAATCTGAAAACATAGTGACATAACTCATCCAAAAGCAGCACGTATGACACGCTAAAATCTAGTAACACCCTCACCAATGCATAAACACGTTGTCATTCACGCCCTTGGAAGTCATGCCTCCAGCGCAGCTGAAGATGTTATGTCGGTAGACGACACTACTTATATTGATAATTTATTACACGGTCCTCTCAAACTATATAAAACTTATCTTGAATCTACCCAAAAAGCACCAGCAGTACCCGGTAAACACAAGACGTTCACCCAGTGTTGGGTTAATGTTGGACCATCGTCTTGAGTTTACTGGGTATACACCTATATACGTGCAGCACAATTCTGCTCTGCAAAGCCAAAATGCAGTATATGTCTACTTGTAAAGTAAGCAGATAGTGCCTGTTGGCTTTGGACGGCATACTATATGTATTGTGTTATAATGATACTGGTAAGTATACAGGTATCCAAAATACTGCGCATTGTCTAGAACTACACAATATTACAGTATTATGCTGAAGTAATGTGGTAGCCCTTCCAGCGCGGGGACCGTCTTTATACGGCACAATCTGACGTCTTTAGACGTCAGAATGTGACGTCTAAAGACGGTCCCCGCCCCGAAATAATTAAAGGTGATCTATCACCCCTTATATGAATGAATGAATGAATGAATGAAATCTTATATAGCGCATGTATCCAGCCGGCGGCTGTTCAGAGCGCTGTACATCGAGAGTAACTTAGCAAGGCCTTATGTAGTATGAATAGGTTTGTGAGAAATAAATCAAAGTTGCCACAAGATGGGGCACAAGTGTTTCCTTATATGGGGTGATTGGCTATCATGTTGGTCACATGATAGCCAATCACCCCATATAAGGACATCATTATTCATACCATATAAGGGGTGATAGATCACCTTTGAAACATGTCTAATGGCAGTGGACCCATAACATAGGTATTCAAATGAAGCGGAAAGAGCAAACTAAAACATTTATGATGATTTCAAATTGACAAAATTTCTTTGGTCTCCATGGTTTATACAATAATGTTTCAGCCTTGTAATTGTTATGCATGAAAAACAACTGATACTTTACCTTTTGATTTTCTATTAATGTAATACTTGTTGATCTCGAGTATAATACTCATGAGGACGTGGAAGATAATATAGCAAACGAAGACAAAGATAACAACATCGGGCATTACATCATCCGTTGTTGCTTGGAGTCTCATGCCAAGCAAAATGGTAATCACTGAAAAGAGAATCTTTGAAATAAGAATTGTGAAAATTGTATCCAAAAAAATAGTACATGCACATTAATTATAGTCTTTATCTAATGTAATACATGATAATAGGAATCATGTAAGTTACTCCGTGCAAAGTCAAAAGGCAGTATCTGCTTACTTTAGAATAAAGCAGATACTACCTTTTGGCTTCGCAGAGCAGAGCTGTAGTCTGACAAGTTACAGCTACAAATAACATAAAATATTTATTTTTATGGAAAAAAGACACTTCCCAAAATAGATTTTTAGCCCAATTGAGCACCCACCTAAAATTTTAAATATATTATTAATATTTGCGGAAATTGCTGATAACGTGTAGTACGTATATAATTAATATGGTATACTATATGTGCATTATATGTAAGTTCATGATCCCAGTAAACACGATACATTGAACCAATACTGGACTAATTTTGGCTCATCGTCTACGACGCTGGCACAGCAATAAATCAATATTGGTTTAATGTGTTTGTTTACTGGGATATGGTCGAAACAGGAGAAGAGCTCAATCCAGCAAACACGAGGCGTTGGCCCAATGTTGGGCTGACGTTGGCCCATCGTCTTCGACGCTGTGCTAACATCAGCCCAACATTGGGCCAACGCCTGGTGTTTGCTGGAAATCCTAGTAAACACCGAGAAATGTTTTGAACTTTCGCAAAGTATAAAAATGTGATGTTGTATTATTATATTATCAGGTAATCATGGTAATGGAACAAGCAAAGCTGTACAATTGTTTTTTTTAAATTAACCCCTTTATAATCATTGTACTATCACCTGCTAAAATGTGGGCCGCATTGCCTATCGCCCAATGAGTCCAGTTGAACACTGATCTGCTGGTTGAATCCTCAGAGCATCTCAAGTACGCCAACAGAGGCTGCAAAATACTTAGTCAGTAATCATTGCCCTTCGTAAAGTTGTGCCCTAAAAACACAGCTTTTGCTATGCTGTCAATCTCTGACGTTGAGCCATGCAGTTCACGTCAGGCTCGGAGTACAAAATACTGTACATCATCATATACCGCCAAGCCATTAAATTGGAATCTTAACCCACTTGATGTTGTGTCTCGCTGACGCGATCCACAACTTCAAGTGAGTGAAAATTATTCAGATTTGACGAGATGGAGGTCAACGATTTTGAAACCTGGTGATTGATGTCACGTTTTATCCTTAACATGTTTGAAAGCTGTTATTTAATGAACTAATAAAACAAATGAGAAAAGCCCGAATATCATCGCCTACAGCTTTCGATCAAGATGCAGAAAATATTTGTACACGTTTTTCTAAAGCTTATAAAGCTCTAGAAAGCTTATAAAGCTAACAAAATATTATAAATTATTTGCATTGTAAGAAGGAACATTGCACGGGCAGATTGAGATCATAAAATAGCGAATAACTGATGGTTTTACTTACATTTAATATAACCAGAAACATAACAGTAGTACCTAAAACTGCATGTGGTCCAATTTCTGTCTGGAAATAATAATAAAAAGTATGATAATGTTCTTCTCATATATGATTTTGTTATATGATCTCTAACTCATTGCATGACAGGAAAGAGTACAGCATTTATACAAAAGGCACACATACATTACACATTTTAAAATGTATTTAAATTTGATATCAATTAGCAATCCAATTACAAGATTGAAATATTCTGCACTAGCTCTTAAATGTGATCAATTGCTTTCTGTGTATATTCTATACACTGAGTATTCCTTACTTTAAATTCCTTAAGTTCTGCAAATATTATGATGAATCCGATTGAGCACATGATGCAAGCAAGGACCATCAGAGTTCTGTGCAACTAAAAATACAATACAAAAGAAAACAATGTATATGCATGTCCAAGACAATTAGCTGCATTACATTATTGTATCTGAGCTGACATTGGTGTACATTGTTCTGCAAATGTACATACCCAGTAAACACAAAAAACAACATTTGTATAACATTTATACAACGACGTTGTTCCCACATTGTATAAATCTTATACACATGTATTGTGTTTACTGGGTGAAAGAAAAGAACAGCCATAATATAATAATTGTTTAAACAAAGTCTTATTATTTATTAGGAATTATCAATGTAGCAGGTTAACATCTCGGATAGTCAATGAAGGTACGTATAAAATAAAAAATACAAAGCTCAATGTATTTATCAACTGTTTGATTATTCCCAGTTTATTTAATAAAATAATTTATTCTCGAAAACAATCACACGAGGAAAAATAAAAAAATAAATGAATCATTTGTATGACTGATGACAAAAGCCTCATACCTGTATACTGTATAGTACTGTAAAACCAAAAGGCAGTATCTACTTACTTTGCCACTAAGCAGATACTGTGTTCTAGCCTAACAGAACAGAGTAGTTGTTTTATACTATTTTTCAAAATGGCCGTCGCATATGAGCATTCATGAGATTCAACTCACAAGTATCAATATATCAACATAATGCAGAAAATATATGTTATACAAGATGGGTGCTTGGAAAATTCAGAGCGAGGAATGAACAGATGTTTTACAGCAATGACACATTTTATATCCTGGAACGGTTATTACTGTCTGTTGAATGTACCAGATTAAATATAACAGTAGATACGAGAACAATTAATATCATGTTGTGCTTGTGCACTTGTAATGATACAAGTTTAAAAGGAAAATTTACCTTGAAATACGTCGATAGTCTATCCCCTTATAAAATTATCATACTTTGATTTTTTGTGGTCTGCATAGAACACTAAAATATATAAAATCGTTGGTTCGCTACAAGGTAACCCTTTCCCTTTTTATCTTATCTAAATTTCACCCAGTTATGTTTCGCAACCGCAACCCAAAACTTTAAGTGGGTGAGAATTATTCACATTTGCTTCATTTGAAAGTAAACATTTGCAAATCTTGATGTTTAAGCACACATTTTATTTCCAATAATGGCTAATAAGACAAACCCAAAGCGACTTCATTTCAAATAACGGTTAACTAGACGAAATAAAAGCGATCATAGCCGTTCTGAAATTCATCAAGTGATGAACGTTGATGAATGTTCATGAACATTCATGAATATTCATCAATGGTTCATCAAGCCAGTTCATGAACCGTGTTCATGAACTGTTCATGAAAAACAGTTCATGACAAATCATAATTATTAATAAACACTACATGAACTAATGTTGTTCATGATTTAGTTCATGCAGTTCATATGGAGAGTTTCATGAACAGTCATGATTTTTTATGACCTTGGTAGGATCAATTCGGTTCATAATTTGTTCATGAAAGTTCATGAAAGAGTTTAATGAAATTTGATGCATTTTTATGAACTTGATTAGTCTTAATTCGGTTCATTGCTAGTTCATGAAAGTTCATGAGGGACTGTTTCATGAACTGTGATGAATTGCTATGAACTTGATTAGTCTCATTGTTCAGTCCATGGTTGTTCGTTAAAGTTCATCACTTTGATAACTTATTATGAACTAGATACGTCTTAATTCGGTTCATGGCTAGTTCATGAAAGTTCATGAGGGGCAGTTTCATGAACTGTGGTGAATTATTATGAGTTTGAAATCTCAATATAGTTCATGGTTTGTTCATGAAAGTTCATGAACTGTGGTGAATAATATATAATTACCCTGGCGAGTATGGTTGCAACTATGCAATAGCTAATTAACTAATTAATTAGCAAATTGTGACTTTCTGAGTTAGATTATAAACCACAGAATACATAATATTTGAAAATAATTAGTTTCTCAGTTTTCTTTTCAGTTCTGTGTAATATTGGGAGGGGGGGGGGTCCTTTTTTAATTCACAAAATGAAGCTTAATTAGCTTGCTGTGTTTAGGTGGGAAGTAACCACAGAAAATATAATCCTTAATCAAGATACTATATGTCTTTTGTAGGTCAATAAAGACTTAGACTCGGAAGTTAATGAATTTTCATGAACAATTCATGAACATTCATAAAAATCAACATGAAATTAGTTTGTGATTATCATGAACTTAGTTTAAGTTGTGCTGGCTTATCTGGTGTAATTAAACCACCTGAGTTCCTGGTCGTCATGAACAACTTCAATTTCATGAACAAAGCTCGGGAACTTCAGGTTGACAGTTCATGAATTTCATGAACGTCTCATTTGTTGTTCAGGAACATTCATAAATAGTTCATGAACACATTTAATGAACGTTCATGAATGTTCATTAACTATCTGGTTCATGAATTATTTCAGTTTATGGCCGTTCATGAACTAGGTTGACAGTTCATGAATTTTATGAATGTCTCATTTGTTGTTCAGGAACATTCCTGAATAGTTCATGAACACATTTAATGAACGTTCATAAATTTTCATAAACTATCTGGTTCATGATTTTTTTGAGTTCATGGTCGTTCATGAACTAGCCCTTGGTCATGAATTATCTGAGTTCATGACCGTTCATGAACAACTCATGTTCATGAACAAAGTGAGAGTTCATAACCATAATAAGTTCATCAATTCATGAATTTTCATGCAAGTCTCATTGGTTGTTCAAGAATATTCATGAGCCGTTCATGAACACGTTGATGGACGTTCATAGTTTTTTTGTTCACGAACATTCATGAACCATTCATGAATGTTCATGAACAGTTCATGATCATCTCACTGGGAATCTAACAGTTCAGCATCCTTGTAGAGCATAGTAACATGCTGACATAATAATGACCACTGATTACATAATTAACTAACCCTTATCCTGCTGATCACGTCGATTGATCTGTTTCATTGGTCGACCAAATCACTGATATTGGGAATGAAATGGGTGTTTATGCATCAAATGTTTGGTCCCAAATTAAACAAATGTGAGTAATATTCAACCACTTGAGGTTGTGGATCGCGGTAGCGAGACACAACCTCAAGTCGTTGAAAATTTTAAAAAAATTACTTAGCAGGATAAGGACTAAATCTGGATATGATGGCATTTTGACTAACCTGGAACCAGACTTTAAGACCACACAGTAGATCACCATTCCAGCCAGCTTTGTAGTAACGGGCCAGCAGTAAGCCTAGTCCTGCACACAACACCCAGGCCGTCAACATGAAACTGGCTGGAGAATTAAAAATACTTTAAAACACCCGAATTTTTATAGCATGATAATAGTAGGCATTGTGTGGACCTATCTTGGATGGAAAGCAAATCCTGACTGTCATTAGGGGCTGAAACATTTTCTCGCATTATCATGATTATCTTACACATAAGAAAACTGGTAGCTTATGCATACTATGCTTTGAAAAAGAAACCAAATTGTGTATATTAATGACTGAAACATTCCAATCCACTGTTTACTGTATTAATGTATTTGTTTATTCAAGTATGCCTGATAGGCGATGTATTTGCCTTTGGTTAATAAAACATATAATACACAGGGTCTTGGATCATTCCCACTGAGATTCTTCACATTAAAACTATTTTAACTTTCTCCTATATTCAATATAGAAAAGTTAGGATTTATCTTCACTTTTCGGATGAAAAGGGAACGTTAAGACAATCTTAATTTTAACATTCTTAGTAGGATGAGCCCCTGTATTCTACTGTGAAAATGTAATAGCCCAGGGTATTGTATTTATGAAAAAAATATTACGCTAGTGCATGACGTCTGCATGCAATCCGTATAGAACCATGGATCTCACCAAACAATTCTATATGATTTATATGTAGAAACTGACAGTGTCTGCACTTTTAATCAGCGCCGATCCTACGTCTCCATCAGACCTGTGTAGGCCTAACCAGCGAACGTAGACGTAGACGATCCACAACGAAATATTGTTGATTGATGTCAAGTTTTATCTTTAACATGTTCAAAAGCTGGTATTTAATGCTAATAAAACATGAACAAAAAACAAATATAATGGGTACCCGTGGTTAAAGTATTGATGTTGGTTTGATGTTGGAGTAATGTCATTATCCCACGTTGGATCAACCCTCCGATCGTGAATTTTAATTCTTTTTTTTAGCTGCTCAAATCACTTTTATTGGGAATGAAATGAGTTTTTAAACAACAATGTTTGCTCTTAACCCTTTCAAGCCTGAATTTACCATTGTCATCTTCATCCACTACAAGCCGCGAATTGCTGTCGCAATTCTCGACTAGTAGTGGATGAAGATGATTTGATGTGAGTGAAAAATTAAAGAAAATTGTCATGTATTGGTAAACCAGTTTCATGGAAATTGTCCTTTTAAAACCCTTAGTTTTAGCGAAATAAATTCTATTTTCAAGTACAGTATGTAAAATGATGCAATAATGCATCGTGGGGGCTTAAAGGGTTAAATAAAACAAATGTGAGTAATTTCCCCCACTTGAGGTTGTGGGTCGCGTCAGCGAGATACAACTTCAATCGGATGCAAATTTAATTTATTTAAATTAGAAGTTTAAGGGTTGATGGAATTGTTTGATCATGTTGATATTGGCCCAGCATCAAAACAGCATTGTTCCATGACGTGGTTATCATGCATACCATGAGCCTTGATGGCTTTACTATTCCCCTCTACAGCCTTCAGTGTTGTAGTGGGTTCAGTGAGTGTTACGGTGTTACTGGTGAGATCGTGACCAGTGTGCTGCTCCAGAGTACCTGTGAGGAAAACAAGCAATTCCCAACAAACACAAAATATTTGTATAACATTTGTACAATGTAGGACCAACGTCGAAGACGTAGGGCCGACGTTGTAAAAAAAGTAGTCAGAATTTGTGCAAACTCAATATGATTGGGCTTAGCCCAAATATAATTACATGATATTGAAATATTACATGATATCGGAATATACGTAGTTTCTCCAGATATAATATTATAAAGATGTTCCAGACGTGCCAGATCTTGTTGACAGTCTTAGTAATGTTTTTGAACGATATTTTGTGGAATAGCTAGTAATAAAAAGTAAGAAATGGAGTGGAGCTGTCGCAATAGTCTGTACGGTTATCAGAAGGGGTGTCTAACGCGAAGAATCGTGCAAAGAGTGTATTCCCAGCGACGTAACATATGGACACATTCGAAAACTGTTTAGCGATACAATTGAACCAACATAGTGTTACATCAAGCAGAATATAAAATCGAGAATGCTTTTACAAAATTGCATCGGACAAATTTGACTCATCTTAGAATTTTTCGTGAGCGTGAAAAAAACAGGAAGAAAACAAATTTTTTAGTTGTGTCTCGCTACCGCGATACTAAATTTAATCCTTGTTTAATTCGAGTCCAAACATGCGCAAATGTTCATATCTAAACACCGAATACCTGTGATTTAACCTGCCAATAGATCAGATTAAAAACGACTAAATTCGTGCTTAGTGCTTTAACCCTCTAACCGCCATTTTTTTTTAATTGGAATTTTAACTCACCTGAAGTTGTGTCTCGCTGACGCGATCCACAACTTCAAGTGAGTGAAAATTATTCAGATTTGAACCAACTCTTTTCAAATCTTGCTGATTTATGTCACATTTTATATTTAACATATTTAAACGGTTGTATTTAATGTGCTAATAAAAAAATGGTAAAATCAAATATATTCGGGACCGGCAGTTAAAGGATTAACCCTTTAACCGCCAAATTATTCAATCTGAATTTTCACCCACTTAAAGTTGTGTCTCGCTGACGCGATCCACAACTTCAAGTGAGTGAAAATTATTCAGATTGGACAAAATGGAGGTCAACCAATTTCAAATCATGCTGATTATTGTCATTTTTTAACTTTCACAGGTTTAAAAGCTGATATGTATTGTGCTAAAAAAATGCAAAAAAAAAATATGTTCGGGAACGGCGGTTAAAGGAATAAGGGCTAAGCAGCTGGTGCCGTCAGCCATTGTGATGTATGGTTCCTTCACAACACTGATAACAAAACAGCTGCACGCTTATTTAGATATCCCCTAAACATGTCTTATCAACGTCAACATCAACTTCCAAATAACAATAACTCTAACCGTCCTGGTTCAGTTTTCCCCTGGCCAGCAATATGTGGTACACCCCTTGTGACAGGTCAAACACATTCTGTACCCCGCTTTGCGCCTGTCGTTTGAACAAGCAGTTCATAACTCCTGCGTCGTAGCTGATATCAGCGGAGGTGTAATTCACCAAGCCAGATGCCACCTGTTAAACAATTAGAAATATATGGTGGGTGCAAAATTATAATTAAATAACTTGGTGCTTTAAGGTTTGACACTCTCGAATATGTTTTGATTTGGATTGATCTGAATTAATGCGCTCAAATCAGCGGTGATGATTCGAATCAATTGACCTCTCGGCCAAAAGAAGTTCTCGACGGTTAGCATGGTTAGAAGGAAGTGATAGATTATCATCATCGTAACAATCAAGTCAATTACAATTTGATAATTTCGGAATGTTAGCTTATCGATTAGACAAGCGATCTTTGACAATTAGCCTATTATAGGTATGGAAAATGATTGGAACAAATCGAAATTAATTTGTTCACAAAATTATTTTAGATTGCATATGCCTATATCCGGAAATGGATTACCAGACATTGATGCTATTTGAGAATGAGGTGTAAACGCTCCACCTTTTACACGTTCGTTGATGGGTCTTGGTGATAATAAAAAATAGCAAACGGGCAAAAAAACTAGACTTTTATCTGAAGCTTGCTCAGTGCTGGGTCTTACACATGGTAGGCCCTACAGCAACAATAAGTTGGCATGTTCAAAAACAGTATATTTTTATTTTGAGTCGATAAGAGTCGATCATTCAGTTACCTCACACTATTGTCGTCACCTTGGAGACCAAATGGAGTATCTGCCACTTTGTGGCAGATACACCATTTAGATTCCAAGGTGATATAACCAGGTAACGCACGCCGTCAAGCTATGAGAAGAGATATTTCAATACTAACTGAGATACTGTTGCTTTTACCAATGTTGTGAGATTCGGAGACAGCCAGATGACCTGCGTTGTCCCTTGTACACTGAATGACACTGTCGTCTCCCTAAAATAACAAAATACATTATTTCACTCTTTATATTCTGAATTCCTACTTTACATTTGTCATTCCTAAGCTGGCATTGCCGACGAAATCGCCAGTTGAAAAACAATAACTTATATATAATGAATTGTTGCTCGACCACTACTTCAAGTGGGTGAGAATTACTGATAAGAATTTAATTTTAGACCAAACATTTGCAAATCTTGATGTTTAAACAATGATTTTGATCCCAACAACAGTAATTTGATTGACTAATAAAACAAATTTAGAATGACTACAGTCGCGATCAGCTGTGAAAGGATTAACCTTCTAATTCTGCCGTGCAAAGTCAAAAGGCAGTATCTGCTTACTTTACAAGTAAGCAGATATTGCCCTTTGACTTTGCAGAATTCTTCTATCCATCTCATAACGTTTTTCAAATGGAATCCGTTAGAAAAAATAATGTAATCCATCACGATGAAGCCATTCTGATATTTCAGTTGACATTTCTGGCAATTTGTTTAACCCTTTAACCGCCAAATTATCCAATCTGAATTTTCACCCACTCGAAGTTGTGTCTCGCTGACGCGATCCACAAGTTCAAGTGAGTGAAAATTATTCAGATTTGAGAAAATGGAGGTCAACTGTTTTCAAATATTGCTGATTGATGTCATATTTTATCTTTAACATTTTTAAAAGTACTTAATGTGCTAATAAAAAATGAAAACCCGAAGATATGCGGCACCGGCGGTTAAAGGGTTAAACAAATAAATCCCCTTGACGTGGAAATTGCAGCGTCTGGGCATTTTTATACACCTTGAGTTGTAAGTTGATGTAAATGAAAATGAGAGTCAATATCTGGTGGCTACTGAGAGGGTCACAGTGGGCACATAGTTGTGTCTGCTCTTAACCCTTTAAGCCCTCACGATGCATTAAAGCATCATTTTACATCCCTGAAAACAGACTTAATTTTCCTACAACCAAGGGTTTTAGAACGAATATTTCCATGAAACTGGTTTACCGATACATGGCAATTTTCTTTAATTTTTCAACCACATCAAATCATCTTCATTCACTATAAGTCGAGAATTGCGACAGCAATTCGCGGCTTGTAGTGGATGAAGATGACAATGGTAAACTCAGGCTTGGAGGGGTTAAACACCCACTTCTGTGCGCTCTCAAATATCATGAATATATATTGGTCTCGCGAAGCTGTGGCGACGCCTCCGATGCTGGTACAGCATTAAACCCAACACTGCGATAAATGCTTTACAGTCCAAAGGTGAATAAAATAGCGAAAATTGAAGCAACTGCCATTGAGCACAGCTGGATTGGTTGTTTTAGTTCCAGTGAACGTAACCACATAGGCCTGCAAAACTTTGTATATTTTAGGACCTTTTCGTATGTCGTTGAAATAACAAGACGTTAAGATTTTGTTTCGCATTCGCTCACTTACCATTTTTTTATCCAGGGAAAATCCAATTGCCAGATAACCTTCTGTTCGTCCAGTCATCTCAAATTGTATATCCCCCGTTTCATTTTCGTAGACCCACGTCGCCGTCATAAATGACGTCTTGAAACATGGTTTATTGTCACATGACGTTTTCTTTATAAGAAAAAAAGAAAGAAAAGAGAAAAAAGTCAACATTAAACCATGGCTGCATGCATTGTAATTAATTGTGTCACTAGTGAATTATTGTTTGTTTCTACTTTGCATTCATTCACCCCTAGAACACTGACATATTTTTACATAAATCATAGAGACAAATTTGCAATCATCATAAATTTCTTAGTTAGCTTTTTCCGCAGGCAAGCCTCAAATGACGAGTAATATATCCGTTTAAAAAAAATGGGCATTTCCTTATTTGACATTTTTGTTTAACTTTGCATCTGTCACAAAATATGTTTTAAATTTCGGTGGCATTTTATTCTGTTTAATACTTCCATGAACACGTATTGTCCCAGTTGATCAGTGGTTAAACAGATACACAATTTACACAGATTATCAGACCGATAACTTAATATAACCAGCGGGATGCATAAATAGATTTGTGCCTTGTTTTCTTCTGGCTACCAAGCGCGACACATTTATTTAGTACAATTATTGACTCTGTCAGTCCAAAACTATATTCTGTCAGCCCATAACTAACTGACGTGTACATTATTCTGCATTATTGTTTTCCGTTGTTTACAGGGGAATGTATACAATTAAAGATAATCTTCCACATACAAATATATTGTAAATAACAATGCCTTTCTTTTTGTCACATACTTACATCTACCGCTACTTCATTGTGATCTTCATCCCCATGACTATTTGTAGTTATTAATAATAACGCCAGTACAGCACACTGGACCAGCCAAGAATGCATCATGTTACTGCAATAAACACATCGGCTCGGGGTATAATATATGTATAGGATTCATACCACATATACTTAGCTCCTGTTACTCATACTTAACTGGCTGTAATTTAACACACAGGATAAATGTGCTAGACGAGCATTACATTGATTCTCGAAAATCAAGATTTTTATCTCTCTATTATCTTTACGTGCTGTTGCATATTGTTTTGTTTTTCATTCACTTAAAACTAGCATTGCTGGTGCAATTGCCAGCTCCGATTAAGATAAATAAATAAATTTTAGGCAATATTTTTGTTTCAAATATGCAACTTGAACACACTTGACTGCGTCGCCCGCACTGGATAAAGAAAATAAAAATAAAACATTTGTAAAAGCTGTAAAAACTTCATTTTGATCAATTTTTTTTTTTTTTTTTTTAATTTTAATTTATTTTTTGTAAAATTGATTTCGTTAAATTCCCGCAAATGGTACAGTTTTATGCGAATATGTATTCAACATATATGATTACTTAGTAAAATTGATAGCAGTTACACAAAATAAAACATCCCGAAATGTATCATATTAAGTGTTTTGTGACCATACCTGAATGGATATTTATTAGTTCTTTAGCGTCATTTTTTAGCATTATATTTATCGAGCGGACAAAAACACAAAATTTGGTACACAGCTTCTCTAGGGGCAAATGATGGGATTTAGACATTAAGCCTTCTAATTTTGGCTCTGCTTTTCCATAAAAAACTCAAAAATGGCCGCCGAAATTAAAATACTTTTCGTCGCATTTCCCAGTAAATGAAGATTATTTTCTTCATAATATACCTTGATATCAACCTAAAAAAACCTTCCTAATACATATCATTTATTGCTGTTAGTTATTTGAAAGTAAAAGACCACATAAAACGTAAAAAACACTGTTTATTTAATTAATGTGAGCTCAAAATTGGCTGTCGTTCATTTCAGCATGTCCTATCACTTTCTGACAATATAATTGCAATTACGTTTGTCATAACGTGAGCCGTGAAGCATCTTGCATATATTTTTGTGATAATAAAAACCTGATGATAATAAACAATATATAATAAAGTTATTACAATTTAGAAAATGAAATAACATTTTATCAAAAACCCTGAAGTACATTGAAGTATAATGATGCCTTCGGATTGGACTTTTAGCTATAATACAATAAGCACTGACATGAACACTTCCTCGGACACTGATTGGGATTACCGCACCTCCGAGGTCGTTAGGCCATATATAAGTAATTTAATTGAAAGCATATTGAATTGAATTTGTACCGTTATGCGCATTAAAGTTCTAAATATGATTTTTTTTAATAAAATTATGTTATTATACAAACATAATGTTATAATTAAAAAAAAAGATTATTTATTTAAATTTGAGGCTGCAATTTTTATTACAAAGCTGGAAGGTGTAATTTAAACAAAGGTAAAATAAACAAAAAAATGTAAAGTTAGAACATAGTCTGAAAGGCCTGATATATGTCATAAAACCTGAGGATGCACTCCCTCCAGCAAAAGCTACTAAAATAATTTGCAAGGATGTATTTTCGGGGGTTTACTTCCTCAGTTTTGCTTAAGGTACATAATTTAAGTGATTATGATTCTAAAAATGTTGTGATATAACGCAAAAAATTAGCACCAAGCTTGCATCACAGCAGGACTGTTGATTATTATGCTTGGCACAAGGAAGACTGTATTTACTCGTTTGAGAAAAGGCAACACGTCAAACATCATGAGCTTCATCAACTCTGACTCATGAACGACTGAAGGTTCAATAAAGTTATTCAACTATTCCACAATTTAGGCATTGTCATAGCTTTATTAATATACTTCTAGAAGTAGAAGTGGTTCTGGCTAATTATAGGTCTACTTATTTGCGTTTTAAAGAAGATGATGTTGTAGCATCAGCATGTCTTAGGTATATTCACTATGGATGGCAATTCATGTTCAACTATCTCTAAAGCACAGCAACAAGCTATACCCATTCATAGTAGATAAACAAAATGACGAAGCAATGCCACACATGGATTACAAGAATGTTGGGTATTCCCCAAATACAGTATTATTGCATTAAAATATCAATGATGGTAGTACTATTTTCTATTCCTTGGATCATATACATTATTAACATAATGATGCACGAATTTCCGTCCCCGTTTCTAGCAATATTATGTATGGATGAGAATAACTACAATACACCCTCAGCATTTTCATTTGAAACATAAGTACATGAAGAGCAGTCATAGTTCTGCATCTTAATTTTATTCAAGTTAACCTTATTATCAAGTTAGATGAAAGCTTCTGGGGTTGTATTAGATCTCAACGTAAAAACAAACAATGCATGCGGATATATATGAGATTTCCCACAAATACAGGCCTAATGTTTGGGCGAATTTGTAATATATATTCGCAAGTCAATCCAAACATGTTCCTTAAATATACAACAGGTTTTATAAGTCAAAGCCCCTGGAAAAATTAAATAAATTTGCAAATTTTACTTTGATCGGCAGCTTGATTAAATTACTAGAATAAACATCAGGTGGGATATCTACATAGCATTACACAGCCCACAAGAAGCGGGCCAGGAATCGATCAGGGTTCAAGATCTGCTAAATAATTGGTCAACCATTTGAAATGTGTTTATCCATGGTTCTAAGAACAAAAAGTCGTAATTATACCATATCGCATTCAGACTAATCGCAGGCACGACATCCAACATTTCCAACGAACTGCTAAGAGGAAAAGAGCAAGCTATGTGTATCATATAGGCCTATGGGCATAAACAACAGCATAATGTCAACGAATTGATATATTATCTATTTTGATCGCTCACAACCGATCCATCAATCTGCCGCAATGACAAGATGCTACATTATTATGTTAGAACGCATAATATGTTTATATGTAGGCCGCCTACATATAAACATATTATGCGTTCTAACTATCAAGCTGCAATATACGCAGGAGTTTACTTGACCCCACATGGACATGGTTGGAGGGTGAAAGTAAACATCATTTCCATAGACTAGATGAATAGCACACCTGCCCTCAAACTTAACTTTTTCTGGAGTGTCTTAGCTGTAAGTGCAAAAGTTGCAAAGATAAAAGATGTACATGCTGTCGTAATAGCCTGAACTGTACCAGTGTCTGTGGATGTAAATCTCTACGTGATAACGTGATAGAAGTTGATGGAACAATTGTGATTCGGGATTATGCTGACCATTCAGACTTTGAATAGAATCCAGTTGGTTCACATGTATATTATGTTATATTATTACGAAAAAAAGAGTTATAAATGTTTATTTTTGTTTTATAATTCGCTATCTGGGTATAAATAATTATAATTGTTATTTATCTTTCATTTAAATATAAAACTACTATATTAAATATGATATTAAACGAAGAAAAGAAAATAGACAAAAAAATCATAAAAAGAATTCCGGTACTGCATACAAATACTGTAAATTGAGTACATTATATACCCCAAAGTTTGGTTTATCGTTCTAAAAAAATTAATTTATATATTTGCGAACAATAAAAAAAGAAATACGATCTACATAACGCCTTCCAAAGTTCAGTACAACTAAAGGAAATCAAAGTTTAAAATTTGTCATTTTTCAAAAAAAAATCATTAAAATGATTGATTTGTAAATTTCAAATTTTCTGTTTATTTTTGTTTCGATTTTGCATCATCTACACAGCTGTCGTAGATATATTGGTCGATTTTTCAAACGATTTTTGTATCCTGAATTTTTTCGCGAGACGATTTACGCATATTAATTGTCACAAGTTATTTTTGATGCTCTGGTGTTAAAAGGGTTAACATGACATATTTTGGACACTTTAATTTTTAGTTACTGTTTCGAAATTTAAAGCTTATATGTCCACGAATAAGAAAAAAACATGAAACCTATGTCGCAGGGGGGGTGCAGCGATTTTCTACTTTTTTGGAAACAGCCCCAGGCCTAGTAGCGGAGTGCTGAATCAGCACTCTGCGACTCCTCACCTCGCGGTGATACAACTCAGACCATGCCGATATGAGTATAGATGTATCGGCACTCCGGTACTCTATCAATGCAGATAAGAGTGTCAATGTATCAGCAGTGCTGACACATTGATACTTATATCGGCACGGTCAGAGCTGTGTCGCCACGAATAGTAGCGGAGTGCCGATAGATTGATACAGCGACGATACTCATATCGGCACGGTCTGAGCTGTATCACCACGAGGTCTAATTTAAAAGAACAATGTTTGCTCTATATGTCTATTTATTTTGAAATTGAATTGGTGAAATCTAAGCGAAATTGTAAGGAAATAATAATTATGTTCGCATAGTTTGATATGAACCCTGACGTCAAAATGGGGTGAATGATTTCAATCACGTAAATACTATACTATGCGTGAAATAGCATCTGGCATTTTGTGTGTCGAAAAATACTCTTTGTACACTTTGTCCGTGCCACTGGAATAAATATCAAACATGCACTGGCTAAATGTTTTTGTCTAAGTGCTGAATGGCCGTATACTACTCTGCAAAGCCAAAAGGCAGTATCTGTTTACTTGTAAAGTTAGCAGATACTGCCTTTTGGCTTCGTACGGCAGTATAATACAGAAACTGGCCAAATTTGTAGCAACGTCATGAATGTTACATCATAGTAAGGCCACTACGTTTTTTTCTCTGTTTTAGATTAGCGCGCGCATTCGATTTAGGCAGCGCATTACCAAAAAAAACATGTATTTTTTCAGTCCAGCGCGCGCATTGGATTGTTGCCAATTTCCGATAAAACAAGTCAATTTTGGGAGATAAAAAAACACTCTGAGAAAAAACAAGTTTATTTCAGCAGATAAAAAGACATTTTTTCCAGATATATTTTTTTTTGCTTCGCCCTCATTAACTTATCAAAAGTTTTTTTTATATTTCGTCGCCCTTTTTAACTTTTCTAGATAATTGTCCTATGCTTTTTTTATTTCGTCGCCCTCAATAAATTTTCCGATAATAGGTTCAATGTTTTTTTTTCTTGAATGTTTTTTTTACCCCCCTCCCTAATTAGATTTTGGATTTTTTCTGATCTAAAGCAGATAAATTAAATATGTTGGCCTAAACGACTGATATTCGTGCCAGTATAAGGAAGGTTAACCTGGTGAATAAACAGATTACCAGGCTAAAAGCTTTATAATGTACGAGTTAGATAATCGATGTATAATTCGCATGCGAAAATCCTAATCCTCCTAAATCGTAAAAGGATTTAACCTGTTGGGGGCGCTTAGCATATACAGAAACACACACACACATATATCTATAATACTGTAGATCTGGTAATTTTAGCGTGTTTGAATTTTCGCGAATTTCAGATTTTGGGATTTTTCACGAAGTTTAGAATTCGCGAATTTTTATTTTTCTTTACTAGCGCTATTATAATAATCATTTCCCTCCTCGCGAAATTCGCGAAAATTAAAACTTCGCGAATATTACCAGATCTACAGTATATATATAATATTATCTGAACAGAATCAACTAGTTTCATAATAAAAGTTTAATACAATAGTGCAATAGTACCTGAACATAATTAATTAGTTTCATAATACAAATTTCATATTATTTTAGTGTTTGAACAGAATTAATTAGTTTCATAAAAGTTGGTTAATACTATACTGAAGCGCCAGGATAGCTCATTAGTAGCGTGGTTAACTCGCAGCCCCGGGGCACCGGGCTCGAGTTTTGCTGCGGCTGATATATTTTCTTGGTGCACACACATGTAGTGACCCAAACTGTTCAAATTCTAGGGATATTGACAACGGAAACGTATAACCGATTCGCGCCGCATCAAAAACCATAATTAAAAAAATGATAAATAATTATATTACAGTTTACATCTAAACTGTCAATAAAATCCTTACTATAGTCTGTATAGCATAGGATAGCCGAATCTAAGCTTCCTCTGACCAGGAATATGGTGGAATTTCCTCATTTATTTAACACTTCCTTTACCAATTTTGCATTTATGCGGAAACTACCTTCCTTTACCAAATTCGCATTTATGCGAAATCCACTTGTGTACATGCATTAATTGCAATGAAGATATTTTATTAATACATGTATTGTGCCCAGAGGCTATCTCAGGGGCCCAAAAGAAGTCGGTTTCTGGGGGTAGTTTTATCAGAGTGAAGTCGGTAAAAAATGAGTTAATGTGCCCAGCATCCCTTTATCGATACAAATATGCCCAGCATTTCAGTCACTTCATACATGACTTGTGCATATGTTATACCTGCAACGTTATTTGTTCACAACAGTTATTTCAACATTCATACATTGTACTAATTTTAAATTGACTTTATAATAGTTCCATTTGAAAACGTTTACTTTCTATTGTCACTATCATTAATAATCTTACCTTTGCTTGTTGAAGTCGCCAATAGCAAGCACACATAGAGAGACGCAGTCGAATTTTATGTATACAATAACTGGATGGATGATCACTGGGGCCTGACACTACTATATACACAATATAACTAACCACACATCAGTGATTTCACTTATCACACAACACCCCAGTAAACACAAAACATGTGTATAACATTTGTACAATGTTGGAACAACGTCTTCGTTAAACACAAAACATGTGTATTACATTTGTACAATGCTGGAACAACGTCGAAGACGTTGTTCCAACATTGTACAAATGTTATACACATGGTTGTGTTTACTCGGACGTCGGTCACGTATCACGATGCTGTCAAATTGTTGCGACTTGAATCACGGTTGGTTTAATGCTAGGCCAGCATAACAGGCAGTGGACCAACATTGAGCCAGCTATTTTTCAACGTATCCTGTTATAGTGTATTAATTTTCTGTGTAATATAATGTACATTCACCCATGTGCGTTTATGAAAGCAATAAATCATTATTAATCTTATCACATTAATTTGAATGCGTGCGCTCAATTCGATTTTTATTGAAATACAAGTCACTCAGATATATAATAACAAATGAAACATTTCAATTATCTCTAGCATTGTGAGATATGTATACGCATTTCATCCAAATGATTTGTTTGGGTTTTAAAATTATGTAATTGTTGTTTGACAATGAATAGAAAATTAATGGTGTCCGATATAAAGCAATATAAGTATGATGTATGTGGTGTCCGGTGATTTCGGACCTCGACTATTTCGGCCTGGTGATTTCGGACGCCAATCGGTGATTTCTGACGGTGATTTCGGACGGTGTGAGGTGAAATCGGACGGTGATTTCGGACGGTGTGTGGTGAATTCGGACGCCGCGGTGAATTCGGACGGTGATTTTGGACGCCTAACTTAATAGTCTTTTATATCACTATTTTGGTACTAATATCGCTAAATTCGGATGGTAATTTCGGACGGTGATTTCGTACGGTGATTTCGGACGGTGTGATGTTTAAAAACCCTATCATAGTACTCTTTTATATGACTATTTCTGTACTAATATCAGTAATTTCAGACGGTGATTTCGGACGGTATTATTTATAAGGAAGCCTAATATGCTAAATAAAATATATAGAAATATAATTATATATATACAAATATAGATGCTACATACATAAATCGCTATACATTAATATAATATACTTTGTCATTTTTATAAAAACATCATTTTATATACTGTATACAAAATATAGATATATATTATCATAAATGAAATGTATAGATATGTATAGTAATAAAAGTTATTTTATCTTTGGTTTTGGTGCGAGGATCATTATGAAATTGGAGCAAATTTTGGGACTTCTAAAAAAAGAAATTTGTTTGGTGTGAATTTTTGTATTCTTCATGGGACAACAACCAATTTAGAATTACAATAGTAAATAAATTGAAGCTTATCAACTACATTGTATTATTTATGGCGCAGGAATAATTTGAATAGCTTGGCCGTATTTATGCAGCTTAAGATGTACATATGGGAAATACCCAACATATACGTTTATTCTATTTTTTTTATAAAAAAAGTATTATCACGTTGTTTGATTGAAATAGATAGTTACATACAACAATTTAGAAACGTTGCTGACATACAACAGACTTTATCTCCTATTGTATAGTAGCTTGGTATTCTTACAAACAGACATGATCACTGGGTAGATAGGGCCTACAGTATAAAAACAAATATATACAGCGTTAGTGAAAACATATAAATTATATTTCATATTTGTGTGACCATGGCATTTCATTCACCCATTGAGAGGTTAAACCAATGCTGGTTTAATGCTAGGCCAGCGTCGCAGACGATGATCGAACATTCACCCGGAATTGTTTCAACGTCTCGTGTTTGCTGTCAGCACGGCGAGTAGCACATGAGATGTTATTTTTATGAATGATAAATTTGAGCGTAGGGTCCTACTAAAGTTATTGAGTGACTCACTAGTCATGCTAATAAAAATTGTAGATAGGAGTTCATAGAAGTTTTTGAACAAGCATACAACTATTGTCTAACTGTTCGCATTGTTTACAATATATGTTTGTTCAACATTTATGTGTGACATTGGTTCGTCTATGCTGGACGCGCGGGCCGTGAGCGCAGACACACCAGATCGTTAACCTTCTGCGTCCCGATAACCATGATAACAAGACGTGTATTCCACGTCAATTATTTGTTTTAAAATTTAACATGCATTAAGAATTACTTTATATCCGATTAGGGTCAGTTGCAAAATCAACTACAAAGTGGAGTGTTGTGTTGTATAATTATAACATAATTATTCGTAGGTTGCGATAGGCTTATTGCAGCGCGCAGACTGTCAAGGGTCTTAAATCGCGGTACGCGTTATCAGCAAGTAATTAACCCTTATTCTGCTAATGATGACAGTCAACATCCTAAAATAGAATATTTATTTTTTAAATAGTGATCATTGTATTATTTTCCGTTAATAACGTGCTAGGGTCGTGAAAATGATAATAATTATAATAAAAATTGGAAAGAGTTTCTTTTGTACCTCTCTGGGCGATAATAAAGGTTTCCGTCATTCAGATAAAATGTGATAACTAAATGACGGAGGGGTACAATAGAAACTCTTTCCTAAAATCATCTATAATAATTTATTGTCATCCATTTGAAAATTGTGCCTAAATTATCTTGAACGCAGTGACGAGAGTGAACTTGCCGTTTTGCCACAAAAGTATGACCGTTATCTGCGAAGTGGGACCTGAAAGGTGTGTGATGTGCATAAAAATGACAAACTCGATTATATTGTATATAAATATATGTATCAAAATATATTTTGTATATCTAAAATTAGACGCCTATGTGACGATGACCAACGTTCTTATATATATGTATCATGACTGTACCGGAGTATCACTAATTTTTTTATTTCTAAAATGAATGCATTAGTATTTTTTAAAAGATGACTATATGATTTCTGTATTAGGTTTCCTTATGCATAATACCGCCCGAGATTACCCTCCGAAATTATCGATATTAGTACAGGAATAGTCATATAAAAGAGTACTATAAGGTTTTTTATACATCTCATCGTCCAAAATCACCGTCCAGAACCACCGTCCGAAATCACCACCCGAAATTAGCGATATCAGTACTAAAATAGTGATATAAAAGACTACTAAGCTAGGCGTCCGAATTCACCGCACACCGTCCGAAATCACCGTCCGAATTCACCGCAGCGTCCGAATTCACCACACACCGCCCGAAATCACCGTCCGATTTCACCGCACACCGTCCGAAATCACCGTCCGAAATCACCGATAGGCGTCCGAAATCACCAGGTCCGAAATGGTCGAGGTCCGAAATCACCAGCAGTCATGTATGTCCCCTAATCATACAAACACGTCATTGGATTAACGCTGGAATATTAATAATAATGTAACTCAAGAATAGCTAAGGCGTCCTTACACCTGACATAATATGCATTACGATTCTCATTGCGGGTGATTTCGGTGACTTAACCCTACAGCGCTTAAAAAAAATTATAACATGCAGACTAAAGGGATTTTTTAATTTTGAAATTTCCATGTCTTAGTTAGCATGTTCCGCTTCATTTGACTATCCATGTCATAGGTCTATGGCCATTATGTTTCTGACGTCTCCAGACGGTTTCTGCGCTGAAAGAGTTTAACCCTTAAACCGCCAAATTATTCAATCTGAATTTTCACCCACTTAAGGTTGTGGATCGCTGACGCGATCCACAACTTCAAGTGAGTGAAAATTTATTCAGATTTGGCAAAATGGAGGTCAACTGTTTTCAAATATTGCTGATTGATGTCACATTTTCTTTTTGTCACATGTTTAAAAGCTGGTACATAATGTGCTAATAAAAAATGAATACCCGAATATATGCGACACCGGCGGTTAAAGGGTTGAAGTCAATCTATCCCAGAAAAACGACCCAAGATGCGACTAGTCCAACAAGTAATCAGGTAATAGTACGATTGAGAGTGACAGTCTGTCAATGAGTGTTTCCAGAGAAGCAGGCCTACACCAGCATTAAATATTGTACGATATTAATTGATGCAAAACGCTGGAAGAAAGTCAATGCAGTTTTGGCATCTGTTCTACTTCTGTAGCGGCAGAAGTGCGCCTAAACAATGAAAACTGTGAAGCCGGCCGGGGCTGCAATGGCGTTGGCGCTTGTCTCAAATTGTGCGCTGCAAGAAAATGAGCTTTCCTCCAGTACATTTTTTTCGGGTGGTACCGATTCATGCATCGCTGATATATAAGTCAATTACCAGGGGTCAGCACTGAATGTATTTTGTCCCATGAAAGACAAAAAAATGAGCTTAGAGCTATTCTCGTATTTTTTTAATAATGTACATAGTGAACGTTTTCATCTAAGTAGGCCTCTAAGTCTTTAAAGGAATTTAAGTGACAGAAAACAAATACAATTTATGATAAATGTACAGAATTACATGCAGCACTACTTGTAGTAATAACGCAATGTTTCTTTATGGATGCCCATCTTATGTACTGAAGTCATTAGGCCACACCAAATTAATTTTATGGATGACGGATTCTCAGCAGAAAAAAAATGGAGCGAGCGAGCATAATTTTTTTTTTTTAATTTGATTTCCCCCAAAAGTGGAGCGAGCGAAGAGGCAACAAATTTTGTTTTCAAAAAATTGATTTTCCGCAAAAATGGGGCGAGAGAAGAAGCAATTTCATTGACGTAACATTGACGTGATTTTTATGTGGGGGGGGGTGATAGTGTCTAGACAAAAATGGAGCGGCAAAATAAAAATAAAATATATATTTTTTTTAATAAAAAAATTTAATCACGGTAAAATTGAAGCGGCGAATCCGTCATCCATAAAATTAATTTGCTGTGGCCTTATGATATAGCATGGAGCGCTGTGTTTCGCTGTTCACTGCTTGAAGTATACAATGATCGAAATTGTGTGTGTAACTAAAATTTTGTCGTTACTTCCCATGATCTGACACTGATACTTTTTGTTTTTTCCTTTCTACTATGCATGTTTTTTACCCATAGTGAGTATCAGTATAACCTTTAACCTTTACATGGCTTATCTCGAATGATTTTTATATATTTACCAAGCCTCAACCCACCTGGTATCACACATCACTTGCGTATGCGATTCATTGTTATGTATCTCTATGGATACACTGTCCCCATTTAAACACTGTCGCGTTACGCTGAAAATCCTGCCCGAGCAGCAGTTTCGTTTAAATGAAACAAGTAATCATTTCATACAGGGATAGGATGGTGGAAGGGGTCGGGGAAGGCCACTTGCAGTCGGCAAGAATCAGCACACGGCGTAGCAGTGTGTAGGCACACACACTGCTACGGAGTGTACTCTATGGACAGCCCCGTTTAAGGAATGACGGGATTTCATTTACTCCTCTTACGACGTTGCTGTGTGAATAGCCACTTATTTAACACAAAAACAAACAATTACAATGTATATATACAAGACATATATACAGTACATGTACCGTAATATTAATACAGGTCTGGTAGTCCAAAATGTATGTAATAATTCAATAAAATATAACAATAATCATATTAGTAACATAAACAGTAAAAAAACGCTTAATTACAATTTACCGGGCAAACGATGACCGGTTGCACATACATGTGTAACATGTTTCCGACCAAGAGCACATAACTAAATTTCACATCGAAATCACCTAAAAAATTATTAAAATAACAATGAAGACGACTTTTAAAAACATACAGAGACTGACTGACTCTTATATCCCGTGGAAGGTTGTTCCACAGGGGCACAACTCTGTTAAAGAAGGATTGTCGGAACGACGTTGTTTCGGGGAGCTTAGGGCGAAAGATTCAATTTGCGCTGATCGAACGAAGAGATGTGTCGTGTAAATTTGTGTCTAAAAAATCCTCTAATTGTACTGCGTATAGTCCATGTGAACATTTAAAAAAATCTGCACAATTTCTTCAAAATGACAGCGGTAGCAGATTAATCATGGTACATCTCTCACTGTATTTTACATCGGGATAATGCAGTATATAGTGTGTAGCTGCTCGTTGAATGGATTGTAATGCTTACATTTCATTGAAATTATATGGAGACCAAACTGTAGAACAATGTTCAAGGTTACTGCGAACAAATATACTATACAAATAAGAAGTAACATTCATAGAAGCTTTGTAACCCACTAAGCGTTTTATCATCCCTATCATTCTGTTATATTTAGATACAAATGTATTTATATATGATAATGTCACGACAAATCACTAGTTACAGAGACACCAAGATCCTTCATAGATTGCACTCTGTGGACTGGTCTATTGTTGATAGTATAAGTGAAATCATTAGGAACTTTTTTCCTGGTAACATATAACATACCGGTAGTAAATTTCTCAAAACTGAAATTTAATCCCCAATTTATTCCATAACCATATAAAATATTTATATCATTCTGTAGTAATTCACAGTCTTTATGACTTAAAATGTTCTTATAGCATTTTGCCTCATCAGCAAATAACCTTAACTTACTAGAGCTTACAAACTTAGGCATATCATTAATAAATAACAAAAATAACATAGGTCCCAGGATTGAACCTTGTGGACCGTCAGATGAAACATTCAAGCACCTTGATTTCACACCCTCTACAACCACTCGCTGTTTTCTATCAGTTAGATAAGAGGTAAACCTGTCTAGTAATCAACCAATAAACCATGCCATTTTTTTAATTTATGAAGTAGCAATCTGTGCGATACACTGTCAAAAGCTTTGCTGAAGTTTAAATATATGATATCAGTTTGAATTGAGCTGTCCAGATATGAACCAATTTCATGGTAAACACCCCCTTTTCCTGCAAGATTTGCCTTTTGTAAAACCGTGTTGTTCAGAGTAAATCAGATTATTGGTAAATATATTAACATGGCTGTGAATAGACTTTTCCATCACTTTTGATACAATACTTAATATAGAAACTGATCTGTAATTAGACACAGGATCCCTGTCACTTTTTTATAAACAGGTTTAACGTTGGCCAATTTCCAAGAAATGGCAACTTTATACTGTTCCATACTTAAATGAAATAAAGTCACCAGAGAAGAAGCCAATTCTTCAGCACAATGTTGTAATATAGCTGGTGACACTCCATCTGGTCCACATGCTTTACTGCCGTCCAGATTGGGGAGCACCTTTAAGATGACTGATTCTGTATATATATGCTACATGTAGGTGGCCCTGCTACAGAGCTTTGAGAATATCTTCTGTAATTCCTGTGTTCTGATAGGGATTCAAACTGGTGTCTCATGACCCACACCTGACCATGAAACTATGTCAAGTTCGAGGTTTCCTTGCACCTATGACAGACAAGTTTATTTAATTATGTCTCCCCTATATTGGTCTCTATGGTTGGCATTATATGCCTAGTAGTAGTTATTGTATGACCCGAGTCTTGTATGAGAAATAGAACGAGCGAGTTCTATTGCTAGTACAATGACGAGGGCCGGACAATAACTGGCTTGCAGCACTTGGGTCGAGCTGTCCTTTCTTTTTGATTTGAATAGGCCTAAATAAGAACAAGCTAAAGACGGCCACCAGACGTACTAGTACCTTGAGACCACAGGTACCCAACAAGCAGTGACGTTAGTGCTGACTAACGTTGGTTCATCGTCTACGCCGTTGGCTCAGAAATTGTTTCAACGTCTAGTGTTTGCTGGGTATAATGAAGGGAAATGTCACTGCATGTTTTAATAATTCATGTTGGGCCACTGGCGGCGACGTTGGTCCAATATTAAAACAACATAGGGTCAACGTTTATTGAATCAGCCACTCTCCAGAAATTTCACAATAGCGTAAAAAGAATCATAATGCTGACAGTCATGGAGGGAGGCGGCACGGTTTCGCAATTGGACATGATTAGGTAGGCCTACAACCAAAGATCTAATATATTTTAAACGGAAGAATTTTAAATTCAGTTCATTTAAACATGTTAAACAGATATTGTCTTTTAGTTTCTTAGATTTCCAAAACATTTCAAAACACGCCACGAAGGACGCAGAACAATAATAGGTGTGTTATTTGTGACGGATGCAGAGGTAATTTTAAAAACACCAGATCCGTTGATTATTTACAAATTTCCTTTCTACATGACGGCTCGACAGTAAGTTACAGGGTTTTTCATATATCATTATTATGTTAATTTTGAGTCTCTTTTGATGTATTTAATATATGCATGACTATTGTCATCATTATTTATCACTGTTAAAATAGACTTTGAAAAAATATGGGATAAAACTTACAGTAAAATAATTGATACACAGTGGATGGGTATACTACTAATTTACTATATTATTAATGTAACTTTTAATAATTTATTTTTGTGTATATTATGACACAAAGAGAGACGCTACTACGGATTACAATCATCTTTAGATATTGCACCAGTATCTTTTTCTGACAATTTTCAGATCATAATAATCTCTCAACCAAATTGCTGAGAGATGTATTGTGCCTGCTATTTTTATTAAAAAAACTATTTTTAGACTTGGTACTCAAAGGGATAGAAAGTGTTCAATGCTGCTCCCCCATCAAACACCAACATGAAATCAGCACTTGCTAGGATGTTTTGTGTATACTGGACAAGACCAAGACGGGACGGAAATCTGAGAAGTACCAAGTCGACAGGTGGCAAAATTCTGCCAGGAAAAGAGACGTTGAATCAATGTTGTTTTACTACTAGTCGACGCTGGCTCAACTTTGAACCTGGCCTGGTGCTCGCTAGGTATGCATTGACTGTGTTCATGCACCGGCGACTGTCCCGGATATATGTACATCTGTTGTCTGTACATATATGTGTACAGCACGCGCGCTTCCTCACAACTCATTTTGGCCTCTCAGTTTTAACGTAATGGTTAAGCCATCAGGAATCCTGCCCTCCACATTCTCTCATTATCGACCGTTACCAAAATACGTCTGCACCTCCTCACTCATCTAGCATAATAATTCCTTTGGCGATAATGACACCATCGTATCTTGGTGAAACTTTATTGTGGAAATATTTATATATTTAAAGGTGTGGTCAACTGTCAAAATTCGCGGGACAAGGGTCCCCCAGAAGGCAATAGTGCCCGTGGGTAGGCCAAGTCCCTATTCCATAATAATACTAAATATGCGTTTCATACCCAAAGCCTCATTAAGAGCAAGTTCTCAAATCACAGCAAGTGCATATATACTTGAGCGACATCTATGAGTTTATAATTCAAAGCTCTTGGCCCTTACCCCTACTTGGACGCTAGCTTGCAAACAGACTGACTGTATTACTGCGGGATGTTGAAACTGCCTGACCCAAGCTTGTATTGACATGCCCAGTAAACCCGAAACATTTGTATGAGTTTATGCAATGTTGGACCAACGTTGAAGACGTTGGGCCGACGTTGTATAAATGTTATGCAAATGTCTTGTGTTTGCTGGGCAGGAGGACTTTCTCTCTAACATTGTACATTTATTCAATGTTGGTTCAATGTTGGGCCAGCGTCGCAGACGTTGGCCTAGCATTAAAACAGCATTGGATTATTGTCCCGTTTAATAGCATCTTGTAATCAGTTCAGTGGCTATATTAATGCCGTCAATCTGTAATCAATAGGCTACTGTTGGCCTACACTTGACCGTCCCAGACATGCGCGTTTTGCAGTTGAATCATTCTTTAATTAATAGGATTTTTTGTATTATTCTTGAAGAATAATACAAACAGATTGATCGCCTCCCTGTACCCGATCAAGATGAAAGCGACTTTGACAGTGAAGATGAGGATTGATACTGTTATATGAAAATGTTGCATTTTCCCTTGTGCTGCTAAGACCATATATATACAGTCCAAGCTAATTTAATACTAAATAAAATACTATTAACATTTGCAACATAATTATGCAGAGTTATTCAAATAATTTAATTTGTGAGATGTCTAATTTTCATTCAGTTGAAGCTGGAAATTGCATCAGCAAAGACCTTATACATGTTATCTGATTATGTACTGCTAATTTATTAGTATGTGATTACTGCTGCATTTTATATTTTGTCCCTTGTTCTGCTGTTATTTGTTCATACTAAATAAAAAAAAAAAAAATTTGCCACATAATCTAAGAATTCAATTTGAGAGATGTCTATTTTTCATTCATTTGAAGCTGGAAATGAAATGAATCGGGCTTTAGGCCACCTTTGTGCACATATAAGCCTGAGAGGCTGGCCATCATAACTATTAAATGTTTTAATTTTTCTGTTTAAAGCTGCCCCTTATGATGAGAATTTTCAATTTTGTCAATTTTTAAAGTTTGATTTATATGAAGCTATATAATCTACTGATCTTAAATGAAAAAAAAATGTAAAAAAAAAAATGTTAAGGCACTGAAAAAGACGAAACAATCTCTATTTCCAAGACATATACTGTCATGTAAACAAGTTTGTTAACAGCATACCACAATATAGACGGCAAATACTGACCATATCGGACGGCATGTTCAAAGTAACCACATAGTTACATCAATAGCTGCCGCTCTTAATTGCTGTGGGAACGGGTTGATCAGGGGGGTTCCACCGCAGCACTGAATGGCTGCTCAACGCTGGGCCGACGGCATCAACATGTTGCCCAATGTTGTAGGAACATTCAAACGTCCTTTAGCAGGTGTTTAGGTATACAAAAAGTTTGTTTGGGTTTCAATCGGATTCATAAAATAGTGGATAAAAAATATTTTTTTAAATCTAAAAATCCCGTAAAAAATAAAATCATGATCAGTGGGACACACCACTTCATTACAAAATAAAAAACGAAAATTGATGTCATCATAAGGGGCAGCTTTAAATTATGTATATGGATGGCACTTTAATAAATAAAATACTACTATAGGCTAAACTGGGCCAGGAGAACCTCCTGAGGATGGTGAGATGATTGAGATGACACTTTCCTCCAGACACAGGATTCGAAATTTGAGCCCTGGCGGTCTGAGGTCGAGCACGCTACCTCTCGGTCACGGAGGCTCCCCACAATACTGACTTTCACACGTGGATGGGGAAGAAACATTTTTGTTTCTTTCAAACCGCCGAGACCGGGAACCGAACCCCGAACCCTGGCGTGAAAGGCAGCGGTGCTAACCACTACCCTAGGGCCCCCGCCCATTTGAAGCTGGAAATTACATCAGCAATTTCAGCTTCAAATGAATGAAAAATACTCACAGTTCAAGCGTTAAATAAAACAAGGGGTAAATAGTATCTTAACTATGTTTGCCTAGTCAAATGGTAAGAGAGGTGGTGAGTAACATGCTGTAATGTGAGACCTGGTGTACTGTTACTGAGCATTTCAGCGAACCTCAAGCTAGAACACTATTATATCATGTATATTGCAAATATAAATGAATTTGGTTGATGCATGAAATTTGCCACTTTATGTACAGCTGATTTATAAGCATATGATATTTTTATGTTTGATGTTTTTAATTTTATCCTAATTTAATTCGATCGGAGCGGATATAGATAGTTAAGACATTGATGATGTTTTCCAAGTGAAAATCTCTTTGGTTCCCCGGCTTGTGTACATTTTTTAGCGCTTTAAGGTTTAACCCTTTCACCACTGAAGCCCGTTTTTATGTTCTGAATGCTATAAATATCATATGCTATAGCATTCAGCACATAAAAACGGGCTTCAGTGGTGAAAGGGTTAAGGGAGAAATCAAGCAAAATTAATAATACTATTTTATTAAAAATTAAAATTTACCATTGTATGCTAATTTAACAGTATAATTATGATAATGTTATGTCTGACATTTTTAATTTTATCTGAACCTCTGTTTTACTAGTCAAAGGGTGATAAAGGTGGTAAGTAATACCAATATGCTGTACAGTGAGAGTTTTTATAAAAAAAATTACAAGATAGTACACTATTTGATTATAAATTAAAATTAATTCAATATATGCATACAATTACCACCTTATGGTCTGCTAATTTATAAGTATATGATACTGTTATGTTCGATATTTTAATTTTATCCTAATCGCATGCAGGCCCTATAGCTACTTTTAGCCTTTTGGTTTTTTCTCCAAGCAAACAAATTCGGAAAAGAAATAAATATTGACTTATCAAGAGTGCCATATATTTTTAATCAAATTGTACAGATTTAAGTAAATTTTAGCTACTTTAAGTTGTGTGTCACGGTAGTAAGTCACAACTTAAAGAGGGCAAACATTTAAATGATCTAATTTGGCATTTTAAGAGTTAAAATGGTAAGAAATGTGGTAAATTGAGACTTTATGTTTTCGCCATCTTACCACAGCAAACATTTAAGGGAACATCGAGCTAGATGCTAATAAGATTCTAATAAAAATGTAAATGCATTTGGTTGATGGATAACATGTCCTTATCTACTGATGCGGTATTGTTATGTTTGATGTTTTTAATTTTATCTGAACCTCTGTTTTACTAGTCAAATGATATCAAATGCGGTGTGTAACATGCTGTAAATTGAAACTTTTCATAATTGACAGTGTATTAAACATTTTACAATTTTGCACCATGATGGATGAATTTACAAACTAAAATGGTATTTCCACCTATGCACATCAAGAGAACATACGAATAGATGACTATTGACAGCATTTGTTTTGTTAATTTTGGTTGAATTGTTACATGTTGCATGAAATATTATGACATTTGCTATCAACTCTGATTTATTATAATTAAACGTTTGTTACTTGCATCATATTAAAATGTTGTTTTACAAGTTATGTTGTTTAATTTTTTATTGTCTTGAATGGCCCACTTAAAATTATGCCCTTAGAAATTGATGGATTAATATTCATCTGAAACAGATTGACGATTTTTCAGTAAACTACCCAGCCAGCAATGAAATATAAGCAAAGATCGATATGTGCGAAACAGCTACATCTTTAATTATTTATGAAGTAGATGTCCAACGACACCCAAAATTGATTCTACTACTACAACAATAGATGCGTAACATTGCTTAAGTGGTATATCTGCTTTGACGACACTAATTTAGAGCGAGATGCATACAGAAAACCACTACCCTGTTTCAGCTGAAAATCTATCTTTTGAAATTGGCAAGAACAATCCTTAGGCGGCTCAGTCTCCACCCTGAACGCATGGAGCCCCCTCACTTGAAAATACGCTCCGTGGGTTACCTACTGGTGTTAATTAACTCGTGCTCAGTGCATACTTCTTGATTTTCAAATCAGTTGAAGCCAACATTTCTGACACTACAATTGCCAGCTTTAAATGAATGCAAGCCTAGTGCAAAATACCCCATTACTAAATAACTACCTGGAGATCCTTTGTATTAGCACTTGTGCTACTTGGAAATCCAAATAAATATGTTTATACCAGCTACCTGTTTAATTATTTACAATCAGTGCCCCACTTTTCAAGCCGGTATCCAGAGGAAGGGAGTGCTCGGGCAGGGCGGTGGGTGGGGACGCGTACTTTTCGGCATCATGCTATGTGATCAGTATCAGTGATTCTTAAACGATTTATTTGAAGGATATTGGGCACGGGCCTGAATACATGATACATAAATGCTCCCGTTCATTTGAGAATTTTGTCTAGTGAAAAAACCTCTTACATTAAGCATCACCAGAGGTGATCTGGTAAAAGTGAGAGATTACGAAGGTATGTAGGCCTAGTACATGAATCTACAGTACATGAATCTACACGGACATTGTGGAGTTAGCACCTTCCATCATGTACTCTTAAAGTGTTGATGAGTGATAAGTTGGATTAGCTGGTTTCAGCTGTCATGCTTTTCCCCTTTGCTCTGCCATACAAACAGAGTTAGCACTTTTATTTTCTCAAAGTTATGTAGTATGCTTCAAAAGTAGCAGCAGAGAAAAGGGCTTACTCGATTTGACCATTCTCCCTTCTTCTAATGTAAAATGTTATGCGCCATGATGAAAGCAGTCTGTTTCTGTAAGTGAAACTTTGCAGTAGAAAAGGATATTCATTGTTGCAGTGTAAGCTGACAAGTACAGTTGGGTTTTTTTCATTGCTGAACATGTAATGGAAATACTATATTATCTTAGTGTTGGTACGGGATAAGTAGATTTAACTTTTCTCAGTGTTATACAACGAGTTTAGTTTTAAGTGTTGACAACAGTTGTAACAAGTTATTTCAAAGTTGATATTTTAGTATAAACTTTGTTTTGTATTATATTATTTGTTTTCGCTGTTAATTTAAATACAGCATTCCATGTTTTAATGACAAAAAATTATAATCCAGGTGAATTTTCAGAAAACTAAACACGCTCACTAACATCCCGTTTTCACAAAACACGTTTTCACATTTAGCACCTTTCACCTTTAAGCCGACGTAATGTTGGTTTAATGTTAGCATATTGTCTGAGATTATGACCCAACATTAAACCAACATTGGTTCAACATTTCGTGTTTGATGCATGGGGAGCAGCATTGAACACATCTGTCCCTTTGAAGACCAGATATTTTACAAAAAGAAAATAATTAAAAGTTACATTAATAACAGTAAATTGCTGGTGTATCCACAGTTTATCGATTATTCTACTGTAAGTTTATCCTATATTTTTCAAAGTCGACTTTAACAGTGTTAAATAATCATGATAATACTCATTCATATTGGCGACGAGGTTGGTCCAGCATTAAAACAACATAGGGTCGACGTTTATTTAATCAGCCACTCAGGCACCATGTCCACCCCACTGAATAATAACACAAGTCACTTCTCATTTGCTGTCTCTTTATTAGAACAAAAGTATTAAACACGGTGTTCCTTCGATAATATGGGCATCTGTTCACATCTAAATCACCTTACTGCAGCACTCTGTGGAATACTGACTGTGTTTACTGGTCTCTGTGCAGCTTGAGCAGTGCATGGGGAACTCTTATGTTTGTGACTTGGCCCTGATTTGTCACTAACACTTTCGATGTATCTATGATTATAACCATTTTGACGAGCGTGTATCAAGCGCGCGTCAATACAAGGATGTATGTTCCGGGACAAGGCAGGGTGTATGTTCCTGGACAATGATGTATGTTCCGGGACAAGGATGTATGTTCCGGGACTTCCTTGTTGTTATATCAACATGTTCCTTTTTATCTAAACATTCTGCCACATGATCTCTAGGAGACAATCAGGAATATAATTTGTGTAGTGACTCAAGCTCAACAATTGACTCCTTTCCAATCGGAGTTGAGGATCAATTTATCAACTGCTGATCGTCGCAGCTAACACCAGGCCTCTATCCAATGCTGGTTCAAAGTTGGGCCAGCGTCGTAGACGGTGGACCAACATTTGATCAACATTGGGCTGGATTGACGGTCGGCCATACTGAATAACTTGTTCAACGATTGTCAATAATGCCAAATCTTCGATAGACGGGTACAGCAAAATGAGAACCCCAAGAATAAAGATGTAGGCATCATCACGGATGTGTTAAATATTATATGTAGCACATTGAACATGACTGCCTGGACTTGTAACACCAAACTTCATCGTAGAAAATAAGCTCCCGATCAGTGTGTGTTATTAACATTGTGCCAGGTTTAAAAAATGTCTCTGATATTAACTCCTTTTCTGCTATTTAATTCAGGTATTTAATTCAATTTTTACCCACTTGAAGTTGTGTTTCGCTACCGCGACCCGCAACTTCAAGTAGGTGGAAATTACTCGTTTGTGTTCAATTTGAGACCAATCAGTTGCCCGTCTTGGTGATAATTAGTAACTCATTTTATTCCCAATAACTGTGATTTACTGCGCTAATAAAACAGATTAAAAACTCTGATAGTCGTGATCAGCGCTCAACCAGGGCTGACCGTGTTAATAGGTCAACGCTTCGCCATGACCGCGCTGTCACATCCTCACAGCAGGGTATACGTAGGGCATACGCTCCACCGAGTGGAACGTATACCCTACGTATACCCTGCTGTGAGAATGCGCTATCCCTAGACATCCGCATAAATCGACGATTTACAGCCACAGCAAAATGAGCCTTGAAGAACAGGCTGAGCCTTCTCTTGATCACGGCTGATGTGGCTGTGTATATCCATGTTTGTATCCACTAAGATAAAGACCTCGTGCACATCCTTATATCGTCACATATCACAGAAAGCTTCAAAACGTATCGTGTGGAGCGCACTCACGACTCGAGATTTGCAGTACAGTTCAGGACAGTGGTTGCTCTGCAGCAATATACAAAACGGTTAATAATGCTCACTAAATAGGTCAGTTAATGCGTTCAGGATATACCTTTGATATAATAAAAATAAAATAATATTTCGGACATCCAACAGAGGCGTTGTGGATTTTCAAATATACATCATCAATAATAATATACCAAGTTGGGCCGCCACACAGAAATATATAACTCTCCTCGCGGCATCACGCGGCATAAGACCTAATTACTAGAAAGTCAAGTTAGGACTATTGCGTAACATGATGCCGATATTTTAACTGTCATCAAAATAGTTATGTATTCCCAATTTTAGTACAACACCATTTGAAAACTTGTCAATTATCAGATACATGTGAATGTTGGCAAATATTATGAAAACAGAATAATAACATCTTAGGGAACACAAATTATAAATGTAACGATTTATTGAAAGTAAGCCATAGTCCACTCTTATGCCTCTTTTATGTTCATAGTAATTCACCAGGTGGCGCTTACTCTGTAAGCCGTTTGGAGCATTCTGGGTATACTCATAGCCTACTGTTTGTGCACAGTGGACTTACTCCTTCAAATGGATCGCGCATAGCAGCCGGCAGTGTACAAATGCTTGTACGTTAGGAGGTGGCACCCCCTAACGTACATGCATGTATACACTTGTAACAATATCGTGGTGAGGGTTCGGTTTTAATTAATGTTCATAAATGATTGCCATTCCCGCATCACGTTCGTTTTTAGATTGTGAAACTGCTTTTACAAGTAATATGTAATTTAAAATATTCATTTCCAAATTATTTTTATTTCAAAAATGCATCGCCACCGTGACATCACCAGAATGAATGTTATAGTGTTAACCTTTGAATCACTAAATTAAATTATTTAAATTTACACCCGCTTAAAGTTGTGGATCGCGGTAGCGAGACGCAACTTTAAGTGGGGGAAGTAACCCTCTCAATACTAGTACCGGTACAGTAAGTAAATCGGTGCGCTATAATGTGTGTCAATGTCAATTGGGCCAATATTATGGGGTATTTACTGCCAGTCTGTAGTGAAAGGATCAAATGAGTGAAAATTACTCATGTCTGTTCAATTTGAAACCGTACATTTGCAAATCTTCGTGTTTTAAACGCTAATTTCCTTCCCAAATAACATCATCTATCACAAGCAATTGTACTAGCTTTATCCAGTGTCACACAGGTATATAGCAAAAGCTTTAACCCGTGTACAAAGGTCCGCTTGACTGTGGTTAAAAGCGGACTTTAGTAGCCTATACAAGTTTGTGAATGTCGACTATTACTATGCGCGGTCTAGCAAATGTTCTTGCCATTTTGTTTCATTCTGAGCTGGATTTGCTGACGCATTTTATAGTTTCGAATAAATCAAAATAGTTTAAGCAGTTTAAAACAACAGTTTAAATATATAATCAAAGGAGGTTTTCTGCGATATATCAACACATGATTTCAGCAAGTGCATTAGATCATCCGGTACCAATCGCCATTTTCACCCACTGATAGTTGTGTCTCGCTACCACGACCCGCAACTTCAAGTGAGAATAAATTACAGCAAAATAAAATGGTATGTGTGAATTTATTCCACTGGTGTCTATCTCGAATGTTTAACCTGACATATGAAGATTATTTCAACAAGTTATGTCATGTCATGTCATGTCATGTCAACATACGGTTCAACTTAAATATCATATATAAGCACATTAATTGTATTAGTCTCTTCTGTACTCTGGATTTCTAAACGTCAGGACTGAAAATAATGATAATTTGTTTTTATCAAATGGCAATGGAGTTTTTATTTAGCTAAGAGCTTCCTTACCCAATTTTGTCTGCCAGTTTTGTCCTGGAGCTAAGAAGAAGGATTTAGAACAACCATGAACAAATAAAAATCAAAGAGTAGGCTGAACCCAGCAAAACATTTGTATAACCTCTGTACAATGTTGGACCAACCTCGAAAACGTTGCGCCGACGTTGTACAAATGTTACACAAATGTTTTGTGTTGGCTGGATAACATCACTTGTAGGAAATGTTTTCAAAATGACAAAATTTTCTGGGGTTGTAATTTTTATCATATTTTTTCAATATTTCGAATATGTGTGTCAATATTGTGTCAATATTTCTCAATTTATTTGACAATCATGTTGTTTTCCATTATGGACTGGAAAACATTTGATAATACAGTAGTGCTCGTAATTTGTAACAGGCGTTAAAAACAGTCTATACAAATATGATAAGAAGAAGAAAACCATTATATTACATTTCCAGATCATTATCCAATGGCGGTCTTACAATAACAGAAACCCTATAACTGCCAAGTTATTTAATTGGCAGTTTTGTTGATTTGACGTTGTGCCTCGCTGACGTGATTCACAACTTCAAGTGAGTGAAATTATTCAGATTTGATCAAATGGAGATCAATGATTTTGAAATCTTGTTGGTTGATGTCACGTTTTATGGTTAGCATGTTTAAAGGCTTGTGTCTAATTTGCTAATATTGTTTTTAACAATTATAATCGTGACCGGCCTTAAAGAGTTCATAACTATAATTACACCCCTTGATATTCTCCATTGGCAAATGCTTGAATACATCGACATTTAAAGTATATACCCCTCTGCAGGACTCAAACAAACGCTTCTACTACGATCACTCAAAAAAATAACCGCTGGCTCATTTTAAAATCACATAACCACAAAATATTAAAGATACATATCAGTATATGAAGCATAATGTGTTTTTTTATTGGTTCACACTTTGGACGGAGCACGGGTAATGCATGGTATATAATATATTCGTTTTGAATGAATAAATAACACAGAATATAGTGCATATATCAGAAAGACGTTGTGTTCACATGATCTTGCAAATGCAACACGTTGGCAAAACATTGAGACCGTGTACGGTATTTGTAGTGAATAACAACAGCCCCCCTCCCCTTGGGATCAAAGTGTCACACCGAACATCAACAAAAAGCAGATGTGAACCTTTGAACCCAAGAGGGAGGCTAAATAATAATAGACATGTTAAACAGTTATGGGGGAGTATTAAACAATACACTGAAGAAGTTTAAACAACATAGTAATATTTTCTGCAGAATACATACTAGCGTTTTAGAGTATTAACAATCAATATTAACATGATGTGTAAAGAGACGATGATTTGGCATATTTGGTAGCGTACATTTTAAACAGAGTATATTATTCAAATGAGTATAGTAGCCACAATGGTGAACATGGTAGTGCGTTATATTGAGTATACTGTACAAAACACTAAATTATTATGTGCGTTCCCATTAAAAACAAAATGGCGGCACAACGTCGGGTCATCGTCGGCGAAACGTGAGAGACGTTGCGCCGAGGATGACCCAACGTTGCGATGATACTGTACATCTGGTATTTTTCGTGTGCTAAAATTTTCGCGATTTTCTGATTTTGGGACTTTTCACGAAGCTTAGAATTCGCGAATTTTCATTTTTCTTTAGTAGCGCTATCGAAAAATAATTTTCGTGATATCCTTGAATTCGCAAATTTGTCGTCCTCGCGAAAATTAAAACCTCGCGAATATTACCAGGTCTACAGTATTTTGCTTTCTGAGTTATACAATTGTTCAATTATTATGGTGGCTGGGTCACGAATACACCCAGGGTGTCTACATTACACATACAGAATATATCACAGCGTTGTACATGGCATGAGTCTCTATTTCGTCACCTTGGTATTAAAGGGTCTTATTTGCCACAAGTGGCAAATACGACCCTTTAATACCAAGGTGACGATTTGTGCTCGGAATCGGCTTGCGAAAGCCTCAGAGCTATTAACGTCATTCGCTTAACAATAACATAATGCATAATGTACATCATCAAAACCACACATATAGCATGAGACGACCTCGTGCAATACAAATACCGATGCTAATAAGTATTTCACAATCTTGATCCACGTTATCCTAGGATTAAGGGGGAGGTATAAAACCGGCAGGTGTGCCCCTTTAACCCCAGTGGAACGATGGATCGAGACGCTGCCGCGGAAAGCTGGTTCAAGTGCTTGTAATATGTAGTAGAAAAGTACGTGTGCAATAAGCCCTCTCTGGCAGCGGCAAGTCACATTAGATTTGGCCATGCTCACACAAAGGCACTGTCTCCGATTGATCATCATAATCAAGCCAGGGTCACACCAAACGTCGCGTCGCGCCGCAGCGTAAAACGGACGGTAGATTTCAGCATTTGTCGCTGATACTGTTTAGCATTGCTGGGTCCGCAGAGCGTGGCGGCATTTGGTTGGGCCGAGCCTCCAACACCACACGAGGGGGTGTTCCAGATGATTTATCCTGGATATGCACTACTGATAAACTGGACATGCGAGGCAGATATTTGGACTTATTCTTACAAATAAAACATCTCCACACCTTCAAGTGAACTGCTGCCTCTTTGATCAACCACTCTGCACCCACTTAATTATTATTATTATGCGGGAACGTCCTAAGTATTAACCAGTTTCAAATCAGATTGGTTCCAAGCATGTTTAATACTGTAGATGTCAATGTACGTTATCAGTATCATGCTGACACATTCACATTCCGGTGGACAACGTTAGCACGCGGGGTCGAACGTTGGAGCGAGATTGGACGTGGACCGCTGTTTAGCTCGATCAACTCGAACTGTTAAAACACAAGGCGAAGTTGATCAAGGGTTTCCGTCCTCTTGGAGTCTTTCTTGTTTCTCTTGCGCCTCCTTGTTGTGCCATCTTGGAGTTACCACCACCTGTGGCGACACTTTGATGACGTCCAGTAACACTGATCGCAATGGTCACTTAAATTCCCAGCAGACACAAGACGTAGAATCAACGTTGGTCCGACGTTGATCCACGACGTTGATCTACGACGCTGGACCAGCGTCAAACCAACGTTGATTCAACGTCTTGTGTCTGCTGGATCACTCGCCAAGTGGACGTGATCACACACGTGGACATTTGGGCTGGTTACCTCCTCACTTCGCCCTCAGACTGAGTCTCGTCAGGTGTGAAGTTGACATTGTAGCTCTGTGGATCTATATGAATCATATGTCTCTGTATTACCAAGGCATGGATTCCGGGTGATAGGCATTCAGAGAGGAGACGATTACGTAGATGAGCCAGAGGGACACCATTATAGCACATGTGCCCCATTTCACCACGTGGGACCGACCACCAAGCTCTCCACCCGCCAGCTGAAACATAACACATTTAATTGAGTTGTTTGCCAGTTTTATTCTTGGGCGGCTTCAACGCCAGCGATAGTTCTGTCTTCGTGGTAATCTCTTATTTTCTACTTGTATAAATGTTTTGTTGAGTAGACCTAAATATTATTACCATGCGCAGTGATGTAGAAAACTAATAAATGAGTTTAACATATTTGTTTACAATCAAATAATCAGAACCACACGCATTAGTATTTAAGGGGTCGCACTTGCCACTTTGTAAAATGGCGGATAAGACCATGTATTCCTTTTAGTGCGAGGATCGACTTTAAAGGTGATCTATCACCCCTTATATGGTATGAATAATTATGTCCTTATATGGGGTGATTGACTATCATGTGACTTTCTCAGAGGGTCACATGATAGCCAATCACCCCATATAAGGGAACACTTGTGCCCCATCTTGTGGCAACTTTGATTTATTTGTCACAAAATTATTCATACTATATAAGGGGTGATAGATCACCTTTAAACGTTAGATTAGCCGTCAGATTCTAAAGTCGATCCCCGCACGGAAATGGTAAAATATTTATAATGGCCGTGGGCATTTGAGATGATTTCAAATTTATTTGATTTGATATTTGCGACCCATTGCATCAACAACACAGTTTCATTAAGGGGATCGTAGATTATATATTGTTGCTATCGATACAACACGTCAAAATGCAGTAACTGCTTACGGATGAGGATTCAGCTTACCTTTCTCCGCACCAGTAGAAGCAGCAGACAGATGGTGCCCACGATGGTAAACAGAATCACTGACTGCACCAAGTTATCTGTGGATACTTTAAATTTGCGGTTCTTTGTGAGCGAGTACATGGCTTTGATGACCCATGGTAGCCCAAGCCCGAGAAATACGTTCACGCTGTTGCTCCCTGCAACGAAAACAGATTATTAAGATTCTGTGCTAATTATGATAAGCGTCTATTTAAAACACATGGTAAAGGTAGGACGGAAAAATATTTTAAAGTTACAAAAAAAAAAAAAATGATATATAATAATAAAAAAGGCGAAGAGAAAGGATCCCCAAAAAACACGATATATTCTGCCAATGTTGTTTTAATGTTGGGCTGACGTCTGCAACAGTGACCCAACTTTAACCCAACATCAGCTGAATGTATCGTGTTCGCTGGGGATCTATGCACAAATCTACATGCGGGAGTAAAATTTTACAAAACATCGAATAAATATTTGTTTTTAATCTCTTTTGATAAACACACTGAATCTTAAAATTATACATTTTTTTAAATTTAGCGCCTCAACAGTTTTTTACATCTGACAGTTGTAAAACGTGGAATGCTATACATTTTAACTCTTGAAGAGCTAAGTTGAATAATTTACATTATCACCCACTTGAAGTTGTGTCCCGCTAACGCGATCCACAACTTCGTGAGTGAAATTGTTCACATTTGATAAAATAAGGTCAACGATTCCGAATTCTTGCCGGTTTATGTCACGTTTTTTCTTGCACGTGTTAAAAAGGTATTTGATGTGTGCTAATAAGAACGAAAAAAGGCGAATATAATCGGGACCGACGGTTAAAGGGTTTGTAATTGCAGACTGACCTGTGATATTTCCTATGGCGGCATCGGCGTTTTCGTCGTGAAGAGCGGCTGTTCTGCTGGCGAACGTATCGGGCAGACTGGTACCCAAGGCAATCACCGTGATCCCCGCGACACTGGGTTTCAGTCCTATCACACAGCTGATCAGTGTCCCCAGCTACAAGCATTCAGGTAAACATAGTAAATAAATAAATTCTGCTTTTAAATATAACCTTAAAATATAAATGGCTAATAATCAAACCCTTATTGTATTCTAGTTAGGGCTGGAAAAATGATATCGTTGTACATGTTTTAACGCTTTCTCCTAATTTTGTAGGTTTTTGAAGGAGTTTTAGTGCGGGGACAATTTTGTGTTTTCTTTTCTTTACACTTTGCTACAAATGTACATGTACATACTTTTGTAAACCTATTCAATTACCTGAAATCAGAAATGCATATGCATCAGCATATGCTGTTAAATAAATATCGATGTAATTGATATGATATGGCACACACGAAAAGAAGCTGCAAATATAGAAAATATAATATTATATCTATAGGAAATTTAACAAACGAAATTCATTCCGCGCCAGGATGTAAGGAAGATATACCCATGACAAAGCTTCAATCATTTTTGTAGAATATACAAAACTACTTAGAATTAACATGCCGGCATATATGTCTGATCACGTATACATTATATCAATCAATAGTAGTAGGCCTATACTCTTTCAAACCTGAATTTACCAGTGGGCGGCATTGTGAAAAAGATATAATTGTAATTAAAATAGTAAAGATTAGTTTGAAAAGCCTTGATAGTAGGCCTATACCATGACCAAATGAGTTCTTACACAGCCATACAGCGGCAAACAGCAGTAACTGCTTATTAGAACAGTAAGCAGATACTGTTATTTGCCTTTACGGCAGCACTATGAACACAGTACTTGATAACATTACCAATGACTACAGTGACGGATCCAGCATGTGCAAGGGGAGGGGGGAAAAAGGGGTGTTAGCTTTACTTTATGCAAAAAAATGCATGAAAATGCAATATTTTCACCAATAACGGGGGGGGGGCGTACGCCGGGTACGCCCTATGCTGGATCCGCCACTGGACTAAATGTCAGAGACTGCAGGCCTCCGCCTAAATTAATGATCATAACCCGGATTCTGGATCCAGATCGTAATCCGGATCATCCCCAAAATGTGGACACACCTCTGGTGATAATTTCATGCAAATCCATGCGATCCAGGTCGGATCTGGAGCATAAGTCCGGCTCGTGATCATAACCATCCCCGTTTATTACTTTTGAATTATTACGACGGACAGACAGACAGACCAACCAACAAGATCAAGAACATAACCTTCCCGTGGGAGGTAATTAGAATGTTAGTTTTAGGACTGACCTCCTCCACGAGGGCTGTTAATCCTCCTATCATCATGAGAGACATCACAAACGCCGGCCAGGCTCCCCAGTATTGTCTGAAAAAACAAACAAAATTTACACTTGAACACATGTTAATTAAAGTGCTGAAATACGTTTATACAAACCATAGACACTAAAAGGTTTTTTTAATTGGAAATAATCATAAATGTCTTAGTTAGCTCTTTCTGCTTCATTTGAATACCTATGTTATTGGTCTGCGGCCATTATAAATATTTTAATTGTTACAATGCGGGGGATCGACTTTAGACGTCTACAGACGTCAGATTCTGACGTCTAAAGTCGATCCCCGAGCTGTAAGGGTTAAATGGTCCAACAAACACAAAATGAACATTTAAGCATCATTTTTCTGGTATATCAACTGACTAATATTACCAATATTTGTTCGTAGGCATATGAATTCATATCTCTTAACACCTTTAACCGCCGGTGTAGCATATATTCGGGTTTTCATTTTTTTATTAGCACATTAAGTACCACCTTTTAAACATGTGACAAAGATGAAATGTGACATCAATCAGCAATATTTGAAAACAGTTGACCTCCATTTTGTCAAATATGAATAATTTTCATTCACTTGAAGTTGTGGATCGCGTCAGCGAGACACAACTTCAAGTGGGTGAAAATTCAGATTGAATAATTTGGCGGTTAAAAGGTTAATTATAGTAAGCTTCGATTAAAGACATATCTCTCAAGATCAGTAAGTTTCTAGTATGTATTATTGAACCTTTACCTCGGTGGAATGAAGGCGAACAACACCTTCCAGAAGAATGTGAGAAAGTGCAGGACGTAGTCGTACCAGCGAAGTTGTATCTCCCTTCCTTCCTCGTCTTCTTGTGACTCTAGCACCATGGCACTGAAAATGGGAAATATTTGTTTAAAACACAGACAATAGACACAGTAGATTTAATGTATGATATGGCGAAACGTCAGTAAAACATGATGATGATGTGATGATACTTATGAAATTATATTGCAGTTGTATAATTTTGTAATATTCCATTTGGGTGTGTTGTCTTACATAAGCACCATGGTAGGATTATGTAAATCAATGTTGACGTACTTGAAAAGAACTTCACTTATGCCAACTGGCTGTAATGGTATATGTATATATAAACGCGAAGTTCTGGGGTATGGCAACAAGAATTTCAATCTAAGATTGATCAAAGTAGCAATATATCTCACTTTTTAAACTGCTCTCCCCATGTGATGTCTTCCTCGTCAGAGTCGTCCAAAACATCAGCAATACGCTCAGCAAGTGTGTCTGGAACATTACAATAATCAATTCTTTCATTTTGAACAGGACCAACTGCCAAAAGCTACCAATGTATAAATAAATATGTAAATGCGTTCTCAAATAACAAGGAAATTTCAAATAAGCACATCAAGCTATGATAATAAATCTAATAAGACTGTTGTTGATCAGTGCCTTATACTTCTCATTATAAACAATAATATAGCATTGTCTTTCAAAGATATGTATTCAAAAGTAAGGCAGTGGAGGGGAACTCTGCTCTGCAAAGCCAAAAGGCAGTATCTGCTTAATTGTAAAGTAAGCAGATACTGCCTTTTGGCTTTGCACGGCAGAACTGTGCTTATAACACATGGCTTCCTTATCTGTTAATGTCAATTTGACTATGTGTTCCGGTTTAATATATAAGTCCATTTTGGGTAAAGTATATATCTATATAAACATGCAACGGTAACCAAGAAATATTAGCAGTAAATATTAACTGTTTATCCAGCAAAAATTCGTTTTTGGCTGAAATTATATATATAAATTATACAAAACGCAGGTAATTGTTTGAGATATAAGAAATATCAAGCAATTACTACCAAATTTTAGCTAAAGATTGCATAACTTTGAATCGAATGGAATCTAATATTTGAATCGCTAGCCCAAATTCTCTATTAGACTAAGTTAGTATTTACAACAATAACACGACAATAAGTCAGATGGTATGCTTTAAATGAAGATTCTACTGTTGAGGGATTGTTTCTCGATACTATAAATAACGATAGGCTTGCTCTTACGAATTTTCATATGTGACACATTGGCCCCTAGCAGCCAATATACCACCCTCTGGGAATTAGAGAAACGTATCTGTCAGAATATAAAAAGGCGAACACAGCACTTCGTCAATAATTTGTGTCAGGATGTCATATTATTTTTCTGTGCGTTTCAGCACCTGCTAGAGTAGACTCGAAAGGTCACTGGCAGAGCTGATGCCACTGGGGCTGCAAGAGAAATGGAAAACACGCTGCAAATCGATAGATTTCCAGACAATATGCCAGTGAACAAAAAAATTGTATAACATTTTTCAATGTTGGACCAGCGTCAAAGACGTTGGGCCGACGTTGTACAAGTGTTACACAGATGTTTTGTGCTTGCTGGTATATGTCAGCCAGTGACTCAGGGAGATGCATTGCTAGGGGGAGAGGTCCGATATTAAGACTGTCAAAACATGACGTGTACGAAGGAATGAAAGCAACAAGAAAGACATAAAAAGAAACAAAAAGAAAATATACTCGATTTTTGTGGAATTTATTGAACTAGGGAAATTAAGGATGGTTGTACGCCTAACGGTTGTGCACAAAACATGACGCGTGAAAACAAAAGAAAGTTGGGAAGAACAGTAGAATGTTGTACATAAATAATCTGTAGGTTATTTTGGTTATTTATGTTCAATATCACGAGGCGGTGATTAAGGGTGATCATTTAGCTAGATAGTGAAGCAGTCAGGGTCATACTTGAGTAGAGACAAGTACAAGTATTTATAAACGAGATGAATAGGCAATCAGTTGCAGTGAAGAATTATATAAATCCAGCTATAAGTATGATACTTTCGAGACAACTTTGATACAATGTTGACACATAGTGTACGAGCTGGTACACCATGCGCCAGCATTGGGCCAATGGTGCCCTCAGTGTATAATTTCAGTCTGGATTAATTGTTGTATGTATTTTACAGTGGAAACTAAGCATAGGCTAAATAAAATATAGTCAAACCTCCTCTGGCTGAGCAGCAAAATAAAACAGTGAACATCAATAATTGAAATACAGACAACAACTCACTGGGCATAATATATGGACAGACAATGTACAAATAGCATCGCAGGCGGCCTAGTTAAAATAATGAATCTCTGAAAATGTATACAAACTGATCAGTAGGGCGAAACAACTTATTGTCATTTTTATTTGTGAAATAAGAAGTATTTACCATGCTGACATATAGAATAGAACATGTTTACCCACCAAACACCACGGGACGTTGAACCAACGCTGATTTAATGTTGGGCCAGCGTCGCAGACGGTGGGCCAACATTAAACCAGCGTCGGTTCAATCGCCCCGTGATTGCTGGGCATATACATGGCGTAATATGCGTTATGGAAAATAAAAAAGGTCGACAATCTTTACATCCATGCACATTGGTAGGCCAATAACGGGGACATCAAAGTAGACATGTATCAGTATCACGGTTATAATACCAGTGATGTTGTTGTGAGCTTAACTTTACGATATTTCTCAGGTAAGACTGAATAAATACTCACCGCCAGTCAGGTTGGCCACCGCAGCACTGTTATCTCCGATCTTTGCACCTAAGCTGGGATTCCTTAATGTTATGATGAAATTCTTCGATCCCTGTAACACGCGTTGCATATTATATTAAAAGTGATTACGTAACATATTATACGCATAAGACTGTAACCTTACGCTTAAAACGCTAATTAAAAATAATTTAAAAATAAATATTTATGAAGTGGCTGTAAATTCAAATAAATTAACTTTATAAAAGTTAACCTACACACAGCCAGCACAAGGTATTAGCTTAAAGTTGGCTGTGACAACAATTTCAACGTTGGTCAAACATTGAAGTAATGTACGTTAGGATGACGACTCATGTTCCCTATAGGTGCATATCAGGACTGGGACTGACATCTGGTGAATGATCACGAAAAGACCGATGAGCGCCACCTGGAGACTGAAGATTTGACCAAATGAAGGTCAACAATTTCTTAGATATTGCTGGTCGATGTCCCGTTTTGTCTTGGATATTATGTTTGAAAACTGTTTCATCATGTTCATGGTTTGAACATATTAGACGTAAAAGAATTTAATGACTCAGTTTAGTGTCACTGTTTGTTTCAGATTTATAAGATATGATACATGTACACATTGAAAGGCATGATAGTTAGAGTAAAATTTCTTATAATTACAATTTTTTCTGGGAAAGTGGTTTGAAATTTAAACAATATTCATGCATTTCACTACCACAAATTTTGCATGTCAACGTAATTGTATACCTTCTAATTGATCAGCCCGAAAATGCTGTTAATTCAAGCACAAGGCAAGTAACTAATATTTGCAAGTACTTTTCATATCTACATCAAAATCAAGTACTTTCCATTGACACCTTCTAAATTCAAGCACTTTCACCCTTTGTACGAACCCTGTGCTTGCTGAATTGCTACTAAGATTAAAAACGACTATAATCGTGACCGTGGTAAATAGGGTTAAGGGGACGTATCTGTCACAATATAAGGTGAGAGATACGTTCTTTTCGTCCTCTGTGTGCACTGGGTGACGTCACTAGTCGTTGACCTCTTACCTTGGCTTCCTTGTTCACCTGGACTGAGAGGGTTTTGCTGCTCTCTCCGTGCTTGAAGCTGAGCATGCCCTCAGACCGGATGTAGTCCACCCCGGCCCCCAGCTTCTCACCCCCACGAGCCGTCCCGTCTCTGTCCACAAACAAAATAAATACAACATGTACATATTTACTCATTGAACGCCCAGCAGCGGTATTTGTTTCAATTATTTTCTTTAAACTGAAGCTTGAAATTGCGTTAGGAATTTCAGCTAGAGTAAAAAGAAAATAATGACCTTTTAATCCCCAGAGGGTGCTAATTATGTAGACCTGCTAAATCACGTACTCTTGTATAATATCATCCACATCTGTTTAATGACTTAAATACGTACACCCTCTTAATGACGAAAAATATTATTATATACAGCGGCTTAGTGATATGTAAAATAAATCACAATCTACTTAACTAATGATCTTGCTGGTGATGTGATATTACAAGAAGTTGACAACGACAAATTCAAACTGTTCTTGCGATCTGAATTTAACCCTTTAACCATCGAAGTATATTTTTGAAATTCTATCCAATCTGCAGAAGTAAATATTTTTGGCGAGGGTGTCAGTAATATTATCCACTGTTCTTATTTAACCCTTTCAGCGCGGGGACCGTCTTTAGACGTCAGAATCTGACGTCTACAGACGTCAGATTCTGACGTCTAAGGACGATCCCCGCGCTGAAAGAATTAAAATATTTATAATGGCGGTAGTCCTATAACATAGGTATTCAAATGAAGCGAGAAGAGCTAAATAACCAATAATGACGATTTCAAATTAAAAGAAACCCTTTGGTCTCCATAGTTTATACACAAATACCTCAGCGTTGTAAGGGTTGATTAAATTCGGTTGTGCATACTAACATGGTGGAGAACTCTATGGTGACATTGCCATCACAGCCTTTCTGTCTGATGACGTTGAGCGTGACAATCCCCGTGCCGGCGTCGGCAAAACAGTGAGCGTCCTCAAACAAAAACTCTCCGGGTTCTGTAAAAACAGGAAAATCGTTATCCACACATTAAAAACAAATAGTCCTCACTACATTATCATTAACTGTTTAAAATATTTATCCGACCCTCAGAGCACTGATGCCGACTATGGTATTGTTTGTTGGCTTATGTTTTAATGACAAAACATCGCAAAAATATATATTCTCAAATCTGCGATAATCATATACATTTCGATTTAAATTTACCAAATTGAAATCACATGAAGTTGTGGGTCGCGGTAGCGAGACACAACTTAAATTTAGCAACTCGGAGTTCTAGGTGTCAAAGAATTTCAAGTATCTACTTAAACATAATATTATGTTACCATTTTTTCACTTCAATTGTGAATTATATTTAATCCTTAACCCTTTAGCCGCCAAATTATTCAATCTGAATTTTCACTCACTTGAAGTTGTGTCTCGCTGACGCGATCCACAACTTCAAGTGAGTGAAAATTATTCAGATTTGACAATATGGAGGTCAATTGTTTTCAAATATTGCTGATTGATGTCACATTTTATCTTTAAAATGTTTAAAAGGTGGCACTTGATGTGCTAATAAAAGTGAATACCCGGAATTATGCGGCACCGGCGGTTAAAGGGTTAAAACAGCAACTGTTGATCCATTTCATTAACCGATCAAATCACTGATATTGGGAACGAAATGAGTGTTTAAACATCAGGATTTGCCAATATTTGATCTCAAATCAAACAAACATGAGTAATTTTCTCCCACTTGAAGTTGTGGGTCGCTTCCGCCACTAACAACTTCAAGTGGTTGAAAATTTAACTTGGCTGACAAAGGTACTTGGTTTATCTGACTACTGACCGTCGTCGTCAATGATGGTGACCCTTGTGACGCTGGGGTCGCCGATCCCGGCCGTGCCCGTGGGATTTCTCAGCAGGATGTAGAAATCCACGTCAGCCTCGTACTGGTTGTCGTTGATGATTGGCACAGTGATAGTTTTCTTGTACTCCGTCTCTTTGAATACCTGCAGGAGTAGGAAAGTGTAAGTAAGGAACGTGCTGCTTTCTGATAGTAAAATAAGGCCATTATTTACATTGTCACCTGCTTATTATAGAGTTTTATCTGCCACTTTAACAAGTGGCAGATACAACTGTTTAATACTTGGGTGGCGACATTACACTAAGTCGTGTGGTGTCATGATAATAATTTTAGTAAAATGTAGGCCTATAAACAGCAAAACAAAACAAAAATAATAACAAATATTAGTATCGCTATAGATCCATCCGACACATCAAACAATGGTAACTGGTAAAGTTTCAAGTTAACAGTTACAGTGTTTTACACTTGCAGGACAAATAGTTAAAACAATGGCAACGCAATAGTCGTTAACCCTTGTGCTGCTGGAACTGTATATATGCGGTGTCAAGCAAGTTTCAGAGCAAATCAAATATAAATGAGATCCACAAAATACCTTGTGATAGACGATCAGCTAATCAAATAATTGAATTTTGCAGGTGAAGTTTTTCATAAATTGACATATTTTTCGTCGGTTGAAGCTGGAATTTGCGTCAGCAATTCCAGCTTCAACTGAATAAAAATAGACACAGGCACTTCAGCATCATTAGGGTTGATAACAATGGCAACGACGAATCTGATCATTTTCTCCTGATTCAATACTGGACTGATTATAATATAATCGGATTCACATTAACCGTGAGGAGTGAATTTCGCCGATTTCTCAGTCAATTCTCAACCAATGTTCATGCACTTTTACACACACTATTTTCCATTCATGTCGTGACTACCCTGAAATGTCGTAAATAAATAAAAATGTTGCCCTCTATAAACCCATTAGCTCCGTCCCAGAATTGTATTACATGTCAAATGGTCTAACTTCTTGCAGTGTAGTCACGACATGATTGGAAAAAAGTGTGAGTAAAATTTCATGTAAATCGGTAGAGAATTGACTGAGAAATCCGCGAAATTAATTAATCCTGGTTGATGAATTTAATGTGAATCTGACTATAAGTTTAACTTTTCGGTCACTTTAAGCAGCTGCGTCTCGCTACCGCGATCCACTTCACTTCAAGTGACTGGGAATTGCTTGGATTCGTATCACTTAATACGTCGCATAATTTCTCAGAATCACAGATTTATGGCATTTTACTATTAGCGTCTGGTCACACAAATGTGAACGTTTATGTGAGTAAATAATTAAAATTGTCACCCACTTGAAGTTGTGTTTCGCTACCGCAACCCACAACTTCACGTGAGTGTAATTGCCCTATGGTCGTGAGTTCAATCGATCATGTATTTGTTTAGTTTGAGATAAAACAATTTGCAAATCTTGATGTTTAAACAAGCATTTCGTTCTCAATTACAGGTATTTAATCGAATAATAATACAAAATAAAAACGACTGTGGTCGTTCTTAGCGGAGTAACGGTTAATAAAAACACAGTATGTCTACTATGCTGTGTAAAGCAAAATGCTTACTTCACAGTTCACAAGTATGCAGATACTGCATTTTAGCTTCACAGAGAAGTACTGTGGCTCATTCAAGAATCAGTTGAAAAAAATCGGGGGGGGGGGGGGTATAAGCAGTACTCACCAAATGGCCGTGTGCGTATTTAAAATCTTTGTCAATTTTTCCTGAGCCCTCCCGCGTTTCGTATTCTATTGAGACCACGCCGGTGTGGGCTTGGTCATTTGTTGGGGAGACGAATGAGGTCTCCACATCCCCCTTGTGAACTCCGTTACCGTTCTGTAAAATAAAACAAAAGTAGTACATTGCATTGTCTTCATCGTGCGTGACAAATTTCTATTTTATAATAATAGATACGGGATATTTAAAAAAAAGTATTGTGCGTAAATTGTACCAAGAAGAATTATTACATGTATAAGAGAGAGTATCTCATATAGAATCAGATTCCTTTATCACATATTTGGATTTATAATTTTTAATGATCAGGGAGACCTCTGATAAGACCGTTGGTCACTATCATAGAGAGCCCCTCAGAAAAAAAATATACTGTAGATCTGGTAATTTTTGCGTGTTCAAATTTATACGAATTTCTGATTTTGGGACTTTCGCGAATTTTCATTTTTTTTTAGTAGCGCTATTATAAAAATAATTTGCTCTAAAAACTTGATTCGCGAATTTGTCCTCCGCGCGAAATTCGCGAAAATTAAACCTCGCGAATATCACCAGATCTACAGTATATGATATTTATAATATAAACTCACCATGGACACAACAGTATTCTTTGATCTGAAAATACAAAATAAACATTCCTAATTCATGTAAACGACAAATTCTAGTGCCAACGATGATTATGTAATGGCGTTGGGCAAAATTTAGAACTCAAAAAGAAATTGTACTGTTTGATATGATTTACTGTCAAGATGGCCAAGTGTAGGCCTATATAGGCCTACTATGTGTTTTGCCGTGCATAGTCAAAACGCGGTATCCGCTTACTTTACAAGTAATTAGATACTACCATTTGGAGTTGCAGAGCAGTGTGCTATCTACTGCTATTGCTCTCTAAATATATACAACTAAGTCAATAATTTTTGTATTGTGAGACATAACCAGTTAAAAACACGGATTTAAAACTGCTGTAGTCGTGATGATCGGGTAAAGGAATAACCAACTTTACATCACAGCAGCAGACGTGTTATAATTCGTCTCCTTGGATATGAAAGGGTGTATCTGCCACTTGGCAGATACACCCTTTCATATCCAAGGGGACGAGTTATATGAAACTAAGAAAGGAGTGGAATGACGATGTTGTCACTCACGGTGGCTGGCGGTGAAAGAGCACTTCTACTTCAATAATTCCTGCCGATTCCAGAACAGAATAGCTCGGCGCAGAAAACGTAAACTTGCCCAGCAAATCTTCTGAAAAAGAACACACAAATGAATACAAGGTCAGGATTGTATATTTGAATAAATAATGATGATATGTCGATAAGCCTACACACATCAAACAGGTCTGTACGTATTGTAGTAACGGGGAAAGCAATGTAGTCAGGGCCCATTTTTTAAATTTCCGACTTGTTAAGGCATTTTTTAGTAGAATTTGGCATGCCTTTGTTCTTACACACGGCCATTTTGTTTTTGAATTTTGACTAGGAAAGACAAATAGAGCTTGGCATGGGGTAGATTTGGAATCGGCATATCCGAATTGTGTAAAAGCAACTGCATGACAAATTCTACTAAAAAATGCCTTACTAACTTTTAGAATGTCTTTTTTGAAAAATGGGCCCTGACTAATGTGCGTTTACATGGGTGAATCCATTAATTAAGAAAAAACGGTCAGTTATTTAAATAATTAAGAATAATACTTTAAAGACATAAATATGTATTTTCAATAAATGCTGGGCCCGTGCACGCTATTTACATTTTCAGTACGGGAGATGCTTGTCCCCAGACTGCAAGCTTCAATATTCTTCAGACAAATGTTTAAAATTCCACTCGCCCTAATTTGACGTTAAAATTGCTGCTTGTACTATACTATATCATATTTATGGCAATTACTTTTTTTTTATTTAAAAATGACGTTAGTCAGTTTGCACCCAGATAACACGAGACGCGTGAACCAATGCTGGCTTGATGCCGGCCCAGCGTTGCAGCCGGCATCAAGCCAACATTGGTAATTCCCTGACACCAACGCACCTTCTGTGATTTGCAGGACTGACTTGCAGCGCACCACCTCCACAACGTCGGCCATTTGGGGGGATTTTTTGGCAGAGGATACAGCCGCGTGTCGGCGTGGGCCCCCCATCATGGAGCGTACCGCAGCGTGTCGAAATCTGCACAAAAAACATTGGTGTTACATCAAGGCGCATTTTTTTAATGGGAATTTTATGTGCCATTTATGTATAATGCTCTGCAAAGCCAAAAGATAAGGCTAATATCGGCTTACTGTCTTTTGGCTTTGCACGGCAGCATAGTAAAGATTACATTTTTTTCTTTTCACTAAATTGTTTGCATTCATTATCATCATGTCATCACCATTAATGGGAAATACGTAGTTTAAGTGAAATGTTTGAGAAAAAGGAATACTGAACAGCTTAATGTTTTAATTGAATAAAAAAAATTAAAAATGTTTCATATTCCCGATATATAAGGTGGGAAATATTTTAAATTATGACATTATGAAAAAGTTAATTTTTAATTTTGACCTGATTATGAGTGGTTAAATACTATCAAATTTATACTGATTACAATTGACGCTCGTGGTACACATCTGCAATACCAAAGGCAGTATTTTCTTACTGAAAAACTAAACATTTACCGGTGTTTGGATTTGCACAGCATACATAATGTATGTAGATATTGAACACAACAGCTGTTCTAAGATATATTTAGATTACGATTATACAAGTATAGAAACAACAACTATATAACATACGTATACGATATACAAAAAAATAGTACAATATCCTATTAATCTGAAAGACAATACAAACAATACAACAACTCTTAACCCCTACGGCGCGGGGATAGACTTTAGTTGTCAGAATCTGACGTCTGCAGACGTCAGATTCTGACGACTAAAGTCGATCCCGCGCTGTAAGGGTGAAAATAGTTCTAATGGTCGTAGACCCATACCATAGGTATTCAAATGAATCAGAAAGAGCTGACTTAGACATTTGTGATGATTTCAAATTGAAAAAAACCCTTTGGTTGCGATGTTTTTTTACAAGTTAACTCAGCGCTTTAGGGGTTCCAATTGTTCTAAGATAATATGGAAGGTTAATTAATTATTGTATCTGAACATTATTTGATATATCAATATTCCAATTTAACCCTTTCTGTGTTAATATTGTCTATGATTTCAGAAATTTCCAAAAACATGTTGTCGAAATATGATTTTAAAATTGTATAAAAACCAATCGCCTTAGATTACACATTGATAACCAAAACAATAGAGATAATTAAACGCATTGCGTAACGTATTACGTAAGGTTATGCTGCAGGATTGTCTCTAATAAAGCATAAAACCCAGACAGCTAACCCTTTAACCGCCAAATTATTCAATTTGAATTTGCATTCACTTGAAGTCGTGTCTCGCTGACGCGATCCACAACTTCAAGCGAGTGAAAATTATTCAGATTTGACAAAATGGAGGTCAACTCTTTTCAAATCTTGCTGGTTGATGTCGCATATTATCCTCAACATATTTTAAATGTGGTACTTAATGTGCTAATAAAAAAATGAAAACCCGAATATATGCGACACCGGCGGTTAAAGGGTTAAGACACATGTAAGCCCCAGTTGCAGGGTTTGTTTTTGCCCGTTGCTTGATACAATATGCTGTTCATTGATAATTCATCAACTCTTTTCAATTCTATTGCCAACGAAATTATATGCAATGTCAAGCAACACTGATTTTTGTTCACCTGAATCTTACAAACACGATGTTATATTATTTTCAAAAGTATGTTATGGTTAAATTAATCACATCGAAATTAATTGTGTTTATTTTTTTAAAGCAGCAAGGTAATCAACGAAATCACATAATATTATAATCTACAGTAATAATAAACATGATTGTACATGATGTATAATAGGACCAATAACACTCGACATAGTTTATGCCATTTCTAAATTTTCTAATTTAACTAAGAACACACAATAGGAATTATATAAGTGACATTGTAGATATATACCACAGCAAATTACTTAGAAAGAAAACTGTTTTTTTAATAATAGCTGTAATAAAAGAAAACATATATAATGAGCTTACTCGAAGTAATTAAATACAAATTAAAATATATTTTTGAGCGTTAATAAAAGAAGTTCAAAAGTTGTGAAAGTTTTTCAAAATCAAACTCAAATTTTACTGACAAATGAGAGAAAGTTAAATCTTTAATAAAAATCCGAACTTTAGCCCGAAGATAAGTGTTCTAAATCTACAATTTTCAAAAAAATCCAGCTTTGTTTGACATCAGGGATTTTGTTGATCACATCGAAAGCTAAAGTGTTTTTTTTCCACGGGTAAGCCAACGCAATAACAGATCGATCGTAACCAAGTCCACCACCCACCAGCAGGAGATGCCGGCATAACATTGTCAGAGCATTGTGCCAGCGTCTGGAACTGTGGCCCAATACTCAGAAAACGTTGTGCGGGCATCTCGTGCCGCCTTGGCACTCCCACACCGAACAGCAGCATGACCACACCTCCAGTAAATATACTATACACTACATGTAATGATTACTCAGAACTAAAAGACCACACTGGCAAAACATACAAAAAATCTGCGCCACAAACACCTCTGATTGTTGGGGGAGGGGGGGGGGGGACTACCATTTCAATTTGTGACACAGTGTGTCACAGATCTAGTAATATCACGCACTTGTGCTGGGTGATTTCAATGTCACGTTGGTAAGTTTCAAAATACAAAATGTTAGCTGTTATTGGGGATGAATGATTGGTAACGGTCAGAAAAGTCCAGCAGACACAAGGCGTTGAATCAAGATTGGATTAACGCTGTTTCACCGTCTATGACGGTGGACCAGCATTAAACCAAAATTAATCAACGTCTTGTGTCTGCTGGGAGGGGATGATCATCATTGGTAACATTGAAAGGGACCATGCACAACAGCGTTTAAGCCAGCAAATGAATGTCACGGCTGCAGACCGTCACTGGAGCATGTGTCTAAGTCTACCTGCAACCAATCAACGGTCGTATCTGCAGATCACGTGACAATTCAGTCAATCAGAGGGCCGTCATTTAGCTGTTGTGACGAGATAGGTAGATTTGGGCACATTGGGCAGGCTGATAGTCAAACAACACTTAATGATATGGATTTCCCAGAAATACATGCAGCTATTGATTTTGCAATAAATAATTTCTTTCATAAAATTGTCTTTATTTTAGATTCAAATTGTGTAGTGTTAAACCATTCTCAAAGATGTTCATATAAGGTCTGATATCTTTATCAATTTATCTTTATTAACTTATGAAAAAATATTTTATATAGATACATAGGCCTAATTACTAAATTTTGTGTCTATAACTGCATGTACTTATACACAAAACAATGTCACTGCATGTACATAAAACAAATTGGGAAAACGACAAAGGAGGACAAAATTATGACCAAATCGTCTGTTTACCTGAACCGTCTAGAAGAGAAAGAAAATAAAAACAAAACGTGTATTACTATCAATATTGTTCATTGAAGTGTAAATCGTGTATATCAAAATCCACAAAATGTTTACTTAAAACTGTACTATGATCTGTGTAAGTATTGCCCTGAAAAAGGAAAACCTGGTAACTGCTCACTTGACAAGTAAGCAGTTACTGCTGTTCGTTTTTGCAAGGCAGCATAGTGCATATCATATAGTGATTCAACAAATGGCAAAAATATTGATTTTTCTGTGAACCCTTAAAGTGCTACAGTACAGAAAATAATTTTCACCCACTTGAAGTTGTGTTTCGCTTCCGCGACCCACAACTTCAAGTGGGTGAAAATTACTCATTCTTGCAATAAGTTGAGACCAAACATTTTTAAATGTTGCTGTTTAAGCGCCCATCTCATTCCCAAAAGCTGTAATTTAACCTGCTAATAAAACAGAATAAAATCGACAATTGTCATGCTTAGCGATGTAAGGGTTAACCCTTTCACCGCCAATTTATTCAATTTGAATTTGCACCCACTTGAAGTTGTGTCTCGCTGACGCGATCCACAACTTCAAGTGAGTGAAAATTATTCAGATTTGACAAAATAGAGGTCAACTCTTTTCAAATCTTGCTGATTGATGTCACATTTTATCTTTGACATGTTTAAAAGGTGGTACTTAATGTGCTAATAAAAAATGAAAACCCCGAATATATTCGGCACCGGCGGTTAAAGGGTTACATATATACATGTATCGACCCAGCATTTTAATAATGAAGTGTGAGGTCAACTTTCGTTTAAAATTTCGTGGTGTGATTGACCTGGATTCAAATGCTGAGAAGAAGAAAGAAATGTTAACAATTACAGCCTTTAACATGTTTAATGTGCTAAATTAAATACATTTAAAATGTACAAAGGCTGAAGATATTAATTATAAAAAAATTCAATACTCAGACTAAAACTAAGTACGATACGACAGTAAAATATACACTACATTATTATAGAATTTTACATCAAAAATATGTTATGGTCATATTATATGTACATTACTAAGCAACTACATAGCTAAGCAATCATTCGACGTTGTATCAACGTCGAAATCGCTAAGACAACATTAAGATTATGTGTGTCAACAAAGGTCATGAGGCCAAATCTGCAAATAGCCACGAAAAAAAAAAGAATATAATTTAATCTGAAAAGTGAAATAAAGAAATCATCTTCGTCAACATTTCTGCTGAAATGAAATAACAGAAATAGCAGCGCATATCCAATGGACAAACGGCGTTGTACCAACGCTGAATTGTCACTGACATTGATTTAACGTTGCTACGTTGCCTTCGTGAAATCCTGTCACGGGCAGGTTGTGATTCTTTTCATTGCTGAACTATACATCTCGGGTTATTTAATTATATAGCTAAAAAATGTAATCGTAAAAGTTACGATAGGCTTCGGATTGGTCGAGATGGCATTAAAATTGATTTTTTCACTACTAATGTGCATAATGCTCTATTTAAAATATTACATTTACGCAAATTTAAATTAAAAAACAAATGAGATTTTTTTCTTGTAAGCCACATAGAACTTGTTTGGTTGTAATAAGTAAGGGCTCACTGCTATGATGTATTACAAATTTATAAGCTGAAAAAATCAGGAAAGAAGTTTTTATTTAGACAAAAATACAGAAGAGTTGAAGATAAGCAGATGGGTTTTTTATCTAGTTTCTATAGATAAACTGAATGGGGGAATGATGAGTGGGTATAATTGATAAGATGTTAATGTTTGCTTAACTAAAACTGGTAAGATATAAACTAAAACAAAAAATGAGGTTATGAAACATTTTTTTTTATTTAAGGTATAGATAGATAAGCAAGTGTTAAGCACTGATTGCCAGCATGAACAAGAAGTATATCTCGCGAGTGGTGTGCTATGTCTATAAAGCAGTAAATCAGCAAGTAAAAGCAATAGTACAGGAATAGTACAGCAATAGTACAAGGCAGATAGTATAGGCTGTACAGCAGATAGTAGCAGCTACAGAAAAAAAGAAATAATTAGTGATTAGTACTGTATCCAGGTGGCGGCAGGGGGGCACAACCCAGTAAACACCCAACATTTGTATAACATCTATACAACGCCGGCCCAACGTCTTCGACGTTGCTCCAGCATTGTATAAATGTTATAAAAATGTTTGGTGCTTACTGGGAATTTCCCCCTGCCGCCACCCAGCGTGGTGGGTTGGATGGGATGGTTAGTGGAGGTGGTGGGGCAGCACTCTTGAGTTTACCTGGCCCTCGCGATGTTGGAGCTGACCACGCCGTTCTGGAGCTGCAGGTGGTGCCGGTGTCTGGCGTCGGCGGACAGGACCACCGGGGGTGGAGGGGAGGCGTGGCCGTCCACAGTGGGATACAGCTGAGTCTGAGATCCCGCCGAGCCCGGATCTTCGCTGAAACAAAGTGAATCCTGGTCGTGAGAAAAGAACCACCGCTGATGTAGCTGGTGCAACTCCCAGGAGGATGGAGTGACAAGGGAGGTTGACCCTATACCGTAGAGGAGTGGCGCGAAGAAGAAGGTCACTGGGTTGTGAATTGGGGGTATTCTGGGCGGGATGACAAAGGCCCGGGCAGTCACAGTTCCTTGAACTGCAGATGTCGGCTCCTTGGAGCTGACCTAGAGTGAAGTCTTCGGAACTCATACACGTCGGAGAGTCACAATGGAGCAATTTAGACTTAGACCACACTTCTAAGTCTAGTGGATGTCAATGTGCAATACATGACCTAAGGTGGGGATATGTTGTTTCATGATGAGCTGAAATAAAAATATGTTTTCCTGTGGTATACATAAATACATACAAAAGTTTCGTTGTATACTACACTGTCGTGCAAAGCCAAAATGCCTTGAATTTACAAGCAAGCAGATACTGCATTTTGGCTTACCAGAGCAGTACAGTAAAATAGTCAAAACGACGCCACATTTTTGGACGCAGGATCATCCGATTTGCTGCAAAACCCACACTGGCCCAATGTTGGGCTGATGATGGCCCAACGTCTACGACGCTGGGTCATCATCAGCCCAACATTGGGGCACATCATGCAGCCCTGCTCGACTGGATCGCCACCTAGTGGGTCCCTGTGGTGATAAATGTAACGAACACCAGTTTTCCACAACAAAGTACTCGGTCCTGCCAAGGAGGTTTCAACCTCCTTGGCATACAATCAAATACAGTTCACTAGTATGTAAGTATATTAAAATACTGTACAACTCAATAAGTGAATCGTGACATAACGTATGCAGCGAGCGGAAATGGGGATAGTGATTGTGATCCCGGTGGCATTTAAATTTCTTAGCGTGGCGAAGTCCAGTGACGCCCATGAATATAAATTGTCCAGCATTTCCACACGCATATGTTATATACGATTATCACGGTAACAAATAAAAATCGCGCTAAGACACACAATGCTGAAGAGCAAGACTTTTCAAAGCACTCTTTGAAACCATTTTCATCACGATATAATATATCAGATAATTTTATTGATAGGATGTCACATTGGGATCAGATATAACAATATTATCCCATATTTTATTCAGTTTCGTTTTAACAGTGCGTAGTTGTAAAGTCTTGTCTTTTCTTCGCTCTGGCAGTATTGATAGAACGAGGGCCTACAAAAAGAGACCCTCAACAAACAGCATGCAGGCAGGTGAGGCGCGATGTCAGCGAGTGCAGCGTGACGAGCGCGCGTGATGAGCGCGCGTGACGAGAGCATGCGGTGTGTTCTGCCCTTGTTACCTGTTGCGGATTTTGACGGGCCGTGGATTGAGCGAGGACGTGAAACTCAAACTGCTGTGCATGGACTCTCTGCGTGAGTTGTCGGCGGAGGCTGCACTGAGCAGGGCCGCGGAGTGCCGCCTCGCCTGCTGCATCTGATAATAGTCCTCAACGTTAGCCTCCATCACGGACACTACAGGGGTGGTAACCTGCTTGACCTCCTCCTCTTCTGGTACCTTGTACGTGTTCTCCAAGGCTGCTCTATCACTGTACATAGTAGTATCATACACTGTACAACTTCATTACAATCAAATACAGTTCACTAGTATGTAAGTATATTAATATACTGTACAACTCAATAACAATAAAATACAAATCAGCAAGCAATCATACACATACAGCAAGCATACACAACTCCATGACACTATAATACATCTAATCAGATCAGCAAGCAATAAATCATAAAAAGTACAGCTCCATGACATTAAAATACATAATGGAGGCCGTAAACAGGTATTACAATGCTGGACCATCTTCCTGGACGATGGACACACAGCATAAAAACATTAGGGCAATGTCTCGTAGTCTCTCAATGGTATAATACCCCTTACAGACAAGAGGCATTCAATATCAAACAAGAATTGTGTTGACAATTTAAATCTCAAGGTTAAACATAGCTTGTCCTCAAAATAGATAATATATTGGCTTATGAAAAAGGAATCGCTCCTTATCACATAACCGATATGAAAAGCTAATTAATAATATGACTGGAACATCACCTAAAAAGTTACAATAAATAAAAATTCATTCTGTATCATTTTGGTAACAAAACATATATTACATAACACTTGTGGTTTTTATCTTGAATAATGAATCAGTCATATTGTAAACGTAATTACATTATATCTAAATCATCTGTATTCACAAAATTATCGAAATCCTTCAGCCGCACCACCTACCATTCTGGTGTGCAAAGCCAAAAGGCAGTATTCGCTTACCTTACAAGTAAGTAGATACTGTCTTTTAGTTTCACAGAGAACTATTGTTCTCATGATAATATCATAATTGCAATTTATAGACGTAACTGTTTGTGGTTCAAATATAAAATTACGAAACAGGCATACAGTTTGTAATCGTAAAGAAAATGCAGACAGATACAACTGGTGTAGGCATTAGAAAAATGTCCGAACAGGCATGATAACATAAATTGTCCAATAACACATTCTGAACAAAACAAGTGCATTTTAAAAATGGTCAAAAGCATGCACATATATAAATGATACTGACATGCAGCTACATTGAGTATATCAATACCTACAAGTTCCAACCTACGTCCATCACTGTATTCAGACAAACCCGCAACATAAAGTAGCCCGGCCTAAAAACGAGCGCATTGTCCGTAAAAACGATTGTCGCCGTCAAGTCAATAATATGTGAATAGGCCTACCTTTGGACAGAGGCGTTTTAGTGGCGTATGGATCCTGAGGTAAACACACGTAAAACATCTAAATGACTAAATGCTAAAGAGAAGCTCTTCATTCAATGTGGCGCAGACTGTGGCCCAGAATTACACAAACATATTAATTCTCAACTAGTCCGTGATAACAGACTCTGTGCTAGACAGAATCTATAATCATTCCTAGTAAACACGTGACGTTGAATCAATGGTGGTTTAATGCTAGGCCAGCGTCGTAGACGGTGGCCCAATATTAAACCACCATTGGTTCAACGTCACGTGTTTACTGGGAGTGTCGTCAAAGTCGGACTACTTCTCGGAGGACGCTGTTTTACTATGATTGCATTGGGAATTATCAGAAATAAATGCATTCAATTAGTTATCGTAATCACTGTGTTTTCACCATGTCATAGTCTCGTTACACTTATTCAATCATATTGGTGAATAATTCAATAATAATGACGTATGGCATAGGTCATTAGAGTAGCAGAGCGGAGCTAATAGTCATTTTATTGTTCCCTTGGAATCTCATGCATAATGTGCAGTTATTTCCATATGGTTTTGTCAGTGGTTGAAATGGTAAACAAAAACTGCCAAAAACTGCCATTGTTTTTGACGCTGCACAGCATAAAGAAGCAGTTTCTTGAATACTGCTTGCTGGTGTGGCCACAGAAATATATTATAATACGTAGGCCTACGTAACCCAGCAAACACGACACGTTGAGCCAATACTGGTTAAATGTTGGCCCACCGTCTGCGACGCTGGCCCAACATTTAACCAGTATTGGTTAAACGTGTCGCGTTTGTTGGGTAATATACGTAAACCCTTTCAACGTAGGGTCAGATTCTGACGTATAAAGACGGTCCCCGCACTGAAAGAATTCAAACATTTATAATGGCCGTAGAACTATAACATATAGGTATTCAAATAAATCGGAAAGAGCCAACTAAGACATTTATGATGTTTTGAAATTATAATAACCCTTTGATCTCCATGATTTATACAAAAATATTTCAGAGCTCAGGATAACTGCGTACGATAGCTCTCAGTACTGTTCATTGGCTGCGCGCTTGACTCAGATCCCGGGGGTACCGCGTTCAAATATCGATATTCTTTGATCTGTTCAGATACACGTGATAAAATAATCCATTATCTCCGCATTCAAAAAAGCATGAAATAAAAGAATGGCCAATAATTATATAAAGCAGACCTATCTCAACGCTCAAAAATAATAAAATGACAATTTCACAGGCGAAGCTATGCCGGCATGGCTGCTCCTTACTGAACAGTACGTTATGAAAATCCATGTATATTCCGCACATTGTGTCAACTAAACCTGTAAGGAATACGTTGCTAGATCCCGGTGTAGTAAACATATTGACGCAATGTGTCTATAAGCCGCCTGACCAAACAGCATCAAAGCCTTCAACACCCCCCGTGGATCCATTCTGGATCAATCAAGGAGCAACTTTTTAGACGCTCAAGGAGCATTGCGCCGGCGTTAGTCCTTCCAAGTCAACACCACGGTTTCTCGTGTTGACTTGGAAGGAGTCGAGCCCGTGTGGACTGCGACCAAGAGCCGGCGATACACGGATCACGTTGGACAACGTCCAGACGGGATGGGTTTGGAGCGTGAACACCTAGATGCACCAGGCCGCTGAGTATTTGCAAGCGGATTACATATCCGGTGTTTTCAATAGACTTGCGGGTGTGTCTCTCTCTCATATATAATACAGGAAATTAGCCTGTTGATCGTCGAGTTATTCAATTTGAATTTTCACCCACTTGAAGTTGTGACTCGCTGGCGCGACTCACAACTTCAAGTGAGTGAAAATTCCATATATGCATGCAAAATTAAGATGTATAAGATTCAGAAATCTTGTTGATTGATGTCACGTTACCATGTTTAAAAGCTGATATGTGATGTGCTAATAACACATGCAAAAAAAAAGAATATTATCGGGACCGGCAGTATGAAGGTATATCAGTATCCGCAGTTTTTTTTATATTCAGAACAGCGGTTCCAAGGTATGAGCACCGCAGAATTCCGCAAAGCCATTTTGCGCCGTGTGTTTAATTAATGTGTGTCTATTGCTAAAGTCAATACCTGGAATTCTTCATTTCCGAATAATTTCAGTTACTTCAGTGCGAATTTTAACTTTTAATTTATTATTTCAAATATCCAAATATTACATGTATTTATAATAAATAATACAAATCTAATTAATTGTCACGCATTTAAAGTTGTGTCTCTCTTAACCCTTTCAAGCCAGAATTCATCATTGTCATCTTCATCCACTACAAGCCGCGAATTGATGTGGGTGACAAATGAAAATGTATACCGTTATTTTTAAAACTGTTACATGAAAATTTTCGTTCTAAAACAACTATAGGTTTCACGAAATTAAGTCATTCTTCAGAGATGCAAAATGATGCTTTAATGCATCGTGAGGTCTTAAAAGGCTAAAGTTGATGAGAAAGGAAATCAAGCAGTTCGATTATTTAACGGTGTGGAGAGTCTCCGTGATTGAGAGGTAGTGTTGTCGGCCTCAGACCGCCAGGGCGCAAATTGCGAATCCTGTGTCTGGAGGGCAGTGTTATCTCATTTATCTCACTATCATCAGGAGGTTTTTCTGGCCCAGTTAAAGGGACTGGCCCACGCTAAAATCATCAAAAAATCGGTGATTTTATTTTGGCTTCCTTATATGACCATATGATGTAAACATGTCCATAGACTAGAACTGCAAAAGTTTTTTTAATTTTTCTGCTGCGCATTCACCAGTTAGACTAGATATAGAGACGAAATTCCCGTGTTTCTAATTTTTGACATGGTTGTCAATAATTAGAAGTCAGGAATTTCGTCTCTATGTCAAGTCTAACTAGTTTGTTTGTGTAAAAAATAAACACCTCAGCGCTCTAAGGGTTAAGTCGCGCAGCTTCATAACAGAATGTCCCACCTGTACTGCCGTGCAAACCAAAAGACAGTATCTGATCACTTTACAAGTGAGCGGATACTGCCTTTTGGCTTTGCTGGGAAGTGTACTGATGTCTCTTTGAGTAAACTGTACATAAAGGTGGGCTAATTGTAAGTCCGTAATCTCAGACACAGGTGGAGGATTGATCTGGCAGGATGGGCATGATTCACCGGGATCTGGATTCATCTGATGGCAGGTAAAGGGCGACCTTCACCTAGATGTACCCAGCACGGAAACGGGTCTTTAACCCTTTAAACGCCGGTGCCGCAAATATTCTGGTTTTCATTTTTTATTAGCACATTAAGTACCATCTTTTAAACACGTTAAAGATAAAATGTGACATCAATCAGCAATAATTGAAAACAGTTGACCTCCATTTTGTCAAATATGAATAATTTTCACTCACTTGAAGTTCGCGATCCACAACTTCAAGTGGGTGAAAATTCAGATTGAATAATTTGGCGGCTAAAGGGTTAACCCTCCTCCTGCTGGGGGTGTCGCATAATAAACGGTTTCGAACTATTTTCAAACAAAGTTAAATGCCCCTGAAAGTACAAATAGTCTGTGGCAGAGATTCAGGTCATCAAATGACTCCATATTAGATATGTCATTTTTTTGTAATTTAAAGCTGGAAATTGTATTATCAATTATTCCAGCTACAGATTAAAGAGACTTCGGTGTGACAAGGGTTAAAAAAAGACAAGATCGACTTACACACTGAGTGTTTTAACAATAATTGTCTAATCAACAACACTGTGGGAATCCATGCAAGTGTCTCCTTATCTCTAAATGGACAAATAACACCCAGATTAAAATCACAGCGCGGTGATCGACTTTAGACGGCAAAATCTTACGTCTGTAGACGTTAGATTCTGACGCATAAAGTTGATCCCTGCACTGTAAGAGTAGAAATATTTCTAATGGCCGTAGACCCGTAAGATATACAGTACTGATTTCACAAAATGGGACAGATTTTTCATCAGTGGCTGGCCTGCGTTAACGCTGGCCAGCCCGTCATTAACCCGGGCGCAAGCCCGGCGAGACAGGCGCAGAATTGGTTGCGCCCAGCGCATGAAATGGGCTCGAGCCCCCACACGGTTCGGGCCAGGAAAATATACCCGCCCAAATTCTACTTGGGCTTGCACCCAGTATACTGTGTGGCGGCTAACATGGATGCTGTGAACCATGTGTCATCTCGCCGGGCTGGCCAGGCTCGCTCTGGGCAAGACAGGGCGCGCTCAGCTTGACCACATTCAGCATCATCTGAACAGCTCTTAGTTGATCTAAACGTGCAATAATTTAGTGTCCGTACGTGTATACATGTAGACCTGTTGCAGTCCTCATTTATTTCTGCTTAGCCTTTTAGCATTTAGCCTTTAGCATTTAGACATTATCTTTAGTATCAGACAAGCAGTTCAGTGTATAAATTCAGAAAATGGGTGGTTTTATGAAGCTACGGTCACTGGAATAGGCCTAACTGAAGATGAAAAAACAGGCACCTGGAAAGTCAGGCTCGCCCGGCGCACCGGTCGAGCTTGAAACTGGACCAGACGAGAAGCGCGCCTGACAGGCGTTGACTCAATTCACCGAGGCTCTAGATTGGCTTGAGCCCCGGCGATATGAGCGCGGCTCCAGTTATATGAACTTATACCAAAACGCACATTGCGGCCCGGCTAAACGATTTTATAACTTTGGGCGCATACATGCGAGCCCCAAATGGGGTGGGGAGAGAACATGGGGCTAGCCCAGGGCTAGCCTGCGTTAGCCGGGGCTAGCCCCACTGAAAAAGCTTGTCCCATTTTGCTAAATCAGTACTGTAGGTATTCAAATGAAGCAGAAAGAACTAACTAAGGCTACATTCATTCTCAGTGTTCTGTCTCCGACCACACGCTGACACCAGGCATTTCAAATTGTGCACCAGAAATACCTCACCATTGACCACCTTGTTTTCAGTCGCAGGTTGATACATATGCGCCAGTGAATCAGAGAACGTTTAGCAGGACAGCGTTTTGTGAACCGCCCAATCACAAGCGTACTACAATAGGCTGAGTGGGGGGAATGTGACGTCAGCCCATCTGCATAATAGAGCACCCCGAACAGCAGTGTCTACGGGTGGCAAATGAAATGAAATGAATCGGGCTTTAGGCCACATTTGTGCACATATAGGCTAAACTGGGCCAGGAGAACCTCCTGAGGATGGTGAGATGAATGAGATGACAACATGTCACGCATTTAAAGTTGTGTCTCTCTTAACCCTTTCAAGCCAGAATTCATCATTGTCATCTTCATCCACTACAAGCCGCGAATTGATTCGAAATTCGAAATTCGAGCCCTGGCGGTCTGAGGCCGAGCACGCTACCTCTCGGTCACAGAGGCTCCCCACAATACTGACTTTCACACGTGGATGGGGAAGAAACATTTTTGTTTCCTTCAAACCGCCGAAACCGGGAACCGAACCCCGAGCTCTGGCGTGAAAGGCAGCGGTGCTAACCACTACCCTAGGGCCCCCGCCCTCTACGGGTGGCAGTGTAACTAAGCCATTTATGATGATTTCAAATTGTAAAAACCCTTTGGTTTCCATTCTTTATATAAAAGTATTTCAGCGCTTTAAGAGTCAAAGACTTGAACATGTTGAACAATCTCTGTTCACTGTACGTTTAGCACTGTAGAAGTACTTATTGAAGAAATAATGAAATAGCAGTGATGGCTTAGCAATTAGTTATAAAGGCACACACTAGACCCTAATTAATCTGTTCCAATAAAATCACAATCTGAAATTACACAGAGACAGTCTAGCGTTCATACAGATAGATTAAATAAATAATCTACCTCAAAAAATACAAGTACATTTTTGACAAGGATACCAGTTGTGCTGGAAGGAACCCAGCAAACACGGGGCATTCACCCAATGCTGTTTCAATGTTGGCCCATCGTCTTCGACGTTGGCCCAACATTGAAACAGCATCGGGTAAATGCCCCGTACTTGCTGAGAAGAGTTGCTTGAAATAACACGCTTACAAGTTAGCGAACACACCTAAGGTTTCATTCGCGTGACACCGACACATTTCTCGTCAATGGAGACTGATATCTGTAAATGCGATTTTTTTATATTATTGATTATCTGGAATAAATTGTACACGATAGAATTGATTTTGCAAACCCAAACCAATGCTTTTTTAATCCATCGACCAATGTGTGTGGGGAGAGCTGGGCATGTTTTCTCAGACTGCAATAACCCTTTACCCCTTTAACCGCCAAATTATTCAATTCGAATTTTCAGATTTGACAAAATGGGTTCAACTCTTTTCAAATCTTGCTGGTTGATGTCACATTTTATCTTTAAGATTTTGAAAATGTGGTACTTAATGTGATAATAAAAAATGAAAACCCGGATATATGCGGCACCGGCGGTTAAAGGGTTAACCCTTACAACGCTGAAATATTGTTATATAAACCAATAGACCAAAGGGTTGTTGTCAATTTGAAATCGTCATAAATGTTTGAGCTAGCTCTTTCCGCTGCATTTGAATACGGTCCACGTAATGGGTCTAGTGCCATTATAAATATTTTACTCTTTTGTGTCGCGATCAGCTTTAGACGTCAGAATTTGACGTCTATAGACGTCAAATTCTGACGTCTAAAATCGATCCCCGCACTGAAAGGGTAAGCAGGAAATGTCCTCCAATACTTCAACACCATTGAGTGATACTTATTATTCTGGATACTTTCTCACAATCTAAAGTCGACATTAATTCAATTCCCAGATTCGAATGATGAAAAACTAAAAAGTGATTATGCCTACAAGATGCCGTAACTCATAATCTAATAATAATGTTATTTGATATTTTCAATTAAAATAAATCATGGATCTGCAGAGTAGATTATTGGGTCAGTCAGCCAAGTCATTAGACTCAATAGAATGACAAATATTTGCGTAGAAAATATGATCAGATTCGCTCAAGCAATACAAGTTAGCATAATTTGGAGATTCGGGCTGTTATACTGTAGATTAAATGAAGAATAATATAACTACAAATGACAAGCGAGTGTACTGCCGTGCAGAGATATAGATATATCGCCCATTTTGGAGGGAAATTACTGTACATGTAACTTAAATGAGTTATATATACCATACACACTTTGTTCGGTTGAGTATGAGCATATTTTCCACGAATGATAATAAAATATTATGCTAACGTAACAAACCGGCAATGACGAGACGCTCACCCAGTGTTGGTACAATGTTGAGCCAGCGTCGTAGACGCTGGGCAACATTGTACCAACATCATGTGAAGGTCTCGAATTTGCTGGGATATGCCTATATACAAAATGGCGTGACAGATGAGTAAAATAAGCTTTCATTTCTTGAAAAACTATATTGATTATTCTCATCTGAATTTGATCACGAGAGAAAATGATCATCATGATCAATGGGGCTTCAAATTCATATTTCTGTGTATTTTAGCCCCAGTGCTGCTCCCAGCAGACACAAGACATCGACTCAATGCTGGCCTAATGTTGGCCCAGCGTCGTAGACGGTGGGCGAGCATTAGGACAGCGTTGGGTCGATGTCTAGTGTATGTTGGGTAAGACCGTATACAGACGGTTTCAGTCGTATTTTAGATCAAAGGAAATATCACTTAATTTGATAAAATAGTTTCTGGTAGATGCTTATATTTAAACCGATAATTCTATATTGGAGATGTCTATTTTTGCATAAATTTAATTATTTTTCATCATTTGAAGCTGGAAATTGCGTTAGCAATTCCAGCTTCGAAAAAAATGACAAATAAAAGCAAACAACTTAGCATCACAAGGGTTAATACATATATTACGCGAAGGTCTTTCGTCAAAGAAAAACTTAATTATAATCAGTTGGAGGTCAAGTTTTGTGTATCCATGTTTCGTTACACTGCTCACCCTAGACACTGCTCCTTCGCATGTTAAAATGTGCAGATGGTTGACGTCACCCCCGCTCTCAATTTCAAGTATTGTAGTAAGCTTGTGATTGGCCGGCTGTCTTGCTAAAAGTACCCTGATCGGCTGGCGAGAATATTATGGTGGGGTGTGCCTAAAAACTCATTCATCACTACCAGTCGGCACATGTGTCTGATTCCCCTTTTGGGCGCTGAAGCAGTTATGTAAAAAACATGAAGATGAAAGGGTTATTTCAATTCAAAATAATAATAAATGTCTTAGTCAGCTCTTTCAGCTTCATTTGAATACGTATGTTATGGGTCTACGGCCATTATACATGTTTTACTCTTCCAGTGCGGGGATCGACTTTAAACGTCAGAATATGACGTCTATAGACGTCAGATTCTGACGTCTAAAGACGGTTCCCGCGCTGAAAGGGTTAAATAGAACTATTTGATCTTGACATAAACTGAGAAATGGAGAACGCAAGTTCCAAATCGACCGAAGGTGTGAAAGAGAAATATAGAAATAACCAGACCCGGAAGAAAAGTGTGGGCCACAGTTTTAGAGAAAAAAATATGAATTTCCCAGACAGGAAGCTTTTACGTGAGCATGCGCACCAGACCATCTGCGGTGGCCGCCATAAAAGCTTCATGTGACACGCAAGGGTCCAATTCCAGCAGAAGTGAGGCGTTCACCCAATTCTGAGTCAATGTTGAGCCAACGTCAAATACGATGAGCCAGCATTAGGCCAACATTGGATCAATGTATTGCATTTACTGAGAATTCCATAACGGGTGATTGACATCGACCACGATCAAATGCGGTGACCTAACCCAGAGCCAAAGCAAATTTGTGATTTCTGGAAATCGCTCAAGGCAGACCATGGAAAGACCAACTAGTGAATAAGTCAGTAACTTAAATAGGAACGTACCATTACGTAGCAAAATTGGGTTTTTGATTCTATAAATTTGCATCTATATATTCGGTCGCACATTATGGTTGTGCAACAGGATGTCACTCTCACTTAGTAAAGTCAGAGAATTATTTTTGAGGAGCGTGTGCCACCCTTTTGAAACCGAAGACTTACTGGAAGTTGTGCATGGTAATTACATTTAATTTGTGATGTCACAACCCAGTAAAGTGATTATATTTCATAATGTTAACCAATGAAAGCTTCTGCTCAATTTGACTGTAGGACGCCATATTAAGTAATACTTTTTATGTGCACGCGAAAGGGAGAAAAGTAGGTCATAAAAGTAGGTCAGGTCGCCTCATTCCATGCAATTCTGTGAAATTCAACAGCCTTGACCTCCCAATGCTTTCACCGAGCTGGCTAATACAATGAAGTATGGGGGGAGGGGGTATTTAATTATATAACATAGTAGTCATTAAAGAGGGTTTCCGGTGACGTTACTACGTTTCACAGAATATATTATGTAACCAAAAGTGTAAAATGTTCGTCGTGGAAATATTAAAAAAAAAGTAATAGTGCATCAAATCATCACATAGTAAACATTTTATTCTTAACCAAAGAGTACCGGTAGGCATGGTCTTAATTTACCTTCAGGGACGAATCGCGTGAGAGCGACCACATCTGATTACATTTGTGGTGTGGCGTCTTGAACCTCACCCCCCCCCCCAAATATACCCACAATGGGATTTGCGTACATTCCAGTGTCACCCAAGTGCCCCTCACTCTCACTCAAGCGTGGCTCGAGCTTACAGTCCTTCGTGTCCGACAAATTACAGCAGAACCCCGATTTACCGGCCGGCATTGTGACGATGCTGAGCGAACATCACAAGATAATTGCTGCTCACGATATCATTGATCATATTCCGTAACACCCTGTTACGAAACCCTAATAACAGAGACTCGGCTGGGGTGTGCCTGATCATTCCCAGATTAGAAAAGACGATGACGAGCGAGCGATTGATTCAAGTCTCGGTTCCTATCTAACACTAAAAGCGCTGCGTTACACAATTTCAATTTTCACCCACTTGAAGTTGTGGGTCGCGGTAACTTCAGGTGGATAAAAATTGCTCGTATTTGTTTAACTCTTCCTTTGCCAATTTCCCATTTATGCGAAAACTACCTTCCTTTACCAATTTCGCATTTATGCGAAATCCACATGTCTACATGCATTAATTGCAATAAAGATATTCCATTTCATGCATGATTGAAAATTGCCAACCAGAATGGTCAGTGACATGGACGCAATGTTATCTTGTATTTTTAATTTGTGCGACGTGCGCATGTGCATAGATATAACCTGTATTGTGACCAGGGTCTACTTCAGGGGGTCCTCCTTAAAAAAGAAGTCGGTCTCTGGGGGTGTTTTTTATCAGGGGGAAGTCGATAAAGGAAGAGTTTAATCGACACAATCAGGCTAAAATCATTAAAAAATCGGTAATGTTATTTTGGCTTCTTAATATGACCATATGATGTAAACATGTCCATAGACTAGAACTGCAAACGTTTTTTTATAATTTTTGTGCTGCGCATTTACCAGTTAAGCGAGATTAAGAGATTAAGAGACGAAAATTCCCATTATATCCTATTTTGGACATGCATGTCCGTAAAGAGAAATCAAGAATTATTTTTATTATGTTAGTCCGATTGTGTCGCTTTACTTTGAGACCAAGTATTTGTAAATCTTGATGTCTAAACGTACATTTCGTTCCCAAATACAGCGACTTAATCAGCCAATAGAACCAGTGAAAAAACACATACAGTCCTTCTTAGCACTTCAACCCTTCAGCCGCCAAGTTATTTAATATAAATTTTCACCCACACGAAGTTGTGTTTCTCTGACGCGATTCACAACTTCAAGTGAGTGAAAATTACTCTGATTTAAAAAAATGGTGGTCAATTATTCTCAATTAAACATTGATTCAACGTCTTGGGTCTGGTGGATTGTGCGCTAAGGATCTGTGAATATATGTTGTGCATACATGTAGGCCTAGACTTAAACGCCCGGCATGATCTATGTTGTATGGTACGTAGTTTGTAGAAATAAATCACAATAAACATTTAAATGTTATGATCGAAAACACTGAGTACGAAATTTACCTCTAGTTCAAACATATATCAAGTCACAAGGTCTATACTGCCTGAATATTTACAGTGAAATCGTCAGTTAGACTCCTAAATGTCTATTTACTAATGTGCTTACCAGGGTCTGTAAACATGGTAAGCCGATACATACACACGAATAGTGGACACGGGTGCAGCATTGGCTAAATCTAATGTGTGGAGTTTAAGTGATTGGTCCTGCACTGCGCCGGCATTGGACCAACACGCGCTGTTTAGTTTGATCAGCTCTTCGTGATATTACCCATAAAGGATACCTGTATGACGTCATACACGGGAATTAGCTGGCACACCTGACAAAATCATGGCGGATAACTAAATTACGCAATTTTTCAATTGTGCGTGTTCACAGGAGATACGAGGCGTTTGCTGAATGTTGTTTCAATGTTGGGCCACCGTTGGGTCTGCAATGATCACGTTTACCTGTTTGGGTTGGGCGGGGGCCCTAGGGTAGTGGTTAGCACCGCTGCCTTTCACGCCAGAGTCCGGGGTTCGGTTCCCGGTCCCGGCGGTTTGAAAGAAACAAAATTGTTTCTTCCCCATCCACGTGTGAAAGTTAGTATTGTGGGGAGCCTCCGTGACCGAGAGGTAGCGTGCTCGGCCTCAGACCGCCAGGGCTCGAATTTCGAATCCTGTGTCTGGAGGACAGTGTCATCTCAATCATCTCACCATCCTCAGGAGGTTCTCCTGGCCCAGTTTAGCCTATATGTGCACAAAGGTGGCCTAAAGCCCGATTCATTTCATTTCATTTCATTACCTGTTTGGGTTTTTTCTGAAATTGAATTAAATTCCTCCGCTTGACACATCACACGAGACGTTGACCCAGTGCTGGCTTAATGTTTTTCCACCGTCTTCGACGCTGGCCCACTACTAAACCAGCATTGGGTCAACGTCTCGTGTGACCACCAAGCAAGCGATCAAAAATCGCGTGATGTAAAAAATGATGTAAGAAGGAAAACATTAGTTGTTTCTTAGCGTGAAAATTAAACAAAGTAGGTGTTGAAATTGTTTCCAATTAAAAATATGCGGTAATGAACCTCGTATATAAGCTCAATCTAAACACAGCACATTGACATACCAACGTAGAACACGCTGGGCCGACGTGTTACAAATGTTTTGTATTTGCTGGGAACATGGCACGCGGCGGGTGCTTTGGAAGCAGGTAGAACCGTATCTGCATGTATCTGGAAATTACATTTATTTTTAAGTATATATTTACGTCTTCAAATTATCCATGTTTTTTCATGGCCATGCCAAATTCTGTGTGCGATCACATGACATATTTTCATGTGGTTTTACCAATCCAGCCATCCTGTATATACATAATTATGACTTTTATTGATGTCAATAAAATATATGTATGTCTGTCTGCCACAGCACACGGCGTTGTTGCGACGTTGAATCAACGTCAATGACGTTGATTCAACGTCGCAACAACGTAGTGTGCCCAGTCGTAGAGATGTGGATCGTCTTTCTATAATGCAGAGGTGTGGGTTGCCTGTCTAATGGAGAAGCTAATGTAATGCGTAATGATTGATCATTAGACACAGCTGTTGTCACAACACGTGTGAACCAATAAATCCCACACTCCGGCACCAACGCACAACTACAAGCAATTATCATTGTACTGGTGGCGCTCAGAAAAAAATGATGGTAAAACAATAAGTACAAAGAGTGGCAGACTGGTAGGCAGTGAATTGCTGTTTTCGTTTTACCTGAAAAAAATCAACGTGGCGGTGACTGAGAACGATCTCGACCCCAAGGTCCAAAAAATGTACCTAACTTTTTTATAACTATGCGGAATATGAGCTGAGCATGCGATTCCGTAGCTGAAATGTTACCGATTCAAAAAAAAAATATTTTCGACCTGATTTTTTAAGGCCAAGTCTTAGATATGAGCGTCCAACGAAATGGCTCACGATTTTGTACGGGGTCAATTTGTGGCTGAAACCTGTTTCAACCACTGGTGCTATTATATAGCAGACTAGGAGGTGTTGTACCGTTGTTATAGTGGTGACAAATAAGCGCCACTGGGTGGGAATTGCATGCAAGGGACACTAAATTCAGATATGGATTCTAAAAGGCAGCGTGTGATCCCGGGCAATCCGTCACGCCATTCTAACAGAGATCCCGATAAACAGGAGCCAAGCATTGAGCCAATGAATCACAAAAGTATCCGACTTTGTCCCATTATTGGACTGGCATAAGTCCGGGATCTAAAGCATTGTCCACCATGAACGATCCTCAGGCCATGCTCACAGCAAACACAAAACATTTGTATTACATTTATACAATGTTGGACTAGCGTCGAAGACGTTGGGCCGACGTTGTATAAATGTTATACTAATGTTTTGTGTTTGCTGGGTAATTCCAAGCAGACATATGAGATATCAAACTAGTTTTGAAGCAATGCTAGTACAACGTCGCCAACGTTGCCCCAGCATTACATCAACACCGGCCCCACATCTCGTTTTTTCTCAACTGGTTCTCATATTCATTTCCATTTAGTGACAATTAAGTGCGGAAGTTAGAATTCTTTTTATTTTCGTGTTATGGGCCATACATTTCCGGATTCGGTCTGATGGAAGGTGGGAACACCATATTTCTGTACGACCAGATTGACTGAGGAATCCACAAAATTCATTCCCCCTGGTTGATGAAATTAATGTGAATTTGACTATAAGCCATTTACATTTATTTCAAATTGAATAAATTATTTGGTCCCCGTATGGTTCATACAAAAATATATCAGCGCTGTAACAGCTTAACGTCTCCCTACACATAATACCCCTCCCATAGACTTACATGTATTATGACCCATACGCTTGGTCCTCCCAGCATTCTTTAAGTAAAAATATATGTATAAACCTATATTTTTTTTGAATCATCAGGACATACTCTATCAATATAAGAAATAAAAAAGGGTGCTTAAAGGTCAGGTTTTTTGCCTATTCTCGCATGGAAATGTCAAGTCCTAGTTTACTCTCTGAGAATTACCAATACACGGGAACTACCGAATGCAGCATATGCCTTGTTACTACCTGCGTAGGGACTACATTTTATATCTATCTCTCCCGATTTCGATGTTTTTTGAGGCAAAAATAATCATCCAATCTAAAGAAATTCGTATCAAAATGATATAAATGTAATATTTAAACACAAGCCCGCTGTAAATCGCCACATTTTTTAAAAAAGATCGTGACTCACTTATTAATGATATGCTTATTAATGATATGCGCGTCTGAATTTGTGTGGTGAGACCTTAAGGTGACTCGGTGTGTTTTGTGTGAAATCAATAACCCAGAAAACCCAAAACATTTGTATAACATTTTGTACAACGTCGGCCCAACGTCTTATACACATGTTTTGCGTTTGCCGGATAATACAGCATGTCGCAGTTCAATCACTTTGATCTCCTGCTTCCACTGCATTCATTGCGCTTCCCATAAAAGCGTTGCTTTTGTTTGTCATGGGATATCACAGGTCCATCCCAGCAAACACAAAACATTTGTATAACATTTGTACAATGTCGAACCAACGTCGAAGACTTTGGGCCGACGTTGTACAAATGTTATACAAATGTTTTGTGCTTGCTGGGAGATCCATGTGAGTGCGGGTAGTTTTTACGATGAGAAAGGTCGGCGCAGTTGTCATCAATGTCATATAATCAATATCGCCAATATGTCAGCCGATATAGCAAGCGACATTATTGCACAATAAGTGGTGCAATTTCACGAAAGTTACAAAAATACTACATCGCAAAATATTTACGAACTAGACCTAGTAGTTAACGGACACCCTACTTTCATTTCTGATATAAGCAATGTAAGCTTGACGAAGCTATGTATCACAGAGCTGTCGTATCAAATAGATTGTAGACCAAACTGATAATGATTGTTATATTGGAATAAACAATAATGATAATTTACTGCATAGGGGGCCTCCCTATAAAGGTTTACGATGTTAACCTTGCGCATTATGATGTGCTAGGATCTGCACAATCAAGTTAATACACAACCACATTTTGATAAAAAACATGATTTTTAAATCTTATGATAATTATTATATTCAATAACATTCAGACTTTCTTTTAGCTTGTACAAATTCAAAAAAAATAAAACTGTATTTATATGCATATGTTTTGCATATTTTATTTATTTGTAAGCATAGGCCTATTTATGCATTTTACATCTCCTGTATATCTCCTGTATATTATTCGATCATATTTCAAATGATTTTCTGCCCTTAGACAATATACACATAAAAATGAAATACATGAAAACATCCATAATCTCGTGATCTGTCAAAATTAAAGCCAATTCTAGATCGCAGGTGTGACAACTTACACGCTCCCCGGCAATTGAGGTAGAGATGGGGGACACCTAGTGGCAGGAGATTGAACCAGCTATCGACACCTGGTGGCGGGAGATAGAACCAGCTATCGACTGGCAAGTTCCCAGGATCCGTGGAACTTGAGACGAGGGCGATTATCACCATTATTACCACACATCTTTATGATATAACGTACGGTAGCTCCTGTTAGGCCCTATAGGTGTCATTCTCACACGGCTTTGTGACGCAGAACCTGTTACCATGGTTACGTGGTGTTAGTATTAGTAACCCTTCAACTGCTAGGGACGCATACATACACACAAAAATATTACTTTCCAGAAAATTTCTAATCCAGCGACTGCAAAGCGGCATTTCAGCCGTCGATAGTTCTTGTGATAGACCCTACATGCTCTCGTTCAGGCCGACTTGTTGCTTGGTCACCAGTATGAAATACTTAACCCGCAACTACTAAAACGCTGAATTCTTCTTGTATAAACCACGGAGAGGTTTTTTTTTAATTTGAAATCATCATTAGTTGGCTCTTTCCGCTTCATTTAAATACCTATGTTATGGTTCCACGGCCATTATAAATCAATTTAATTCTTTCAGTGCGGCGATCGACATTAGACGTCAGATTCCGACGTCTAATATAGATTCACGCGCTATAAGGGTTAAAACGCCATTTTAAATAATTTTTAAATATCACCCGCTTGAAGTTGTGCCCCGCTACCGCGACCCACAACTAAAAATTACCCATATTTATTTAATATGAGACCCAATATTTGCAAATGTTGATGTTTAAAAACTCATTTCACTGCCAATAACAATGTTTTGCCCTGTAGACGTCAGATTCTGACGTATAAAGACGATCCCCACACTGAAAGAATTAAAATATCTATAATGGCTGTAGACCCATAACATAGGTATTCAAATGAACCGGAAAGAGCTGACTAAGACATTTATGATGATTTCAAATTGAAAAAACCCTTTAGAATAATTCAGAGCTTTAACCCCTTAACCGCCAAATTATTCAATTTGAATTTTCACCCACTTGAAGTTGTGTCTCGCTGACGCGATCCACAACTTCAAGTGGGTGAAAATTATTCAGATTTGACAAAATAGATGTCAACTCTTTTCAAATATTGCTGGTTGATGTCCTGTATTTTATCTTTAACATATTTAAAATGTGGTACTTAATTTCCTGATAAAAAATGAGAACCCGAATATATGCGACACCGGCGGTTAAAGGGTTAAGGGTTATGCCCTTTCTGTCAACAGATGTGTTGACTGTATAATCATCTACGAAGCACTGACTGACCATGGCTATTAACCCTTAAAGCCCTCACGATGCATTAAAGCATCATTTTAGATCCCTGAGAACAGACTTAATTTTCTTACAACCAAGGCTTTTAGAACGAAAATTTCCATGAAACTGGTTTACCAATACATGGTAATTTTCTTTAATTTTTAAACCACACCAAATCATCTTCATCCACTACAAGTCGAGAATTGCGACAGCAATTCGAGGCTTGTAGTGGATGAAGATGACTATGGTTAATTCAGGCTTGAAAGGGTTAATATATGTACTTAGCCTGTGGCACACTTGCATAACACTGTAATCATGATGATTATGTAGGACAAAGATTGATTCTGTATAGCCTAATCATGTTAATTAGGAAGACTAGTGTTGTTGAAAAACATTATAATTGATATACCATTCCAACGATAATTGCAATCACGAGCAGCTTAGCCTATGCTGGTTTAATGCTGTACCACCGTATTTGATGCCAGCGCAGCATTACGTAACATTGGCTAAACGTTTCGTGTTTGATGGGATGCACTGGTCTTATTCACGTGTTATGTAGAATTTATCCTCTATTTTACAGAAAATGTGTCCCAGTGTTAAAATTTGAAGTGGGATACATGTGTTGGTATTATGATGGCAAAATTTAGTATGAGTTTTAACTTAACAGATCTAAGTGTGGTCTTTTCTACCGTATTTGCTAAATCATGTAGCTATGGGAAAGGAATGATGTGACATCATCCTTCAAGACAAATTTATTTTAATCTATTTTTATGTAGTTCATTTGATTATGGATTCGTTTGATTATGCAAGTAAAATAAAAAAAAACAGTCTAATACACAAAGGTGTGCACACCTGTGTATTAGACTGTTTTATATTTTAGTTGCAATTATTCATAATCATCAAAAATACATTAAAATGGAATAAAACTGGCAGCTACCAAATACAGTTAACATAAGGCAGGGAATAATGGTATCCATGAACATTCACCTGTCGTGTTAACATGGTTAATAAGAATGTTCCTTGTGGATCATAACATATTTGTTTACAGACAAAACATTAAAATTGTAGCAAATAATCATTAACAATTTATCCGCTTTTTACAGCCACAACAGTAAGGATTGCAAACCGACCATTACCTGATTACAACTATTTTCTAACTAATAATACCCAATGAATTACACTATGAATAAGTCAGTTATTGTTCCATTTACAACGAGGGTCACTAAACTAATTGAGCATAAAATCTGATTGCGTTGTATTGAGTGGACTCGGTAAAACACATTATTGGAATCCGACAGATTATGTAGACCATACACTCGCGTCATGAACAGGATCAACGCCAATACTGTCGTACAAAGCTAGAAAGGCAGCATCTGCTTACTTTATAAGTAAGCAGACACTGCATTTTTGCTTTGCAGGACAGAATAATTTCTACATGTTTTGTCTACAACACTCGCAGCTGCCAACCAAAACAAAAACATTCTGGTAGCTGCGAGTGACACGTCTCTCTTATAAACCCCCGTTAACTTTTTCCAGAATAGTTATTTTAAGTACTGCATAATTGTCCTGTCGGCACGTGCAATTCTGCTCTGCAAAACTAAAAGGATCAACGTATCTGCTTAATTGTAATAAAGTTAAGATCGTTGTCATTGCAAATTACCGGGGGATAAAAGGTGTTAACTCTTTTCACGCTAAGTTTTCACGCTACCGCAACCCACAATTTCAAGTGGGTGAAATCACTCATATTTGCTTAACCCTTTAACAGCCAAATTATTCAATCTGAAATTTCACCCACTTAAAGTTGTGTCTCGCTGACGCGATCCACAACTTCAAGTGATTGAAAATTATTCAGATTTGACAAAATGGAGGTCAACTGTTTTCAAATATTGCTGGTTGATGTCGCATTTTATCTTTAACATGTTTAAAAGGTGGTACTTCATGTGCTAATAAATAATGCAAACCCGAATATATGCGGCACCGGCGGTTAAAGGGTTAATTTGGGAACAAACATTTTAAAAGTCTTGATGCTTAAAATCACATTTCATTCCAAATAACAATGATTTAAAGGTGATCTATCACCCCTTATATAGTATGAATAATTATGTCCCTATATGGAGTGATTGGCTATCATGTTACCCTCGCAGAGGGTCACATGATAGCCAATCACCCCATGTATGGGGGTGATTGGCTATCATGTGACCCTCTCAGTTGTGCCCCATATTGTGGCAACTTTGATTTATTTGTCACAAATTTATTCATACTATGTAAGGGGTGATAGATCACCTTTAATAGGCTAATAAACAAACTGAAAAAGACTACTGTCGTGATCAGCACTGTGAGACAGGTGCACTATGCGCTTCTACTGACAGGTGTTGACAACACAGCTAAAATGATCATTATTGACTAAGGTTCTAAGGATGCACCAGCAAACACACAACATTTGTATAACATTTAAACAACGTCGGCGACGCTGTATAAATGTTATACAAATGTTTTGTGTTTGCTGGGGGTACATCCACAGGCATACTGCCTTTCAACGGCAAAATACAGTATCTGTTATTTATAAAGTAAGCAGATACTGCATTTTGGTTCTGCCCGGCAGCATAGGTGTATACAACAATTAGAATCACAGTATCTACGGTACATCTACGGACACATCTACGTTAAAACGACAATTCATCAGATCGGGGTCACAATAGTGTATCTGCCACACACAGGACACAAATTATTGAAGAATTAGTGCACTTGCACAGGTTCTGTCACTATGTCCTGGACGATTTAAGTAGTTATATCAGTCTTAAACCGGCCGGAGATGCAAAATTGTATATTTACCGAATTTTATCAGAATTATCTTACATAAATTATTATAGTCACTCATATTATTTTCTCTAGCTTGGACTGTAATGCTGGGTCTCTGATCGGTCCAAATTATCATCTCCACCAAAGGGACTTACAAAATTGAGATCCCGACTTCAAATAAGCCGATTATAATCATCAGGTATGGCAAAACACAACATAACACGTTCTGGGGAGTCAATAATTGTCTTCAATATGCGATATTATTATAATAAGATAATTAATATTATAGTTCCAGTAATGAAATAAAAATTCAAATTATTTACATTTACTAATATTTATTTATATATTATACTTACTGATTAATTTTTTGACATTTTTACGATAGAGCTGAAACTGAATGAAATCTAATTAAAAAAAATAGTCTAATTAAAGGATGAGTCATTAATTGTCCTCAATATGAAATATTATTATAATACGATAACTATATAGTTGCAGTGTTGCAATGAAAATTCAAATTATTTATATTTAGCTTCGTCATCAAAATTTGTGATTTTCATGATGGAAATGAAACTAGATCAAGACAATGAGCAAATGAAAAAATGAGCGAATGCTGGCTTAAAGTTGGTCCATCGTCTACGACGTTGGTCAAACATTTAACCAGCCTGTTGCTTCTTGGGATTCACAGACAGCTCATCTTCCCGATAGCAAGGCTTGACCTCGAGGCCGCCTGACGGCCTCGAGGTCAAGCCTTGCTGTCGGGAAGATGAGACAGCTTTATGTGATGATTTGTTGTTTCATGTTCACGTAGAAATTTGCCTGAGTTTCAACAACCACCATCTTCCCAGTGAAGACACAAGATTAAAAGGTCGGTGTGAAGCTGGGCCAACGTCGGAGACCCTGGCCCAGTTTCCTGACGGCCTTTAACTTGACGTCTCCCGTTGCCAGAACAACACCGAGGGACAACACATACGATTAGAAGTGAATAAATACTTACAGATCGGACGCTTTCAAATCCTCAAGTGATTTCAGATTCATGTGGCTGGGTAGGGGAATGGCGGGATAAAGGAGACATTAATTAATAAACAGGAATGATTTGACACTAATCAGACAGTAGGTTCTCGCGGTACATTATTTCATGCATGATTCATTATTATATCGTCCCCTTGAATATTAAAGGGTGTATCTGCCACTTTAGAAAGTGGCAGATACACCCTTTCATATCCAAGGGGACGAACTAATTGATTAACACGATTAATGAAATATATTTAGAAAGAGTATTCAGGCAGTATTAATTAACTATCTAGTAAAAAGACAATGACAAGTATAAATGCGCACACATAGTAAATCATATATTCCATTATAGTTATTTATGGCAGATTGTGAAAATCAGGCAGTAAAAGCAGTTTAGTTTATGTCTGCGTCTTATTTCAAAACAATTTAATCAATAATCCTACATACATTTATTGCTAATTCATTTCACCCCTGGCACAGAAAGAGTTGAAGGCAATGGGTATGCGTGTATATCTCGATATATTGATGTACTAATTGAAGCACAAAGAGCTCATTTAAATGACACGAGGCGACGCCGCGTTGCCGATTCAACAGTAAGACAGTGTTAATCTAATGTTAGCGGTAAGGTGGGTATAGTGGTGACGCTAAGGAGGAAAATAATGAATTGTATGAAAAGAATGGCCCAGCAGGCGGGCAGATCGTAGATGCATCGCGGGAGAAACATTGTGCATTCCCGATCCAGAAATAAACACCAAGTGGATGTGCCGTTCATAAAAACAAGGCCATCGTGGACGTTTAGAATAATTATCAGTGTATTTTTAGATGACGCGGACTCAAAAGTCAAAACAGTAATTGCAGCTTAAAGAGTGAGAATCTGCTAGCCCTGTAAGCGATAAGTTAAATAAATTACATGCTCACTCACTTGAAGTTGTGCCTCGCTACTGCGACCCACAACATCAAGTGAGTGAAAATTGTTCATATTTGTTTAATTTGAGACCAAACATATGCATTTTGTTAATGTTTAAAAATTCATTTAATTAATAGGGGTGTGCCTCCGGCATGTTAAAAATCTGACCCTGTCGCAATTCGCCTTATGGCTAAAAAAACACCAGGTCCCAATTTTGAAATTAACACCGAATTTATTTGATTGGCTTATGGTGTAATTTCTACCAATATACTATGGTCTTTTTAAGCTCTCTAATATTTGTACATGTAATTTTGAGGCTATCAGCTTTGAGGCTAGAAAAAAGTGATGGAACTCGGCTGATAATGGCCTGAGACCTGAGAAATCAGCAAAATATATATTAAACGGGTGCCCAGAGTTGGAAGCTCAAAAAAGCACCCTGTCCCAATTCTGGAAACTCAAAAACGGCACCCTGTGCAGCAGCACATCCCCAGAACTCCCAAGTCCCCACCCCCGGGTCTAATATGTTATTGTCAATGGCACGAGTGATTGAACATTAGGATTTGCAAATGTGTTTGGTCTCAATTAAATAAACAAATATGAGTAATTTTCACCCACTTGAAGTTGTGGGTCGCGGTAGCGAGACACAACTTCAAGTGGGTGAGAATTTAAATTATATAATTCAGCGCTTAGAGGGTTAACCAATTTACCACCAAATAATATTCTAGCGAAATTGATAAATAGCCTGAGTACATCTCAGCTGCACAAATAATTAATAAATATAAATACTCAGTATGTTTTGAATTTGCTAATAAACACAATTTCCTTGACTCTGAGCTCTGTGGTTACCGGGTTCAAATCTCGCTGCGGCCGATATTCTTTCTTATAGGTGCACATGCGTTCAGTCACACTAATTGTTCAGATGCAAGGATGTAATAACGATCGCAAATATAACCGACTAACGCCACATGGGAATAATATATTAAAGGTACACCACCCAGTGGTAGTCATTGCTGTTACAAATTCAATAGTGTATCAATAATCGATGAATTTATTTTCTTTGCTAAGATTGTTTAGCCTGATAATCTTTTAACAGTATAACAATAGAAATAAGCCCTAGTTAAATCGCCCGGTATTTTTAGAATTTCTGACAACCACCGTGACTAAATCTAGGTGATGGCTAGTAAATAAAAAACAATCAAAAACAACCAAGTCACCAATATGACAAACTAGACATTTGAACAGACAGAAGGCCTTCTCGAAATCGCTTATTTAGACGGTTTAATGATAGAGGAGCTATGAGGTTTGTTGAACATGTTAACACTTGAACGGTCAATAGAAGTCTTTTGGGGATAACATATTCATTAGTGTAATACTATATGTTGTAATCCAAGGTAAATAAATATGTTTAAAACAATATAAGTCTTCAATTTCCAACTTCAACATGCTCAAGTGAGCGAGAAATAGTAGCGGACAAATCAGCCGAGCAGTAAGAAATATGACTATTCACAACTACAGCGTGGTGGCTCACACCGCTCCAGCAATCACGATATACGTTGACCCGGTGCTGGGTCAATGTTGGCCCTGCTTAGAAGACGCTGTGCCAACATTAACCCAGCACCGGGCGAACGTCTCGCGGCATGGGACGCGTGGTGGTCGCACCTGCGCGTGATATTCCACTCACCTCTGTCGCATTGTCTTCTCCTTTTCCAGCGCCTGCAGCTCGCGTGCCATTCCGTGCATAACGCTGCCACGCCTCTGTTTGTCCGTCACCACCCGAACATTCTGCAACAAACAAGAGTGCGTCCCGTGGTCATCTGGCGCGGTTGTTGTAAACATAATAATAGATTTAAAGCGACAGAATCAGGCCAAAATCATAAAAAAAACATTATTTTTATTTTGGTTTCTTAATATGGCCATAACATGTGAACATGTCCATAGACTAGAATTGCGTAAGTTTAAGATTGTTAAAATTGTTCGAAATTTAATTTCGGACATGCATGTCCAATATAAGAAATACGGGAATAACTGATAAATGGGGCTTTCGGCACACTTGCTACGTTGCCACACCAAACCAAAATTTGGACTTTAAAATTTCCAGTCTATGGACATGTTTAAATCCTATGGTCATTACTAAGAAGTCAAAATAAAAATACAGATTTTTTGATGATTTTAGCCTGATTGTGTCGCTTTAACGAGGATTCACAAATAAAACAGCTACAAAGCTAAGATCAGTGTCTCTTCAATGCGGGTGGAATTACAAATAATACAAGTGTAATATGACACATGTATATATCTATGCATATTAAATAATCATCTTATGTTAGCCCTTAGAGCACTGAGCTAATAAATTTAAATTTTCAGCCACGCGAAGTTGTGTCTCGCTACCGCGATCTACAACTTCAAGTGACTGAAAATTTGTGTTATTTGTGAAATTTAAGTCTCAACATATATCTGTGTTTCAAAATTGAAAGCATATTTTATTTTTAACGATTGGTTATACAGGTGCTTACAAAAACACAGAATGTCTGCTGTAGTCGACATCAGTGTTCTAGGGGTTAATTCACGATATATCTACACAGTACTATAATCATGATAATAAGATCAAGAAAATGTACAACACTATTTATCAGTTTATACGGGGATTCCAAGAAAGATGAATAGGCCTATATACATATTAACAAGAATATATAATGGTTTATATATTTTTGATAATAACACTTTCAAGCCTGAATTTACCATTGTCATCTTCATCCACTACAAGCCGCGAATTGCTGTCGCAATTCTCGACTTGTAGTGGATGAAGATGATTTGATGTGGTTTAAAAAATATTTAAAATCACCATGTATTGGTGAACAAGTTTCATGGAAATCTTCTTTCTAAAACCCTTTGTTGTAGGAAAATTAAGTCTGTTCTCGGGGATGTAAAGTGATGCTTTAATGTATCGTGAGGGCTCAAAGGGTTAAACAATTGCGTAGAAGATGACTTAACCCTTTGAACACTGATGTCGACTACAGTAGACATTCTGTCCTTTTTATAAGCACCTGTATAATTAATTGTTACAAGTAAAATATGCCTTCAATCTTGAAACACTGATTATTATGTTGGGATATAAATTTCACAAATCACATAAATTTTCAGTCACTTGAAGTTGTGTTTGTCGCGGCAGCGAGACTCAACTTCAAGTGACTGATTGAATAGCTAATTGAATAGCTCAGTGCTCTAAGGGTTGAGAATAACAGAATATATATCCATGCACTTCGAGACAATTGTGATTGTATGTACATAGATAAATCAGAAAATACAGAAATGCACAGCATAAAGTATGGTGGAATAGATAAAAAGAAGGAAATGAATACAGCTTGATACGTCCCAAAGCGCGATGCTTCGTTAATAAAATTAATGACAAAGCAGTATAGACCTATATATTTCATATTGATAATCGATTTCCTGTATGATCACGAGGCTTTAAATACGCCTTTTTAGAACTATTTAGTTGAAAGGGTTCATATCTATAACGGTATAGGTAGGCAGACACCGGTCTTTAAAAATAATGTAAATGGATATTGTCAACATAGCAGGCGTTCTAAAATTGTTTGTCGTCGTCAGAGAGGGTAATGAATGAATGAACAGGACTACTTTTATGCTCATATCATAGATATAGGCGAAACTGATTCAGGAGATGAAACCAGAAAGGTCAATATTGTCGGGTTAATAAGCCATAAATATAAACATTAGGGCAGGGTTCCAAACTTTTTTCAATATGTGGTATATAATCAGTTGACAGAAGTAGGTAAACACGTTGTCTGGTGGGCGCAGGTATCACATATATATCTACTAGTCCACGGATCAATGATGGACCGCGAGTCCTGCAGGTTTTTTTTATTGTCGTCAGGGTGGCCACAGTGGGTGGGTGGTGTCTTATTACAGTCCCTTTGGGCAGCCAGTACGAAACGCCGGAAATTTTTTAGATTATGATTATTTTTAGATTATGACGCGCAGTAACAGTTGAATTATTTATAATGGACGTAAACCCATAACAAAGGTATTCAAACGAAGCGGGAAGAGCAAACTAATACATTTATGATGATTTCCAATAGAAAAAAAACTTTCGTCTCCATGGTTTATACAAAAATGTTTCAGTGTTGTGAAGGTTAACCCTTTAACCGCCAAATTCTTCAATTTGAATTATTCAGATTTGACAAAACGGGGGTCAACTCTTATCAAATCTTGTTGGTTGATGTCACATTTTATCTTTAACATATTTAAAATGTGGTATTTAATGTGCTAACTTAAAATAAAAATCGAATATATGCGGCACCGGCGGTTAAAGGGTTAATGAGCCAGAGCCACGGTGTTGGCTTGGCCAGACAGGTACATTGCTAGACGATGTCCACCGCCTTCTATGGGATCCTATTACAAAAAGAATGATTGCTGTCTGCCAGGAAAGTCCATCCATGCTGCCGATTGAATTGCAGCTGTCGACTTTTCGCAGTAAAGCTTCTATTGATATTTTAGGATGAGTGTCAAAATGTAGTGGCAGATAGCACCATGCATTATAATAACTTCAGACGAGGTGAACACTGGCCGGGTGACATTTATATAGAAATTGCAACCCTGCCCCCCCCCCCCCAGCAGCTAGAGTGTCTATCTAGCTCTTAAATGAGCGACGTTTAAAATGCTATGCCTGCTGAGAGATATCAAATTCACATAATAATAAATTTAACCTGGACGAAGAAAATAAATAATTTGTGATTCATAAATATTATCATTAGTCAGCTTGCCTCCCTAACTTTTTCAGCGCGGGGACTGACTTTAGACGTCAGGATCTGAAGTTTATAGACGTCAGATTCCGCATTGAACATGTTGAAAATATTTATAATGGCCATACACTCATAACATAGGTATTCAAATGAAGCAGAGGTAGCTAACACATTTATGATTATTTTAAATTAAAAAAACCTTTGGTCGCTTGATTTATATAAAAATATTTCGGGGCTTGAAGGGTTAAAAAAACAGGTAAATAAACCTAGCAAACCCAATGCATAGAACAAATATTGTTTCAATGTTGGTCCACCTTCTACGACGCTGGCCCAACATTGAACTAACCTTGGGTGTCGTGTTTACTGGGAAGTAACCTACCGACATTGTGATAGTATATTCTTGACGGCTTTTAACAATCATCTGTTCCCAGTGTTTGCGTCAAAAACCCTCGGGTGACGTCACTTGTATCTGGCGCATCAATAACCCAGGGAACACGTGACAATGTCGGCTTGATGTTGGGCCAGCGTCGCAGATGCTTGGCCAGCCTTCGAGCAGCATAGGGTTAATGCCTCGTGCCAGCTGGAAAGCGGAAATGATGGCACTGCCTGGCGGGTAATTATCCCTGGCATATCGTCGCCTCGGAGCTAAAGGATCCTATCTGCCACTCTAACGAGTGTCAGATAGGATCCTTTAGCTCCGAGGCGACGATATATTATGTTCATAATGCCAATGGTTTCTTCGGGTGGTATCTGTGAAGTAATTTCCGCATTACGCTCGCAGGCCATCGTCCTATTATTGTAATGTAAAGGCAGCATCCCTATTTGAAGGTGGAGGGCGCTATCTTACATTTGGATAGGCGGCGCTGTTTTGTTTCTTGTCTTGTTCTGATCCTTCGAGTACTGCCGACTCATTGGAGTCATACTCTGTAATGCCAGTGGCGTGAGTTAAGTATTGTTCGGAGATAATGCGAACGGCCGTAGCTAGCCACGGTTTTTTAAATGCAACTCAAATTCTAACAGCGGTTTTCCCAGTGAATGTGAAATTCTCAGGGCGGCTTGCCGCGCGAGCTTCAAATTCTTATGGCTTTTAACGCTATTTATGGTTTTCCAGGTGTGCTTGGTGGAAATTTCATATCAGTCTTCCGCGTGGGCTTGACATTTCCAAGGTAATCTTCCGCTTTGGCTTGACATTTCTAGAGTGGTCTTCCGCGTGTGCGTGAAATTTCCAGCGTGGACTTCCGCGTGGGCTTGAAATTCTTAATGAGAAAAGCGGCTGTTCGGCTAGCATCGCAGCATTCTCATTCATCAGATCAACTATCCTTCCACTAGCGTCAGCTAGCTGTGCTAGTCGGGCCCTGAGAAGGATGCTGGCATCGCAGTTGTTGGGCGAACTTTAAAGCAGCATTGGGTGAATGTCTCGTGTCAACTGGAAAGTGAAAATGACGGCACATGGTTGGTGGGTAATTTTCACTTGAATAGATTATGTTACACTCCTTGCGCTCTGACGTTCGCTCACTCACAGACACTGCTCAGATTATTAGCTTCACGTCAATAATCGCCGATGTCTGTGGTTTTGGCGCCTCGACTTCAGCCGCCAGTCAATGCTCACAGGGTTTGACAATTTTAATAATTTCCAGGTGTGTGGTTGGACAATTGCCACCATTTCTGGCTGGAGGCTATTAATTGCAAACCCAAGCAAAAATGTCAGTGCCTAAGCCTGCAGGCATGCACTGATGTATATCAGTGAAAGATTAGGTAGGTAATGCCAATGGTTTCTTGGGGTGTGATCTGTGGAGTAATTTCCGCATATGCTTGCAGGCCATCGTCCTGTTCTTTGAATATAAAGTTAGCATCTCTATTTAAAGGTGAAGAGCGCTTTCTGACATTTTGCTAGGCGGCGCTGTTATGTTTCTTGTCTTATTCTGATCCTTGGCCCTTGGGTACTTCCGGCTCATCCGAGTCATCCTCACGAATGCCTGTCGTGTGAGTCAAATATTTTCCGGGGGTGGGGAGCCCTGGGTGATTCTGTAATGGGAAAGGCACTCATTAGCCAGTGATGGCTGGCTATATAGTCATCATTATCAACATTTGCGTGAAATTTTCAGGTGGTTTTCCAAGTGGGCTTGAAATTAACATAGTGGTTTTCCCAGTGAACTTGTAATTTTCAGGACGGCTTGCCGCATATGCGTCAATTTCTCATGGCTGTTATTTATGGTTCACCGCGTGGCTTGAAATTTTCAGGGTGGACTATACTGCGTGGGCTTGACATTTCTCGGGTGATCTTCTGCGTGGGCTTGACATTTCCAGGGTTGACTACCGAGTGGGATTGACATTACTAGGGTGGTCTTCCGCATGTGCTTGACATCTCCAGGGTGGTCTTCCGCATGGGCTTGACATTTCCAGGGTGGTCTTCCGCATGGGCTGGACATTTCCAGGGTGGTCCTCCGCGCGGGCTTGAATTTCTTCATGGAAAAGCATCAGCAGCATAGACTTTCCCGGTTCCGGGGGAGAACTTACTAGTCCCTTCACAGAAAACTCTGGTACCAGTGTACGTGAATTAAGCCCCAACTAGAACGAAACGATGATCAAACTCCTCATTGAGGAGGAGTTGGATGACGGCTGGGCTAGAGCGTCTCTGCGCATCCTGATCATGATGACAGGGTGGAGTGAAGGTCACGGGGTAATAGTTATAATACCAAGACTAGGCACTTAGCACCTTACACGCTTCAAGCCCGCAAACACCACACCTTGGCCCAGTGTTTGTGTAATGTTGGACCACAACACAAATAATGAGGGGAAATAATCCAGAGTGGATGGCAGAGTCCCAGAGTTATCAACGCAGCCCATAATGCATGGATGGGGTGCGAATATCAGAAAACAATTTCACGAAAATTTCTCCGCCGTATGTGACATCGAGCCTTACAATTACGGCAATTTATCGCTGAGGTGTTATCAGGGTTATTGAATATTGATGTGATCGAATCGTGGGAACCTCCTACACTGCCGTGCAAAGCCAAAATGCAGTATCTGCTCACTTTACAAGTAAGCAGATACTGCATTTCGGCTTCGCAGGGCAGTACACCTGGCATTGTTGATCAATGCTCTACATTTTCATAAAATAAAGCCCTTCAGTCCAGGCATAGATTTGTCTGTGCGCACTGTATACATTCCCGCACCTAATAATCAAAAGACTTTTCACAGAGAGTCCTTCACATAATCAAGTCCTGCCAACTATATCAAATAATTGCTCAAAAGCACGATAAGTAGCCTATGCCAAAATAATACCAGCATGAGATCAAATAAAACGATTAAATATTTTAAATTGACGGTCATTTGACAATAAAACTTCATCCTTGAAATGCAAAAAAAACCACAAAATAATAAGAACTGTATTTTGACTAGGTCTACATGTCAAGTTAATTTCAGCGAGAGACACGAATGCATACGCAGCTTCCCTACAACAAGGCTTGGCTGCTCGAGGTCGCAGGTCTGGGACCCCGAGAAGCCACGCCTTGCTGTTGGGAAGATGGGAATACGGGACTTTTCAGATTTTTAAATGAAGCCACTCTGCCATCTGATTGCCGGTGGTCTGTGCACCTGAGAGCAGTGGATGACCGCACGGTTATAATTAGCGGTCAACAGCGATGACCAATTGCAACCCAACATCAAATCAACGTTGTACCAATGTCTGAGACGTTGGCACAACCTTGATTCGACGTTGGGCTCTAATTGCAGCCAATAGTTGGGGGAGGGGGGGGGGGTATACTCCATCGATATACTCACAGTGAGCTCCAACCCGCTCGATCACCTCCAATCAATGCTTGTATGTAGAGCGGCTTTAGATTTAGAAATGAATGGCGCACAAGACTATACTAACTAAAGCACAACTCGCTTTATACTTGTATAATTAAATAAAGCATGTGGGTCAACACCGACGGTGACTATTTGATCATATTGAAACCATCTCATTTATATATTTTTTATATTAAAGAGTAATTTTGGATATAATATCATTTTTTAATAAAGCCTATACATGGCAAAAGACACACCATTCGTATATGCTTGTATGCCCAGAGTGGACCCATTCTCAGACATTGAACTAGCTCAGGATGAATGTTGGCGCATCATCTTATATATTGGAGCAACATTAAAGAAACATTGGCTCAATGTAGCCGGGCTGCTCATTAAAAGATGACGACTATTAAGTCAAGGAGAAAGAATGAAATTCGATAGATTCGTAGATCCGAATGTACGAGGCGCGCAGCGCCGAGTATATTCATATTTACGAATCTATCGCAATTGAGTTCTTTCTTCGACATAAAATACACAAAGTAGGAATACGTGTTGAAAAAATTGATAAAGAAAAAAACAATTTCGTTGTCAGCATGTTGACCAGTACATTGTCCAGTGTTAAAAATAACAGTAGTTTCGTAAATCCGAATCTACTGTTTAACAATAGACCGACGTCACGGGTGTAATTTAAATAGAACTATTATAAAACAACATTGCGTCAACAACGATTTGGTAAATATGAACTTGTTATCACTGCCGGCAGCATAAGCTGAATCGTGGGGGGGAGGAGGTACTATCTGAAACATTGCCCAAGCATCTGAACACCGCTGGGTGAGATGAAGGCGGTTAATTACACGTTTGGGGAAGAATATAGGCCTATGTGCTGTCATTATGGATCGACAGACATGCTGACATCGGTGCTTGTTACCTGCCATTATGACAAAACGAAACGTTGGTTCAATATAGAAATAATTCATTACTGACGTCATTGGCAGAACGGCACACAAACGAAAGAAACATTGGACGTGTTACATTATTAATTTATCGGTGTGTTATTCTGAGGTCTCTCATTTCGAACATTGGAAAACCCGGCAAACACAGGATTCTGTTAACCCAATGTTGATTGAATGTTGGGCCAGCGTCTGCGACGCTGGCCCAACATTCAATCAACATGGGGTCAACGTCGCGTGTTGGCTGGACAGGTGCTTTGTTGCTACTTATTCAAGTAAAATACCAACACCAGGTCTTCAGAGAGACTTTCGATTTAGGAGTTATTGTTTGGTTAGCATTACACACTGTTAAAGTGTGGCTTTGTGATTTAGCGCCTCTGGTATTGAGTAAGACCCCTTGACCTTCCGGTAACCCGCGTCTGGATTAGGACACATTCACCCTCCGTATAAGGACAGGCCGCGCATATTGTGTCACATCCTAAAGGCAGGTAGGCTAATCCTGTAGGATTACGACGCGTTTACCCTTAAAGCGTTGAGATATTTTTTTGTAAAAAAACACTAGGAGTGTTTTTTTTCAATAATGAAACTATCATAAATGTCTTAGTTGGCCCTTTCCGCTCCATTTGAATACCTATATGTATGTTATAAATCTACAGTCGTTAAAAATATTTTAATTCTTACAGTGTGGGGATCGACGTTAGACGTCGGATCTGACTTCTGCAGATTCTGACTTCTAATGTTGATCCCCGCACTGAAAGGGTTAAATACGCATTTAGAACTATTTAGACCTTGCCATGGAGGGGTCTTTATACATGAAGAATAATGTTACTGTTACTTTCTTAGACTAATTTACCATTTAAATAAATTGTGTATAACTAAGAACCAGAAGGTTATCTCTGCTACGTGTTAACCCTTTAAGCGCTGAAAAATCCTTCTATGAACCATGGAAACAAAAAGTTTTTACAATTTAAAATCATCATAAATGTATTCTTGCCGTTTTATTTGAATGCTTATATTATGGGCTAAGGCCATTATAAATATTTTACATTTTCAGTGTGGGGATCGACTTTAGACGTCAGAATCTGACGTCTATGGACGTCAGATTTTGACGTCTAAAGTCGGTCCCCGCGCTGAAAGAGTTAAAATAGCAGTGTGGTCTCTTGGTTGCAGTTAGACAAAATATCAATACAGAGTGAAATAGTGACGTTTTATAGTTAAATAATCTAAAAACGCTAACTCAAATAGAATTCTTGTTTGTATTGTTCAACTAAGTAAGTATCAGTTGCTGCAACGACACAGCACGTTTTGGTTTTGTGGGAGTGTCACAGAAATTGTTTTAGTACAAAACAATTCAGATTCTATCCAGAAATCCGAAATAGGGTTCGCCAATCCAGAGAATCTTCCACAAACATTGTCTGTAATCGAGCGTGATCTAAGCCAGAGGTTTTGTGTTTCGCATCGGAAAACCTAAAGACACACATTCGTAGCAATCTGCATAAATCGGAGAGATCAGAAAGGCTAGCCCACACGAAATGGCAACTTTAAAGGAGCAGTCCACTGTGTGCGAACAGCGGGACACATCTGTAGGCACCACGCTGATTACAGCGATATAGGCATTAACTGGGGTACAACTAAAACCTGAAATATCCATATGGAGTGGTCTATAACTTAAAAAAAAAATTATCAGAAAACTTGGCCCAGATGAGAGCATGGCTAACCATCCCAGCAGACACAAGGAGTGAATCAACGCTGGTTTAACGTTGGTCCAGCGTCTACGACGCTGGACCAACGATAAACCAACATTGATTCAACGTCTTGTGTCTGCTGGGCATGGCCACGTGATGTCTTGACATACTAATATGAAGAAGTCGCGATTGTTGTTGATACCAAACAGTCTTTTGTCGGCCGACTGGTTCTTCTGGTACTCAGTCAACAGCGGAGGAAACCCGCGGATATTGCTGGAAGTAATGGGAGAGGGTCTGAGAGGCGAATTAGCGGGAAAGTTGCCAGCCAAATCGATGTCGCAACTCTCGCCGATTGCCGCGCGCAAACGCCGGGCGCCGACCCGACGCTGGGCCGGCGCTGATCCGCATCGCGAGAGGCGTAGCGCCAGGTACTCAATATTAGTGCATACAGCGCTACACACGTTGCCCGCGCAACGCCATTCTGGATTGATCCGCACACCGGACACTCTAGGTGCCGGGTGAGGAGAATGATCCGCCCGCCGCTGACTGTCTTAGTCACGGATAGTTACAGTTAATTCTCCCAAGGATGGGCCTATCACAACCGCCTCCAGACCATGCAGACAGAGGCATTGCGAAGTTCACGCCCAGGTAAAATCTATCGCGAGCAGGGGGATAGCTATATCTAGAACATTCAGAATTGCTTAACCCCTTCTGTGCGGGGTCTTCATACGTCAAAATCTGACATCTGTAGACGTCAGATACGTCAGACGTATAAAGGCGAGCCCCGCACTGAAAGAATTAAAATATTTCTAATTGTCGTAGACCCGAAACATAGGTATTCAAATGCAAAGGAAAGAGCTAACTAAGACATTTATGATGATTTCGAAAAAAACCTTTGGTCTCCATAGTTGATACAAAATAATTCAGCGTTGTAAGGGTTAATGTGGGGGGGGGGGGGGGGCGCAGGTACCTCTACAATCTGGTTAACCCTTTAACCGCCAAATTATTCAATTTGAATTTTCACCCATTTGAAGTTGTGTCTCGCTGACGCGATCCACAACTTCAAGTGAGTGAAAATTATTCAGATTTGACAAAATGGAGGTCAACTGTTTTTAAATATTGCTGATTGATGTCACATTTTATCTTTAACATGTTTAAAAAGTGGTACTTAATGTGCTAATAAAAAATGAAAACCCGAATATATGCGGCACCGGCGGTTAAAGGGTCAGCGTTAAAGGGTCACTGAGGCTCAGCGATTGGCCGCGCGCAGGCAAAACAAATTCCCTCAAACGATTAGGGCAATAAACCTCTTCGGGTTTCTATATTAGACCCTATGTCGCGTCATATTGTCTCGTGAAGGTCAGGAGCGCGCAGCGCGTGGCCCTGCGCGAAATTAACGTCGATACGCTGGTTTCAACCTTAACTCGGCGAGACCGCCATTAGTCGTGATGGCCTAGTCACATTGCGAAGGGAGAAACGAGGATATTTGTCTGAAAAATCATCGCAGCATCACCGGGGTTTGAACCAAGGAAGCATGCATGCCTGGCAAAGCAGTCAGGCGCTCTACCAACGTGCCACGTCCGTAGATAATATGCTGCTCTGCAGAACCAAGAAACAGTGAGCAGATACTGCCTTTTAGCTTTGCACGGCAGCATAGCTAGCCTATATCCAATCACCCATGCACCTCCTGATTGGAGCTCTATTATGCAGCGGAGTGTCCTATCATTATATACCCATGTTTTCATTCTCAATGTATCCCTACAATGAACAGGATGAACAAGAGAAACTGAGCCCGTGGTGAATAAACCCTTTGAGCCTTAAAGCGCTGAATTCTTCTTTTAATGCATGGAGACCAGAGGGTTATTTCTTTTTGAAACCATCATAAAATGTCTTAGTTAGCTCTTTTCGGTTTATTTGAATACCTATGTTATGGGTCTACGGCCATTAGAAATATTTTTACTCTTACAGTGCGGGGATCGATTTTAGATGTCAGAATCTGACGTCTACATACGTCAGATTCGGACGACTAAAGTCGATCCCCGCGCTGAAACGGTTAAGCATAAACACGACTATAATCATGATAATCGTTTTTATTCCGTTTTTGTAGCTGAAAGCACCGTTATATTAGAAATAAAATAGATTTATTTAAACATTAAGATTTGCCAATGATTGGTTTCAAGTTAAACGGCTATCAGTAATTTTCACCCATTTGAAGTTGTGGGTCGCTAGAGGAGCGCGCAGCGCGAGGGCTGACGCGAGATTATGCACTAGTTCTGGTATAAACCTTATAGTGCCTCTCTCTTTTCACCTGGTGAGGTAGGTGATTGTACAAGCAATGGCAAGAAGAAGTCCAGGAGACAAGGAACCAGGGAAGAAGGCGACCAGCCACCAGAGTAAGGGCAAGGACTGACCCTTTGAAATGTGCTCTGCTTTCTGAGCAGTGTGTTTGAAACCACCATCATGAACCGTCATCGTCAGCCAACCATCCGTGTCCGCCGTGCCATCACCCAAGCTAGCAATGTAATGATAGAGAGCTCATTGCTTAAGACCAGAATCCGTCTCCTTCAGTGCTGTGTGTCTCACAAAACGGCTCCTTTCAGAGCCCCTGTTCTCTGTGGGAACAGGAGTTCAGGAGTTCAACCGATATCCGTCAACCGTCAACCGTCAACCGTGTTCTTGTCTCATGCAGTGGAGTGATAGGGAACTCCCTGCTTTTGGTATGTCACACAGAACGGCGCCCCCAGAGCCCCTGTTCTATGTGGGAACAGGAGCTCAACCGTTATCCGTCAATCGTCAACCGTCAACCGTCAACCGTGTTTAAGCGTCAGCCTGGATTTCAGCCAGCAATTGATCCAGAATTGTATTAGAGCCTGATCGTTTTTGAACGATCTTATGATTCAACACCAGATCCTTGAAACACTGTGTGTTTTCAAGTGATCTAAATGTTTTAACCGCCAGTGCCGTCATCCTAGTTTTGATCATAGGGACGTTAGTGAGGTCATGCAGATCTATTGTTCTCATTCTGTCCAGGTAGGTTACCCCAAGTGCTAGTCTCAGGCACTTGTTTTGAAAGATCTGCATTTCCTTCACTTGTGATTCCCTTAAAGCTCCAGTTATCAGCGAACCATATTCAAGGACAGGGCGTATAAAGCACTTGTAGGCTTTTAAGATGGTATATGGTCTGGCGCCCCAGTTTGTCCCTTTGAGCAACTTCAACAGGTTCAGTCGCCTGTAGACCTTTGTCATTAGGTCTTTCATATGGTCTTTGAAGCTAAGCCTTCGATCAAATAGGATTCCAAGCAGTTTGGCTGTTTGAGTTTGAATAATAGGCTCACCAAACAGTTCCAGATCTATAAGTTCTGGTTTTGGACCGACACTAAACACAATCAGCTGAGTTTTTCCTGCGTTTAGTTTTATCCGCCATTTGGAACACCATGCTTCAATAAGTTTTAAAGCTTTTGATAGCTTTGCCTTCACCCATTTGGCATTGGTTGCATGTGCCCAGATTCCCATGTCATCTGCGAACTGGGAGAGCTTGACATTGAGTGAACTCATGTCTGGGATATCATTCACATAGATAATGAAAAGGAGAGGGCTTAGGACCGAGCCCTGAGGTGTGCCCGCATTGAGGGTCACCTCCTCTGAGCAGTTGTTACAGCAATTGACTTTGATCGTTCTGTCACTTAGGAAAGATGATATCAACCTGACCATCTTCCTAGGTAAGCTGCCGTTCATCAGCTTGTATCTTAGTCCGTCATGCCACACCGAGTCAAATGCTTTCTCAACATCGATAAAGATTGCTCCACCTTTCCATTTCTTAGTGAATCCCAGTTGAGTTTCCTCTACCAGTCTGAACACATGTTCCATGGCGATGCGCTTGCTCCTGAAGCCATTCTGCCATTTGTTAAAGAACTTTTCTTTCTCAAGAAAGTTCCTTATTCTACCAGCTAGCGTTTTTTCAAAGAGTTTGCCCATACAGCTCAGCAGGCTGATAGGTCTATAGTTCCCCGGCATTTTTCCGTCTTTGCCTGGCTTAGGTATCATGATACCTTCAGCCTTTTTCCATAGCTTAGGATAGTATCCTGTAGCCATACAGGCATTACAGATTTGGGCCAGGGCCTCATAAACCTTGTCATTTGCTTGCTTAAGTACACCGTATCTGATACCGTCCAGACCAGGCGCAGAGCTAGATTTGCACTTTTTCAGATAAGCCTTGATTTCCCCTGTTGTTATTGGGGTTAGTGTCTCGTGATCATCGTCCTCTTCGGGGACGTGGCTTACTAGTGGCTTGAAGAGCATTTCGTGCTCTTTAATAGTGCTTTCTACCTCCACTTTGAACTCATCGTCAAAGATGGTCCCCTGGTGGACATTGTGTACTTTTTCAAGCGAGGCTGCGAACGTGTCAGCTCTCTCTTTGTCATTTTCAGTGTGAGTACCATCACTTCTCATGAGGGGAGTTTTTCTCGTTCCCCTAGATTTTGCCCCTGTTAGCCGGAAGAACGAGTTCCAGAACTCGGTTCCATCCCTGGCTCCGTCAAGTTTATCAATCTGTTCTTGCCAAGCCCTTTCCTTGTCCGTTTTGATAGATTCCTTGACCTCGTTGGTCAGGCTCTTGTACATAGTCATGTACTCGGGCTCGTCACTGAATCTCATAGCTAGCCTTCTAGCTTTTCTTTTTTCTCTGATCAGCTTAGACGTTTTTTCAGAGATAAAGAAATCCTGTGTTTTTTGTTTCACAGATTGACAACTTTTGTCTAGGGCACAAATCATAGAGGTTTCAAGCAGTTCAACAGCTTTTTCTATTTCCTCGGGTGTGGTGAGGTCACCCATCTCAATTGACATTAGTTCCTTGCGGAATTTCTGCCAATTTGCCTTGTCAAGCCTGTGAACTGCTTTTGTTAGAGCTTTCTCCACCTCATGAGAATTCAATCTAATATGCACTGGAAGATGGTCACTCCCTACATCGCCTTTGACTGTGCATTCAGCGACTTTAGGGCCCATCTTCCTGGAAGCAAGGGCAAGATCAAGGATGCTTTCCACACTGTTGCCAGCATAGTTCCGACAGAATGTCACAGACTCATCATTGAGTATTGTGAGGTCCAGCTCCTCAGTAATGTTAAAAAGAGCGTCACCAGCGCTGTCACTCTTGTCGTTGCCAAAATAAGCATGTTTTGAGTTGAAATCGCCTGTGATAATGCAATGTTCGTATTTATCAGTCAGGTGTTTCAGTGTCTCTAACTCGACTATTTTGCCTGGAGGATTATAGACAGTTGCCAGTGCTATTTCCTTGTCCCTTTGTTTGAATGTTATAGCCACTGTTTCTGCATTGATATCATCAGTATACACAATGCTATAGGCAATTTCCTTTTTGATTAGTATTGCCACGCCTCCACCTGCGGCGCTTCTGTCTTTCCTCACAGACTCATAGCCTGGTATTGACACTTTATGCTTTGGCAAGACTTTGGTCTCATTGAGAGTGACAAAATCTGGTTTGTGCTCTTTCAGATGTTCAATGAGCTCAGTTTTCCTGGCTCTTAGACCATTCACGTTAATATGTGTGATCAATAGACTGAATGTGAATCAGATTGATCCTAATGGATTGGTTGTCCAGAGGGAGTGGTGGTTTACCAATTAGGCAAAGGCCTTTTCCATCAGGGTTTCGCTACTGATTTTCACATTGAACGCTTTGCTGAAGGATTCAGCCACATCTTCAGAGATGTTGGATTCTGTGCGTTCATGCATGTCTCTATTGAGCACTAACGCTATCGCTTTAGCTATGGCTATAGCTAGTCTAAGCGGCTCCCTGGGCATGGAGCTGGTCTTTTTTGGCTGTGTTTGAGTTTTAGGCAGCCTTTTCGTCTTTTCGGGGCACCCTCTGTATGAAGATGGGTGGTCCCCGTGGCAGTTGACGCATGCCGGCTTGTCTGATTGGCAGTCCTTTTTAACGTGGCTGCCACCACATTTTCTGCACCTCAGGTCATTTTCACATTGGCCTGAGGTATGGCCGAATTCGAGGCACCTGTAACATTGTTTGACCTTGGTGGTCTTGTTCACATAGGGAACTACCTTGTAGTCCTCCCCTTTGATGGTGACCGTCTGACCTATAGCCTCGAGCGTAGCCTTGTTCTCACAGGTGAGCTTCACGTTATGTGAGGGCATGTTGTTATGCCTGGCTGAAATCAGTCTTTTCACCTGTACTGATTTGTTTTTTAGCTCTCTGGCTATGTCCGTGTCTGATATCTCTGGGGATATCTTATTTATGACCATCACAAAATCTGAAGTGGGCCTTTTCCGTGCCTCTCGGAAAGTGGCATTGCCCAGCTTCAGTTTTAGCAGGCGGCTGCGGCTCTGCTCATCAGCGGGGAAGAGAAGTGGTAGCTTCCCGGCCGTGCTGCTGCGGCCTTTGATAACAATGTTGTGCCCGTCCTTCAGCCGTTTTTTGAGCTTGTCAGTGTCATTTAAATACACTGCGCTTAGCCCTTGTGCGACCACCGGCCCTGGTTTGGGCTGTTTGGCTTTCTTTCCCTTGGAAAGAGCATTTTTTGACCTGGGGGATACCCAGGTGCCCTCATTGAGGGCGCTGGTGTTTGCCTCACCAGTCACCTCCATGTCAGTGTGAGCTGCCGTGTCAGTTTCACACGTTGGCGGCATGGCTGTGGTTTCCCCACAGGTAGGCTTGTCGCCTATAGCGTCTAACTGAGCGTGAGCGTTGGTGACATGTGAATCCGATTCACGTGTTGTTATTGTGTCAGCGCCGCTGATATGTGAATCAGCAGCTGTCACCATATATTGGGCGTCGCTACATGGCTTATAGGTGCCCATGTAATCACTGTTGTCACTATCTACATAGTAGCGTGTTCGTTCAACAGTGCGTATACTGGAATCTGACCTGGGCTCGTCAGATTCGCTGTAGAAGCCACTTGTGGCTAATACAGCCCTTTTTACTTTTTTAATTAAGAGTGCCCTCTCCGGGTCAGATGGGCTTCTGACCAGGACTCTCTTTTTTGGGGTTTTGTTAAGCATTGTGCTCTCCTGGCACGCCCCCAGTGACTGCTGCCTGCCAGTCACATTAGTGGTTTGTGGGCTACCACTTCTCGCCTGACTATTGGCTGTAGCCTGGGCTATTGCCTTAGTCGTTTGACCGTCCGTCTTGTTTTTGGCGATTAGCCTCAGGGCTGCGTTCTTGCCCTTTGCCCTGGCGCTGTCGTCGCCTATGAGCATTTTTGCAGGGCTGGTTGGTAATAGCCCTGCGGTACCGTTGGTACCTGGTACCGTTCGAATCGCCTGCGCATAGCTCTTATCTGGCGTGACCATGCCACTGCCAGGTTTGCGAGACTTTGCTGCAATAGTGGCCTGGTTCGGACCACTATCCTTTATCTCAGTGCCAGCGCTTGCACTGCTGGCCTTACTCTTTTTGTTAGAGTTTTTTGCTTTCGCTTTCGCCGAGGGGGTGGCCCCTACACCCCCTTTGCCCGATTTGCTGTCGCCCCCTGCTTTTTTAAGAGGTGCAGATCCCTCTTGTTTCTTCCCCGTCCGTTTTTTAGTAACGGCGGGGCCGACATTGGCCTGCTGTTGGCCTTTGCCATCTGCCTTGCGGGTGTGCCCAATACCCGACTTTTTACCCCCTGTTTCTTTATTCTGAGTTACAGGTACCTCAGTGTTTGTCTGGGTGCGCCCCTCACCCTTATTTTTCTGGCCCCCTGGTGTTTTACGAGGTCCAGGTACCTCCTGAGCTTGCCCCGAGCTCTGTTTCACAGGCGACACGATTTTGACCGGGTCCCCGCGTTGTGGGTCGCGGTAGCAAGACACAAATTTATGTGGGGGGGGGGGGTTATGTTAGATAACTTATCCGGTAAAATAATTAACCCTTACAGCGCGGGGATAGACTTTAGACGTCAGAATCTGACGTCTATAGACGTCAGATTCTGACGTTTAAAGTCGATCCCCGCACTGTAAGATTAAAAATATTTTTACTGGCCGTAGACCCATAACATAGGAATTCAAATGAATAGGAAAGAGCTGACTGAGACATTTATGAAAAAACCCTTTGGCCTCCGAAGCCTTTGTAAAAAAATTCAGCGCTTTAAGGGCTAAGGTTATCCAGTATGTAGGTTCAGTTCACACGGGTAGTGGCTGACTCGGAATCCAACCCCTAAAACAACTCCGACAAAAAACTGCGAAAAGACTGCTAAAAAGACAACTACGGACTGCTAAAATAGATCATCTGCAGAAAGAAAGCTTCCATGTCAACGACCTCATTGTAAACACGTGGGTGGCTTGTTGAAGTCTGTCTATATTGTTGTGAGAATCCATGATCTTCAAAGGAAGACCAACTCTGTCAGACTAAGTCCGAAGAAGAGATCCTCATCATACATGCTTACAGACCCGAGAGGCGGGAGTATTGATCTGAAAGACATGACGTCTGCATTAGTGACGCGAGACACAAATGAATGAGAAGTTAAGAAACGATCGATTTGTGGAGCTTGTGAAAAATACAAAAAAAAACAAAGACCTTGCAGTGCGCGTGGTATTTTCAAAGCCATTGTGCTGGTTGTCGTTTTGTCTTGTTCTCCTAATTAGAGGTAGGGATATGAATGAGCCTCAGGATGAGTGGTGGTGGTGGTGGGCTACGTCAATACTTCGTCATCTGATCATCTTATTATCCGGATAATGAGCTGAACCAATTTAACCGACGATGGGCCAACATTAAATCAACATTGTCTCATCTCAAAATACATATACGTCAACGCTTACTATCGATACAAAACAGAATAATAGGCCTATACATCGCAATCTCACACTGAATAATAACCAGTAACTGATTTACTATAACTTTACTTTAACTGTTTAATTTGCCCAATCCCTATTTGATCCTTCTCAATTCTAAGGAGTACACCGGCAATCGCAGAGCATCAGCATATATTTTTATAGTTTCACGTCAAAATGCAAAGTTTATGGAGTCATCGAAACCGCTGCCCTAACGCAATTGGGTAAACCGGTTACTTAAAGAGTGAATTCAAGAAAAGTTATGTATAGAGGGACGTGGCGCAATGGTTAAAGCTTAGCGCTTTGTCAATGTCGCTGCCTGCTGTGCGGTTTCGAACCCCGCTTGTTGCAGGGTTTTCAGACAAATATCATGTTTCTCCCCTCTCAATATAGGACATTGTTTCGATGTTGTGTCCTTGGCAAGACACTTTACCCTGACATCCTTTACTCGACTCAGGTGTAAATGAGTACCTCGTAGGACGGACATTGCAATGTCCACGATAAGATAAATGCGCCAATATGGCTGTAGGACTGTATGCTCTCCGTGGAGTTGAAATGGCACACGAACGAATAGGTCCAGTGACCAGGGGGTGAAATGAAAAGTCGGCTGATAAATTTTCAGACTTGATATCATGATATAAACCTGCACCTTTTCCCTTTCAGTATCACATGGAATTATATATAGACCCATTACCATAGACTCGCTGAGCTACATGTCAGACATTATACGCTCCATGATATGTAATTCCCACATTATTACCTCTTCCATGAGTAGTTAAAGTACAGTGGATACAAAGTTAAGCGAACACTGGCCCAGTCTGCACGACACACTGACCCAATGTTGGCTCAATGTTTGGCCAGCGTCTGCGACGCTCGCACCAACATTGGGTCAGTGTATCGTGTTTACTGGGGTGGGGGGGGGGGGGTGGACATCTCGTGTTCTCTGCATGGTGAAAGCGGAGGCGAATCCACGAGTCAAATCGATCCGCGGGAGCCGCCTCGGGTCGCGAAGGGTTCGGGAGACGGGTGTTTTTTCTCCTGTACAAACAGACGTCTGGGTGAATGATCGGGTTTAGTTTTCTGTGCCCAGATATTATTGTTCTTTGCCAGCGGCTCGGGGAAAGCTTTATGACGACTGCAAACACGCCGGGAAATCAAATATCGATCGGTCGGGGCGGAAGTGCAGTGTAGCCGCTCTCCGGGAGCCACGGTAAAAAAAGCAGGCGTTTTTTCCGCTCCGTTCATGCAATTTAATTAGCATTATCGCATTGTATTAATTATCAGCCAGGTAAATATTCCTACTTGCAGTTATAGCCGGGAGACACGCGCAAAAAATCAGGTTGGAAAAGTAGATCGTCATTATGATGCTGAAAGCTTATATTACCTTCTTAATGTCTAATCATTCACAATAGTGCCATGTGCGTACTTGTATTCTATAATGTGGCAAGATAATGTTGAATAATGTTAATTGGGTAGATAGGTAGGTGGAATATTGATTTATTGATTTATTGATTGATTGAATGATTGATTGATTGATTGATTGATTGATTGATTGATTGATTGATTGATTGATTGATTGATTGATTGATTGATTGATTGATTGATTGATTGATTGATTGATTGATTGATTGATTGATTGATTGATTGATTGATTGATTGATTGATTGATTGATTGATTGATGAATTTTTTTAATTTATCAAAAAATTAAATGATAAGCGTTATTAGCAGTTTTGCTATTTCACCTTTACCCCCTGGTATTCATGGTTATCAAATGCATTATTAAGCTGTACATGTATGTAAATAATATAAGATTATAATTATTATCATGATTATACTCGTATAAGTTTTGGATTTGAGAATGTTTACTTATTAGGGCATACAGCGCCACAGGCACGTCTCAGCAGGTACAAGACGTTGACGTAACAAAGGATCAAAGCTGTTAACCCTTTCAGCACGGGGACCGACATTAAACGTCAATAAACATATTTTTCGTCATTTTTTTCTAATAGAAATTGTGTTAGTCCCTGAATCCGACGTCTATCGTGAATAAAAATATTTTTCCTTATTTAAAGCTGGAAATTGCGTTAGTTCCAGAATGAGGTTATGGAACTTACGCAATTTCCAGCTTCAAATGACGAAAAGTATGTTTATTGATGAAAATTAGGCATCTCCTGAAGTGAGTTACCTGATTAATCTGATTGAATGAGTACAAACACAAACTATTTGAAAAAAAATTAACAGTAATTTAATTGATGTGGAAATTGGTATTCTAACAGCCACCTCCCCCCCCCCCCCCTCCTTCCGGGCCATTGAGAGAGTTGACCACAGTAATACTCTGCAAAGCCAAAATGCAGTAACTTATTATTTGAAAAATAAAAAAATTACTGTCTTTTAGTATTGCAAGGCACAGTGAAGGTGACGAATATAAATGTCCCACTGCATGGGAACACGACGTTCTTGCGACGTTGAATCAACATCAATGACGTTGATTCAACGTCGCAACAACGTCGTGTGTCCAGTGTGTAGGCCCTGGCATTGCCACTGTGCCAACAACAATCTTTCTCACGGTTCGGACACGAGTATTATCAGACGTATGTCAGACAGGGGTATAGGCCTACCCTCGTAAAATATTGCTATATTAAATAATGCGTGTGGGGGGTCTGCTAAAGTTGGATTCGCACCACGACGCTCGGGGCTCGTTGGACACCACTGTAAGTTCACGACCGTCCCTTGGTGAACGCTGGGGAACATGTCGTCTGATTATAAATTTTGATTGTAAATTACTGTAGATCTGGTCATACTCACGAGGTTTTAATTTTTTGTGAATTTCGCGAGGAATTTCGTGAATTTATGAATTTCGCAAAATTGTTATTATAATAGCGCAATCGTCGAAATTGATCATTCGCGAATTCTAGACTTCGTAAAAAATCCTAAAATTTCAAATTCGCGAAAATCAAAACACGCGAAAATAAACATTGAGACGTCACAATCAGACGTCTAAAGACGTCAGATTCTGACGTCTAAAGACGGTCCGCGCGCTGAAAAGGCGAACCTGCGCCTATGGGAAAGACACATGTGTTGTGTCTCCACACAATACCCCTTTATTTACGGGTATATTTGAGCATAAAAGGACAACGATGATAACTGGGATCGGAGTCGTATCCTTTTTATTGAGATAATCATCCCGGGTCTGAGACAATGGCTGGCAGCGGCTGCAATCGATTAAGTACCCAGTGGTGTACCGGGTGCCGTGGCGTAACAATGGCGCGATGCTGGACCGATGTAAAAGACGTTGGGCCGGTATCACGCCAGCTCTGGCCCACTCTATTCTGTTTATTGGATACCTATGCCTTTGCGGGCCCATCGCGTGCTCTGCCTTGGCACGTGTGGAATAGCTCTTTCTATTTAAACTGATTTGAAACAAGGAAGAGTGAAAAGACGTTGGTATTTCCCAGCAGCAGACACAAGACGTTGAATCAATGTTGGTTTAACTCTTCCTTTACCAATTTCGCATTGATGCGAAATCACATGTTTACATGCATTAATTGCAATGGAGCTATTTCATTACATACATGGTTGAAAATCGCCAACCAGAATGGTCAGTCACATGGACCAAATGTTCTCTTGCATTTTTAATTGTTTGATGTGCGCATGCGCATAGCTATAACCTGTATTGTGCCCAGGGGCTACTTCAGGGGTCCTCCTTAAAAAAGAAGTCGGTTTCTGGGGGTAGTTTTATCAGGGGGAAGTCGGTAAAGGAAGAGTTAACGTTGGTCCGACGTCGTAGACGGCGGACCAACGTTGAACCAACAATGATTCAACGTCTTGTGTCTGCTGGGTTACAGGTTTTTGTCAACTTGAAATCATCATACATGTCTTAGTTAGATCTTTCCGCTTCATATGGCCATAATATTATAAATAGTTTGCTCTTTTAGTGCGGAGACTGACTTTAGACGTCAGAATCTGACGTCTATCTAGACGTCAGATTCTGACGTCTACAGTCGGTCCCCGCATATGGCCATTATATTATAAATAGTTTGCTCTTTTAGTGCGGAGACTGACTTTAGACGTCAGAATCTGACGTCTATCTAGACGTCAGATTCTGACGTCTACAGTCGGTCCCCGCACTGAAAGGGCTAAATAATATCGTCATGTGTGTGATATATGCGGCTCGAGCACTGGACCACAGACCAAAAGATTCGAAAGATGACTACTGAGATGGAAATTGTATGTTATCATTATTGTATCTGATATGTCGCGCCTCTGAGCTCAGACTACTGAGCAACACTTTCTATCGTATCGTATCGTATCGTATCGTATCGTATCGTATCGTATCGTATCGTATCGTATCGTATCGTATCGTATCGTATCGTATCGTATCGTATCGTATCGTATCGTATCGTATCGTATCGTATCGTATCGTATCGTATCGTATCGTATCGTATCGTAATGCCAATATGACAGCTTTTTATATCTTAACATATTAATTATCGTTTTTACTGTCAAATAATAACACAAATGAGAGCAGGAAATATCTAGGCTATATATCCCATTATAAGCTTGAGAGACAAAGAGTTGGCCTGTTGTGATGTATGGAGTCGACATCGGCTGACAGATAAAGCAGTGCCAGCGTGCTGTTGTTTGATCTCCTGATCTGCTTTACATCTTACTGCAGGCTAAGTATCTCAAATCGTTATTGACCACCGCTAAAACCTGTTATGTACCTAGCTTACGAGAGTTGGGCGTGATCCCGCGCCATTGGGGTCCGCATTAGAGAAATGGCCGCCACACGTATACGTCTGGGTATACTGGAAGAAATCATCATAGATGTCTTAGTTAGCTCTTTCCGCTTCATTTGAACACCTGTGTTATGGTTCTACGCGCATTATAAATATTTGAATTTTTCAGTCAGGGGATCGACTTTAGACGTCGGAATCTGACGTCTACAGACGTCAGATTCTGACGTCTAAAGTCGATCCCCGCGCTGAAAGTGTGAAATATTTATAATGGCCATAGACCCATATAATCACAAGTATTCCGACATCTAAAGGCGGTCCCCGCGCTGAGAGGGTTGTATAAAAATCGTGTTTTACTTGATAAGGATCTTGACAGTTGATCCCGGCAAAGAATGGGTCAAGCTCGCACCGCGTGAACTCGGGGGAGATGGCCTTGAGGGTAGGATATGCTGTTATTGGCTGATAGTTTTCTGTCATTGTGACTGCCGTGTGCCATTTAGGCGGTCGGTCAATAGTGGCTGTCATTCGATGGACATTCTAGATCTTAGTCTCAGGTACAACATCTACAAAGGTCACAACGCGTGTGCACACAATGCAGGGACATTTTTTATTTCAATGATTAAACTTTTTAAACAATACAAACAAAATCGAACAGGAGCAATCTGCCAATATGTGTTGCTCGTTGTCAAGTTGTCCCCCAAGTCATTTTTACACTCTAAACAATATAGTTTCTTTAAAAAAAAACCCTGCAAGGGTTCTCCTGGGGTTACATGGTGATAGTACTGAAGGGTTCCTTCAAAAAACCCTATATTGTTTAGGGTTCTCCTGGGGTTACATGGTGATAGTACTGAAGGGTTCCTTCAAAAAACCCTATATTGTTCAGAGTGTACATTTTAAATTCCAGCATTGCAAGATCAATTATTTTGAACAATATTGCCATGAAGGTAATGCCACATCTTCATGGATCTTAGAGTGTTCCTGGGAATAGTATGAGAGAACCGGCAACGTTTTTTTATCATTATTAAGATACGATTGTGTTTATTAGATTTCCGGTTGATACATCGAGTGGTACACGTAAAAAAACGACTAAATATCACAACGCAAAGTTTGAATCTGACGTCTGCAGACGGCAGAATCTGACGTCTAAAGACGACCTCCGCGCTGTAAGTATCCAGATACATGTACAAGGAAATCAAACGTCAGCAGTCAATCAAATCTTCTCGCTTCGCACAGCAGAGCACTGGGCAGCGGGAAGTGGCCACCCGCCGCGCCAGGGCTCGATCCCGGTGGCTGCGGAGAGGATTTCAAAGGTGTCCACCAGAGAGGCTGCCGGTTCATTTTCTGGTGGCCTCACGCCTTGAAAGTGATCATTTAATTACGTTATGCAATGGTGGTGATTCAGGGATAATTCCGCTGTGCTAAGCCGAAAGGCAGTGGCTGCTTACTCGAAACTTAAGCAGTTGCTGCCTTTTGATTGTGCATGCCATAGTTGTTGTAATAATCTACGAGGACAAACTGAGAATTTAATTAATCCTTTCAGCGCGGGGACCGACTTCAAACGTCAGAATCTGACGTCAAAGGGACTGGCCCACGCTAAAATCATTAAAAAATCGGTGATTTTATTTTGGCTAAATAATATGACCATATGATGTAAACATGTACATAGACTAGAACTGCAAAAGTTTTTTTAATTTTTCTGATGCTTTTTCACCAGTTAGGCTAGATATAGAGACGAAATTCCCGTATTTTCTATTTTTGACACGGTTGTCAATAATTAGAAATCAGGAATTTTTACATCATATGGTCATATTAAGAAGCCAAAATAAAATCACCAATTTTTTTTAATGATTTTAGCGTGGGCCAGTCCCTTTAATGGACTCAATCGTCCAAAGTCAATCCCCGCACCGAAAGAATTAAGAATTTATAACGGCCGTACACCCATAACATAGGTATTCAAATGAAGCGGAAAGAGCTAACTAAGACATTTATGATGATTTCAAAATAAAAAACCCTTTGGACTCCATTGTTTATACGAAGATACGTCAGCGTTGCGAGGGTGAAGAAAGAATCAGCGCAGGCCCTGTATAGACCAAGTGGACACTACACATATTCAGCATGTGGCGCCATGAGTTCCCATATTATGTATATCATGATTACGCATACTGCCATGCAAAGCAAAAAGACAGTATATCTGTCTACTTTACAAGTAAGCAGATACTGCCTTTCGGCTTTGTAGAGCAGCATATATGCAGAAGGAACATAACTATGAGGGATAATTATGCAAGTATTAAAGGTGATCTATCACCCCTTATATAGCATGAATAATTTTGTGACAAATAAATCAAATTTGCCACAAGATGGGGCACAAGTGTTTCCTTATGGGGTGATTGGCTATCATGTGATCCTCTGAGAGGGTCACATGATAGCCAATCACCCCATATAAGAACATAATTATTCATACCATATAAGGGGTGATAGATCACCTTTAACCATGCAGGCAGCGCCGACATATCCCATTAAGCACAAAATATTTGTATAACATCTGTACAAAGTCAGCCCAACGTCTACCAACATTGTACGAATGTTATACAAATGTTTTGTGTTTGATGGGTAGCGCGTTTTGTCCGTATGTGCCCTGTGGTCGTTTCCGTAACACATTGTCCTACATAATTAATCTATTTGTCACCGTGGGCAAACAGCACTAATGGCCGTATTTATACAGCCGCGGTGGGTATTAGGGAACGTCGCCCGAGTCCTGAATTATTGGGGATAGATTTATCGGGACTGCAGAGCTGGAGACCTGCTACTGTCAGCCTCCTGTGACAGGATCCAGATGCTGTAGGATGCTGTAGGCATCTGGATAAAATGGCTTCCAAATCCCAGGTTTCAATCCATGTATTTTTTCGCTCGTTCTGTTACTGTGCGGAACATGATTAAGGATTTCAATCATTTATCGTGATATTCCGTTACAAAGCAGAGCGCGACCTTACACTTAATAAAACAAGAGGATGGTCTTTCTGATAAAACTAGAAATAATATCTGTGTATACTTCCAATAAAATATAATCATTTCCCTAGACAAAATGTCTTCAAAGCCCGCTTTATGAACTGTCAGCAGGCTTGAAATATTTATTTTGAGTTATTTACTTGCCGCAAAAGGAGGGGTTGGTGTGCTCGATTGAAATTACACCACTAATTGCTCACAGATGGCTGCGGATGTCGGTAATAGGAGTCCAGCCATATCGAGGAGTGTGCGCTTGACAATAATGGCCCGTATTTTCGTACAAGCTACGATGTATCGTAGGCTTCGGATTGGTCGAGATGTCGTAACTTGTACGAGAATACGTACAAGCTGCTCAAAATACGCAAGTAATATTTCCCGGGTACTCTTTTTTTTAATATGATATATAGCTCACCATGCAAACATATCACTCACAAACATCATAACTCACTCACTCACTCACTCACTCACTCACTCACTCACTCACTCACTCACTCACTCACTCACTCACTCACTCACTCACTCACTCACTCACTCACTCACTCACTCACTCACTCACTCACTCACTCACTCACTCACTCACTCACTCACTCACTCATTCACTCACTCACTCACTCACTCACTCACTCACTCACTCACTCACTCACTCACTCACTCACTCACTCACTCACTCACTCACTCAAGATAATTAAGCTGATTTCCTGGTCAGCATCACTCTGCAGCCTATTAATTAGGCGGCCCTGTGGTGAGGCAGCTCCCATGAGACCCATAATTATTGACATTGGTGTTGCTTTGAGTGTAAGAGAATCACAAGTACATCTTAGACGATACGGATCCAGACCGGATTCTCTCCCTACCCTACAGCCGGATGTGACGCCACCAAAGATCTGGACCAAGATCAGTATGAGGCTGTACTGCAAAAACAAAACGCAGTATCTGTTTACTTTATGAGTAAGCAGGATACTGCCTTTTACCTATGCAGAGCAGAGTAAACACAGCCAGTATATAACAAAATACAAAAACAATCCGAATCTACCCGAATTTACTACCGTTTTATCTAAAGAAGAAACAACGAAATTCGATAGCTTCGTAGGCCTATATCCGGATCCACGAATCTATAGTATTATTGAATTATTTCAAAAATGCAACAATGATCCATGTATAAGACATGTCAACAGGAACTATTGTCCGTAATCGTAGTAACAACAGCCTCTGCATAGGCGTATACGCAATTAGGAGTCTGTAATCATTGGTAATTTTATTTCTCCCAATTCTGCTCAACTCGAACGCTAGCCCCGTAGTTGCGTCTGACTCATACCAAACAGCATGAACATGATGAAGAGGCACATGCACAAACCCCATTCATTTCATTCACTCATGTACGATATTATTGTAGATTCGTAAACAAAAGTGCAGATTCTTGAATAATTTTCAGATCTACTTTTTGACAATAGACTACCCTTAACCCTTTAACCCTTACAGCGCGGGATCGACTTTAGACGTCAGATTCTGACGTCTAAAGTCGATCCCCGCACAGAAAAAATAAAAAATATTTATAATGGCCGTAGACCCATAACATAGGTATCCAAAAGAATCAGAAAGAGCTGACTAAGACATTTATGATAATTTTGAATTGAAAAAAACCCTTTGGTCTCCATGGTTGATAGAAAAATATTTCAGCGCTTTAAGGGTTACCTGCCGGTCCCGAAGATATTCGTTTTTTTCATGTTTGATTAGCACATTAAATACCAGCTTTTGAACAAGTTAAATATAAAACGTGACACCAGCCAGATATATTGCAAAATCGTTGACCTCCATTTTGTCATAATTTTTACTCATTTGAAGTTGTGGATCGCGTCAGCGAGACATAACTTCAAGTGAGTAAAAATTCCAAAATGCATGCATTTGAGACCAAACATTTGCAAATCCTGATGTTTGAACACCCATTTCATCACCAAAATTACATCAGTGATTGATCGGCTAATAAAACGGATTAAAACGATTCCATTGTTCCAGAAACTGAAGATCTGTGGATATGTAATTGGGATGACTGCTTATTGATCTGGATTGAGGTGCCTTCTCCATATAAATGTACATGTGCGCCAAGCCGACAGGTCCAATCCTCATTATATGACAGCCATGCTGTGACCACTTCACAAGGTGGCAATTTGCTTTTGATCTGTTGATTGACGCCGCGTGGTATTTTTGTCAGGGTTAAAGCCTAGAAATATTTGTGTATAAGCCATGGAGACAAAAGTTTTTTTTGATTTTATGTCATTATAATGCATTAGTTAGATTTTTTCGGCTCATTTGAATATCTATGTTATGGGTCTACGGCAATTTAAAATTATTTTATTTTAGTCAGTAAGGATACCGTCTTATTACGTCAGAATCTGACGTCTACAGACGTCAGATTCTGACGTATAAAGACGTTCTCGCGTTCAATGGACAGGACCAAAAGTAGGACCTGCAGGTCTTGTATTCGCGTACAAGTTACCATATATCGTAGGTTTCGGATTATATTTTATCATATAATATTAATTCACTAATATGATTGACAGGCATTGTAAAGGTCGTCTTCACTTGTTCCCGTCAACCAAAGTTAATGACATGTTCGAAAAAAATACTCAATAATAATAATGATATTGTACCAATTTTGCATGTTTTCAACTGGAAGTCAAATAAACGATAAACGAATCCGAAGCCTACGAAATATCAGAACTTGTGCGCGAATACTGGCCATTCATTTCCGCTGCTTTTGGCATGTTTGATCTTTCAAGTCATCAGTTGCCTCGTTTGCGATGCGGCAGCCATCGCCGTCGTGTCGTCATGGTTACAGTGCTAGCGGGAACTGACCAGACGACGACCATTGCAACATCAGTGGAATAAATGCGGCCCACATACACCAGGGAATCGGACCCCGGGTTCCGGTTCACATTTGTTTATTATATGGGACCTACATTTATGCCAGATATTTCAATGCGCAACAATTGCACTGTACCCAACACAAAACACGTCGTATCCCAGGAAACACAAAACATTTGTGTAACATATGTACAACGTCGGACCAACGTCTTCGACGTTCGTCCACAGTTGTACAAATATTATACAAATGGTTTGTGTTTGCTGGGATGCTGGCCCACGTTGAATCCCAAATGGGCACCATAAGGTGTAGCCCCAGTATATAGTGACATGTACATGCAAGCGGTGAGCGAGAGAAGTGAATTCTTAGCTAACTATAGCATGATATCATTGCAGTTACCAGCAACACGCTTGCAGTTACCATTCTCATTGAACAAATTCAGTTCACCGATTACAAGAAAATTATCGACAATTTGAAGTGAACAAAATGTCCATTTTGTCCAGGTAAGTATTTTTAAATCACCCACAAATCGACATAGCAAAGGAGAACGTTGAACTACACAAGATATATGAAAATTTAAACGAATCGGTAGCCTTGTCAGCCATCTTTTGCTAATGGTAACCCCAGTTACCTCCACCGCTTACCCACAGTGTAGGTGTATATGCCGTGAGTGTATGCAGGTGGTACAGATGCTGCTAATTAGCGGTGACTCTGACTTATACCTGGATTATCATTAATATAGTCCACACTCTGCGGCAGTACGCCAGTTCATTCTCGAACACGATCCACATTGAAGCTCGTATTGTCTAAGGGGCCACTATTTAATATCCAGGGTGGGGGCTGACGTCACAGATGTATTTTAGGATCAAAGATGCTCTGCTATTATAAAGATCGTCCTTGATGTCATTCAAATACACACGTTGCCGCCTAGCTCTTAACCCTTTAACCACCGGTGCCGATTATATTCGTTTTTTAACATTTTCTATCAGCACATTGCCTATCAGTTTTTATACATGTTGAAAATAAAACGTGACACCAATCAGTAGGATTTGAAAATTGTTGATCTCCATTTCGTCAAATCTGAATAATTTTCACTCACTTGAAGTTGTGGATCGCGTCAGCGAGACACAATTTCAAGTGGGTGAAAATTCAAATTGAAGAATTAGGCGGTTAAAAGCGTTGAAATATTTTATGCAAACCAATATACCCGAGGGGATTTTTCAACTTGAAATCATCATAAATGTCTCACTTAGCTCTTTCTGCTTCATTTGAATACCTATGTGATGGGTCTACGGCCACTATAAATATTTAACTCTTTCAGTGCGGGGATCGACTTTAGACGTTAGGATCTGACGTCTACAGTCGTCAGATCCTGACGTCTAAAATCGATCCCGCGCTGTAAGGGTCAAAATGCATGTTTCACCGCGGCTTGTCAATGTCATTGAGTTTTAGTGTGGCCCTAATGTCCCTATTCCGCTTGGTAAAGCTAATATTAGCTACATGGCTAATATTAGCTCACCAAATAAAGATGCGGCTTGCGAGAATGGACAAAGGTAGAAATTTAAATGAGCACCTAATTATGGGTCAGCGGAGGACAGGCGCCAAATGGAACCTAATGGCCTCATTCAATATGTATGCATATAATATGACCACAGGTACTACTTTCGGAAACATAGGTCAGGCCAACCTCTGAGATACCGGTCCAACCTTACACCAACGTTTATCTATGGGTGCTCACCATTTTGGGAGATAACCAATCACATAATTACATGTAGATACAAATCATAAACATCTCTGTAATTCGTACATGCCAACGATGTCACACAGAAAACGTATACATATATCATAGACTTACAAAGTAGATCATATTATATAGTTTCCTAGATTTGCGTTTTTTACCGAGAATTAGAAAACCTAGTAAGCCCACCACTGAAAAACACTACTGTCTTGTGTCTCGTTACCCCGACCCACAACAATAAGTTGGTGAAAAATACTCATAATTATTTGTTTAATTTTAGACATTTGCAAATCTTGAAGTTGAAACACTCATTCTATTCCCAATACCTGTTATTTAATCAGCTCATAAAACAGATTTTACTCTTACAGTGCGGGGATCGACTTTAGTCGTCAGAACCTGACGTCTGCAGACGTCAGATTCTGACGACTAAAGACGAAATTATTTCTGTGCCATGGAATGTGAAAGCGGAAGGTATGTCGATAATAACGTTAGCTAGACGTCATTCCATTCAGACATTGTCAATTATTTTTGCTAATTGATATCAAGGTGCATCTTTGTCTCTGGATAGTATCATTTGTGTGCGCCATTTTTCCGTGAAACCACCTTTCTGTGTAATTTATCGTTGTTACCAGCATGATAACTCTGATCAGAAAGAATATGCTAATAATGAGCCACATAAAGTCAGTCGCTAACCCTTATAACGCTGAAATATTTCTGTATAAACTATATAGACATGATAGACCAAAAGAGTTTTAGTTTTCAGGTCTGCGGCCATTTTTGATATTTTACTCTTTCAGTGCGCGGGGATCGATTTTAGACGACGTCATAGACGTCAGATTCTGACGACTAAAATCGCACCGAAAGGGTTAAAAAGAGGCTATGCGATGGTAATGTAGTAAAAAAGACGTATAATACTCTAGCTATCAGAAGGAAGGTTATGCCCGAGTTTTGTACGCTTGTTATCATGCGATAATCATGATTAATACAGTATAACAATTATTAAAAAAACCCACTATTACTACGCAAGTATAAATCATATAATTATATATAATTTAGATGAATAATACACATAACATCCTCAGCTTGGACACGGTCACTGATGGATCTGCCCCGCATGGACAACAAATTATCCTATCAACCCTTTAAGCCCCCCACGATCCCTTAAAGCAGCATTTTGCATTTCTGAAGAATACCCTCATTTCCTACATCTAGGGTTTTTAGAACGAAAATTTTCGTGGAACTGATTTAATATTAACTATAAAATCATGTATATATTTTCTTCATCAGCCTCCGACTTCAAGCTATCTTCATCCACTGTAGTGGATGAGGATGACAGTGGTAAATTCAGGGTTGAAATGGTTAAATTACACAGGTGACTCTGGGATTGTGATCCGGACGCCGGCCTCTCAGTACAAGTCTCTATCCCCTGAGCGCCTCTGGATCGCCATGAATACTTTACATGCTTAATAACCAGCACTCAGATGAAACACGGATAATGAGCTTCTCCCCGTGTGCCAAACAACGCTCGCTATTTAACTGAAGACTCCTTAATCCCTGAAGCGTTGAAATATTTGTATATTAACGCTAATAAACACAGAGAACAGATGGTCGTGTAATGCCTGTTGTGTCGTCCATATTGATCTAGTTAAACCATTTCAAGCCTGAATTTGTCATCTTCATCCACTACAAGCCGCAAATTGCTGTCGCAATTTTCGACTTGTAGTGGATCAAAATGACTTCAAGTGAGTGTCAAATTAAAAAAAATATATTGTTATTATCAAACAGTTCCATGAAAATTTTCATTCTAAAACCTCAAGGTTTTAGGAAATTAAGTCGTTATTCAGAGAGGCAAAATGATGCTTTGATGCATCGTGAGGGTTTGAAGGGTTAAAAGGAGCATTACAATAATGATGTAATCTTTTATCCACTTGAAGTTGTGTCGGTGCTGCAACCTTAAAACGTAACATTTAAAATTTAAATTTTAACCCACTTGAAGTTGCGCCTCGCTACCGCGACCCACAACTTCAAGTGGGTAAAAATTACTCATATCAAATGTGTAATAATTTGAGACTAAACAGTTGCAGATGTCTAAACCCTCATTTTGTTCCTAATAACTGTGATTTAACAAGCTAATAAAATAGATTAAAAAGCGGTGTATAGTATTTACCCGCTTCCAATGATTGTGTATCACGTGATAACCTTCCACTTGATACAGAAGCATTGGCCACAGATGAATTGATGAGAGAATGAATACTTACAACTTGGCTTTGCTGAAGATCTTCCACGGACGATCCTGGACAGCATTTTCTGAGCCACCATCCGCTGTCCTGGCAGTAGGCGGTCAGCACCATGATGGGAAAGTACGCCAGAGTTACCCAGGCCTCCCAGGGCTCCACCTCCCCGGGGGAGATGAGCTGAACAACAATCAACATCCACACGTAGGCAAAGATGGACCAGACTGAAGTGAGGGCGAACACGCCCAGTTCCCGTACCTTCTTCACGTCCGGGTGAGGCACGCTGGCCACGCAGATGGCCGTGATGATGAGTAAGTTAAAGGCAGCACTTCCTATGATGGTGAACGTACCCAAGCCGTCACCAACCTCCTCCACGTCCAACACCTGCACCGTCTCCACCACCGCGAGGAGTATCTCCGGTGCCGAGCTGCCCAGGGCCATCAGGGTGAGGTTGGCCACCGTCTCGTTCCACACCAGGACCTCCTTGGTGATCCTCTCTCCCTTCTCATCGTCCCACTTCACCACCGTCCTCTTGCGACTCGTGATGATCTCGATGGCGCACATGAACACGTCGCTCGCTATGGCGATGCCCATGAAGATGTAAATCATAGCCAGGATGTAGAGAAACGCGCGGACGCCCTCGCCCCACAAGTTCTCCGCCGGCAGAAGCATCCAGCTCGAGCACCTCTCGTCTCCATCCTTGACCACCTCAACAACCCACCCGTTAGAGTAATTGGTGATGTGCAAAGACTCGCCCATGCTCTAAGCACCTTTATTTACCACGCACTGTAGATATTCCTATTGTAGGCGACGAATAGAGATGAAGTTACACCAGAATGCACACCATAGCTCTGTCTTCTTCCTGCTTTGTTTTGTTCCGCTTTATCTGTAAAAAAAAATATTCACAATCATTATCACCTAACCGTAGGTCCTATGTTACATTTTATATAATTATCATGTAATAAACCAGTGTCATCATTGCAATATGGATCATTTTCACTCTCTTGGGTGGTTCTCTGTATATTGACGACTAATAAAACATGATATGAACTACAGTGACATAATTAAACACGAGGATACGCTGTAAATCGGTTCATAAAGTGATACGTCCCCCTCTAATAAAGCATGGTCCCCAGAAATACTTACAATTGCCAGTGTATGCATCACCTGTTCCTTAGTTGTTATTAGAAAACCAGCTCAATCTGTGAGCACTATACGCGTGTCAAGTGTGAATGGTCTAACAACCTCTGTTGTGTTCAATGAGGTGTATTAAATGTGACTGTGTTTGACCACTGTGTCTGTTACTATACATGGTAACTATGTGCTATTTGAGGCAGGACTGTGGATTAAGTCACAGTGACAGCTTGGCATTGATCTATGGGGATCTAAAAAAGAACCACATTATATTCCCTAACTGTACTTTCCACCCGGGTGTCTTAGTGCCAACAGCCTGTCGCACAAGCTGATTTGGGATTAAGACCGCGGGCTTTCGGATTTCATTGTTGCCACTGCCCATGTGGCATGGCGGATTTGCAACAATTACAAGGTTGTGGATTAACGTTGATCCAGTGTTCCAGAGCATTGGCCCAACAATAATCCAGTGTATTCCGTTTGGCGGATTATTATTTTTCGCTGGTTGAATATTTCCAATACATGGTTTAATCCCAGGCAGTGTTGACGACACCTACTATAAGCAAGCACCAGGCGTTGCGCCGGTGGCGATTTGATGTTGGGACAGCGTCGCAGACGGTGGACCAACATCAAATCGACATTGGGTTAATGCGCTTTCGCTCGTAGATCGTCTGCCTACCAGACGGAAATCAGAGGACAAATTATCCAATAAACGGCAACAATATGACTTTGACATGAGACCGGTCGGGTGTGCATGGGGCGTGAAAGTGCATAAATAGCTATAGTCACATGCTGGAGCGATTAGATTGGCTTCTAGCTGATATAATAATAATAATGATTATAAAACAATATTTTATATAGCGCTAAAATCCACAATATGTGCTTAGTGCGCTTCACAATATTTACAATTTATAAAATATATTGAATTAAAAACTATAGCTAAAATTAATTTTAGAAACGACAATCTCTAAAATAGAGAATTCACTCTTCAGATAAAAATATGACATCAATCTAATAGCAAGATTTCAAAATCGTTGACCTCCATTTTCTAAAATCTCAATAATGTTCATGTAGTAAAAATCACTCAAACAGTGTGTCCGAAGTTTTACATCACTGCTTGTTTTTAACCATAATAATTAAAACTGTACTATTATATCATGCTTTGACCCTATAACCGCTTGAATTTTTAATTTGAATTTTTACCCACTTGAAGTTGTGTCTCGCTGACGCGATCCACAACTTCAAGTGAGTGAAAATTATTCAGATTTGACAACATGGAGGTCAACGATTTTAAAATCTTGTTAATAATTATTGATGTCACGTTTCTATCCGTAACATGTTCAATAACTGATATTTAATAGGCCAATCAAACAGGAATACCGAATATAATCGGGACCGGCCGTAAAAGAGTTAATTAGCTAATTAGAATGACGTAATAATAACTGAATGGTGAAATAATAACTGAAGGGTACCCTTTATTTGAGTAATAACTGTATGATACCCTTTATTTGAGTCATAACTGTAGGGTACCCTTTATTTGAGCAATAACTGAAGGGTACCCTTTATTTGAGCAATAACTGGTGAGTACCCTTTATTTGATTAATAACTGGAGGGTACCCTTTATTTGAGTAATAACTGTATGGTACCCTTTATATTAGAAAATAACTGAAGGGTACCTTTTATTTGAGTAATAACTGAAGGGTACCCTTTATTTGAGTAATAACTGTATGGTACCCTTTATTTGAGTAATAACTGGAGGGTACCCTTCATTTGAGTAATAACTGAATAGTACCCTTTATTTGAGTAATAACTGTACGGTATCCTTTATTTAAGTATTAACTGGAGGGTACCCTTCATTTGAGTAATAACTGAAGGGTACCATTTATTTGAGTAATAACTGTATAATACCCTTTTTTGAGTAATAACTGAAAGGTACCCTTCATTTGAGTAAAAACTGAAGGATACCATTTATTTGAGTAATAACTGTATGATACCCTTTTTTTGAGTAATAAATGAAGGATACCCTTTATTTGAGTAATAACTGTGTGGTACCCTTTATATTAGTAATAACTGCAGGGTACCCTTCATTTGAGTAATAACTGAAGGGTACCCGTTATTTGAGTAATAGCTGGAAGGTACCCTTTATTTGAGTGATAACTGTAGGGTACCCTTTATTTGAGGAATAACTGAATGGTACCTTTTATTTTAGTAATAATTATTTGGTAAGCCTGCGAAATAACTGAATGGTACCCTTTTTGTAATAACAGAAGGATACCCTTCATTTGAGGTTATTAGTTGATGCCGTCATGTGACAGACTGGCATTCTCTAATTGGTCGAGAGTATAGATTCCTCATCTTCTTGACAGCAAGGTTCGCTGCTCCTGAGGTCGACGACCGAGACTGCGACCTCAGGAGCAGCGAGCCTTGCGTGGGAAGATGAGATTCCTATTCTTGGTCATGACGGAGATAATGACGTCATTGTCAGAGGAAGTATACTATCTTATACCGCTCTGCAAAGCCAAGAGGCAGTACTGCATTCAGGCTTTGCAGGCAGTATTGTGTCCCCCCCCCCCCCCTTGAGGACGGCGTGTCCTTGAAACACGAGGAGGAAATGTTCAGGTATCACCTGCACCGTCCGTCTGCACGTCCGTCTGCACTGGCGTCTGTAGAATATTAACACAGCAAACACTATACATCGACCTAATGCTATATTGATGTTGGGCCGGCGTCGCAGACGGCGGGCCAACATGAACCCAGAATTAGGTCAATGTATTGTCTCCGCTAAGCACGACCATAGTCGTTTTTAATCCGTTTAATTATCCGATCAACTCACTGGTACCATGGTTACTGGAAATCGAATGAGTGTTTAAACAGCAAAATTTGTACAATTTGGTCTTAAATTAAACGAGTATGAGTAATTTTCACCCAGTTAAAGTAATGGGCCGCGGTAGCGAGACACAACTTCAATTGGATGAAAATGTAAATAGGATATTCCTTGTGCTTCCGGAGCCGTATATAAATATACGTTGTGTATTGATAAGAACGTGTCAAGCTCAATAAAATGCAAATGACTTTGATAAAACATTTGGTCCAAGTATAATATTCTACCCCCGACCAAGCAATTTATATCTTTATTTAGATTCCTTGCCCCGACGAATAAAAGAATGACTCAGCCTGTCCCATGACGAGACCAGACAATTAACGACGTCATTCAGTTGTTATTTAAATTAGGGGGTAGAATACCATATTTGGGCCGATAAAATTGTTATCTGGCGGATGACCAATCGATCATATAATTCAATTTGAAAATTTGCATTTTTTTTCAATTGAAAAATGTGTCGCAATACAAGGGTTACCATGATGACGACTGAAGATTTCGCAAGGACCATTAATTTTGACATGTAATGCCATTCTGAGATTAATTTGCTGGGTTTAGGGGGGCGCCTTTTGCCACTATGATGTAGAAATTACCTTTAAATCTGCACGTCATTGGGCAATTAACACTATCAGGATGCTACCTAGAAATAGTGTTTTTGAAATCTACTTCGTGTTTGTAATTGTATGTGAATAGTTTTATATCACAATCAGATTCCTTTATTTGCGTTTGATGTACCTTCAGCTACCAGGTAATCTGCCACAGGTTTGACTGTCTGACCTGACTCGGCAAGATGTGTTTGGTGGTACTATTGCTGAGGTAAATTGCCGTGCGCACATCAAACACATAGCATTCAGCCTATCCACTGCTGTTTTAATGTTGATCCACCGTCAACGACGTCATCCCACGATTAAACACAGACATAATGCCTTGTGCCAATGATAGACATACCAGACATGGGGCTTTAGGCCAATAATAATATGTGGAATATTGATCCACCGTTATTACAGCGTTTGCCCAACATTGAACCGATACATCTTGTGTTTTCCGCCGACGATGATACGCCCCTCTCATTTCACACCGATCCCTCTTATTTATTACGGAATATTATGGAATTCTGCCGCGCACAGCCAAAAAGGCAGTATCGGCTTACTTTACAAGTAAGCAGATATTGCCTTTTCGCTTTGCAGAGAAACGATGACATTACCGAGGCCATGCCACAGGCATAATAATGATTAGCATCGCGTCACCAGAAAGCCTTTAATATCCATTAAGCCTAGGGGGGATGTCCTAATGGTATTGGCTTGATTATATTGTACCCGTCATTGGTATAGCAAGCGTACTTTCAACTTGTCATTGTCCAAAATGTGCGTATTTGTGTAATTACAACTAGATAAATACGCAGTGATCAATAATTTTGGATCATGCACAATGTACATGACCATGATGACACCACCTGATATTAAAACACACCACTACATTATTTGCTTTGTCCGGCCACAATATTTTAAGCCGGGAATGGAGAATTATTGTTGATCAAGTACAGACAAATTATCATGGTAGGCCTATGGGCTTATGAACAGTCAGGTGTAACCGAACTGTTGATTATGAGGGATCTTCATTATGGTCGGATGTGTTTTAAGTCAGTTAAAACACTCGGAGCTCTACATTCTTAGCTATGAAAAAGGCCTCGGCCTTCGGCCTCGGCCTTTTTCATAGCTAAGAATGTAGAGTTCCTCGGACTTTATCTTATACATAATCAGTGTATATTCAGAGCTATAATATTATTATATTAGTTATTATTGTATTCGCAGTTTCCTCATTAATTATGTGATAAAGGGGTGACTGCTTGTACTCTAGTAATCACCCCATTATCGCAGAATTAATGAGGAAACTCATTATATTGCGAGTACACGTCAAAATCTAACGTCTATGGACGTCAGATTCTGGCGTCTGAAGTCGATTCTCGCACTGAAACAGTAAACTATTTATAATATCCGTAGACCTATACTGCCGTGCAAAGGCAAAAGGCAGTATCTGCTTACTTTACAAGTAAGCAGATACTGCCTTTTGCCTCTGCAAAGCAGTATAACACAGGTATTCAACATGTTCAAATTAAGCAGAAAGCGCTAACTGAGACATTTATGATGATTTCAAATTGAAAAATAAAACTTGGGTTTTTATGGTTTATATAACAATATTTCAGTGCTTTAAGGGTTAATGAGACCAGAAGGTCATCTGGAGCAGTGCGTGTAATAAAAAAAATCGGATAATACTATTATGAAAGACAAGTGGTTAGAAACGTTAGGAGCAAAAGTTGTGCGCTGTCATTTCTCATAGGATTCATGAGCATAGAAATATGCACGAGGCATCAAGGAGACCACCATTTGCATGATATGCTTCTCTAAATAAAGAAGTTTTCAAACTGTTCAAGTATTCATTAATTATGCAGGCAATGCATGCCACAGTCGTGGCGCAGCAGCAGCAAAGACAAGTGGTCAACCCTATGTGACAACAAGTGACTTAATATACACGAGGCACTGACCCAATGTTGTTTTAGTGCGGGCGACTGACGGAGGGCCAGCAATGACGTTCGGATCTATAAAGATTGCAGCATTTTTGAAACGCAAGGTTGCTGAATTATATAAGTTTGAGATCCTATAAACAACGAGAGCTTGCTGAATGCTCGAATGAATGAATGAATGAATGAATGAATGAATGAATGAATGAATGAATGAATGAATGAATGAGCGAGCGAGCGAGCGAGCGAGCGAACGAACGAACGATCGAACGAACGAACGAGCGAACGGACGAACGAACGAGCGAACAAGTGAATGAATGAATGAATGAATGAAAGAATGAATGAATGAATGAATGAATGAGCGAGCGAACGAACGAACAAACGAACGAGCGAACAAATAAATAAATGAATGAACGAACGAACGAACGAACGAACGAACGAACGAACGAACGAACGAACGAACATACGAACGAACGAACGAACGAACGAACGAGCGAGCGAACGAACGAGCGAACGAGCGAGCGAACGAACGAACGAACGAACGAACGAACGAACGAATGAACAAATGAATGAATGAATGAATGGATGAATGAATGAATTAATGAATGAATGAATGAATGAACGAACGAGCGAGCGAACGAACGAACGAACGAGCGAACGAACGAACGAACGAAAGAGCGAACGAACGAACGAACGAACGACGAACGAACGAACGAACGAACGAACGAACGAACGAACGAACGAACGAACGAACGAACGAACGAACGAACGAACGAACGAACGAACGAACGAACGAACGAACGAACGAACGAACGAACGAACGAACTAGCGAACGAGCGAGCGAACGAACGAACGAACGAACGAACGAACGAACGACGAACGAATGAATGAATGAATGAATGAATGAATGAATGAATGAATGAATGAATGAATGAATGAATGAATGAATGAATGAATGAATGATGGTGAGATGAATCTATATGACATCCAGACGGATCGAGCCATATGCATCCTTACTAGTGAACGGGTGAGAGATCGTTTTTTTTAACCTTAATGAATACAGAGAGCCCGAACTCCAGCGTGACAGGCGGTAGTGTTATCCACTACACAAGGGCCGCCAGCCCGGCGAGGAGAGGTAATTCAGTACGCTGTGGTCAGTCAGCCACTCTGAACAAAGAACATGTAGCCTTGCCGACCACATGATACAACCTGATTGATCTCTAGTGACGTGAATTTGTTTTACCTGTCGCTCGTCTTCCACTGACTTAACCCTTTACCCGCCGGTGCCGCATATATTGGGGTTATCATTTTTTTATTAGCACATTAAGTGCCACCTTTTAAACATGTTCAAGATAAAATGTGACACCAATCAGCAATATTTGAAAAGAGTTGACCTCTATTTTGTCAAATCTGAATAATTTTCACTCACTTGGAGTTGTGGATCGCGTCAGCGAGACACAACTTCAAGTGGGTGAAAATTCAGATTGAATAATTTGGCGGTTAAAAGGTAAAAGCGGTGTAATACTTCCTTATAAACCTGGAAATCAAATGGGTTTTTTCAATTTGAAATCATCATAAATGTCTTAGTTGGCTCTTTCCGAATCATTTAAATACCTATGATATGGGTCAACGGCCATTACAAATATTTTTTTTACTTTTACAGTGCGAAGATCGACTTTAGTCGTCAGAATCTGACGTCTATAGTCGATCCCCGCGCTGTAAGGGTTAAACCTTGCATTTTCTCCTAAATAAACCATAGATAACAAAGGGTTTTTCAATTTGAAACCATTCAATATGAGGGATTCTTGATGTGTTCGTATTGGCTCCCAGACCAATCATTACGGAATAATAGAATAATATTAAAGAGCCTCCATGCAGACCACGTTCCAGAATCCTAAGACAACGTCACGGAGTATTCAACCCTAAAAGCACTTACATATTTTTATTTAAATTATGAAAACCAAAGTTTTTTTTTAACTAAAGTCGATCCCCGCACTGTAAGAGTAAAAATATTCATAATGGCCGTGGACCCAAAACATAGGTATTCAAATGAATCAGAAAGATCTAACTAAGACACTGATTATGATTTCAAATTGAAAAAACCCCTTTAGTTTCCATGTTTTTTTAAAAAAATCAGCGCTTTAAGGGTTAAAGGGTTAAACTAACCTTTGCAAATGAATTAGTCCTGGTGTCCGTAAACATGGATTTGAACCCATGCACCGCTAAGCGCGACCATGGTCGTATTTAATCCATTTTATTATGTTATTCGGAACAAAATGAGTGTTTAAACATCAATATTTGCAAATGTTTCCTCTCAAATAAACAGACATGATTAATTTTTACCCACTTGAGGTTGTGGATCGCGGTAGCGATGCACAACTTCAAGTGGGTAAATATTTATATTATTGAATTTAGCGCTCCTAACGGTTAGAATGGGTTTTGTTTTGAAGGTCTCAGAAATAAGTATTGATATATCTTGGACGAATCACCCAGGGCGCATTTTAATCAAGCATATTTCAAGATCAGAATTGCGCTAGAAAGGTATCTTTGATCACAGCAAAATTGTCATGCTAAATTGGATCTCAAACGGTGCTGTACTTCAAATAATAGCTGCTGATTTTTCATTTGTAAATTTTACAGCAAAAAAAATCGGCGGCGGTTACAATTTCCGATTTTAATTGTGATTCTACCAGCACCATAGCAGCACCAAGTTATTTTCCTTTATATCATCCAGCAAGAACTTTATATGGATATAAAATAACTTTAGATGGATATAAAGTTCTTGCATTCACACATGACAGCATTTACCTGTTAATCCTGCCGGGAAACCCACATGATTTGATTCTTCTGCCTTGCGTCATTCTCCTTCTCATCGTGCACTTCATTGACATGCACCCTGACTCGCAGGCAAGGTGACAATAATTATTCAGTGTCTAAAAAAACATGTGGTCCAGTGTAGCAAATCGTGGTATCACGCGTCATCAATTTGTTTGAAAGGGTTTAATAATTATCCCAGTGATCCTTATTGTGGCGATCCTGATAACAGTATAATCCAGCGTCTGAGATCATTGTCATCTCGGCTTTGCTAATCCATCTAATCGAGCGTCACAACGTGTTCTGATTGACTCGGCGTCACCGCGTTCGATGGCGTGGGCAGTTGCGGCGCACGAGAAGTGACCGGGACGACCACCTACAGAAGGAGACATTCACCATGCGCAATCAAGACAACACCACTCTCGGCATGCAGTCGCTCAGGTGCGCCTGCGCTCTGCGGTGTGCCCCTGACACTTCCGCCTGCGGTGTGTGCGCATGCCTGGCCAGCACAGCAACCACCCAGCTGCAGGTGATCGTCCATGCCCAGAACGGGATCCAAGGCCGTATTGATGTTGGGCCAGAGTCTTCGACGCTGGCCCAACATCAAACCAGCATCGGGCGGATGTCTCTTGTTTGCAGGTGAGCGATGCCAATATGATGTGAATACCATGGTCACTGGTAGGCTCCCCCTACCGACCACTAAACTAATCAATGATACAAGAAAACAAGACATCCTAACAGACAAGAGACCGCAACCAATGCTGTTTAGCTGATGGGACAGCGTCGCAGACGGTGGGCCACCACTAAAACAATATTGTATTAACGTCTCTCACTTGCTACATATCCTCCTCGTGCTTATTGATAATCTACCAGCGTACTCCACCCCCACTAGATTATATAACACGTGGTGCTAGCCATATCTCAAGAGAGTTGCCTAACCAACCATTACCTAAATATACCCGTGGTAATAGTGATATAATAATAACAAAAGCGTCATATTAGATAGATAATCAGTTAAATTGAAGCCCTGCATTGAGAGATATGAGCCTATGTCAGTGTCATTTGTATAACGATATCCCTGGTACGACACAAATGTACAAAGAGGGTATTGTTGCGTTTTATTATTTGCGCATAGTATATTATTATGTGCGTATATATAAATATATTGCGTATAAATATTGATAATGCTCGACATTGTTCGAAACAATCATTTAAGTGTCTTCGTAATAAGAGTTTTTTTCAAGGTTGTTCACCAAAAACATTCATACATAGGTAAGTAGAGGTATAATGACTTCTATAGCGCCAGTATCTCTCAACAATATTGAGACTCAATGGCGCTGTGGACTAAAAACAGTATCCAGTTGACAATAGACAATAGGCAATAGACACTATTTTATTTCATATGTTCTGCAAAAATATATACAAATAAAATACAGATATGTATGAATACATGCCAGGAGAGCATGTTAAAGGTGCGTAATTATCATGTCCAAATAATATAACGTACATACATTTTTTATTTTTATTTGGTTACTCACGAAATAAATGATGTTTTCAATGAACTTGCATAATTTGTACAATTGATTTGTACTTGTTACATTCATTAGTGTTTCAAATTAAACTGATGAAGGTGAGTTTCTGTGACGTTTTTTTATTAATTCCTATCGTATGACTTCAAAGTGAGGACAGTTAAAAATAAAAGTGAAATTCATCACCAATATTTTGTGTGCACAGCTTACATATTCTGAGGTTGCGGGGTATATCATGTCTGCAACCTGATTCAATATTGGAAGGTTGTGGTTTCTACAGCGAAACTTAGCCATGATACCTCTCTTGCGATAGTACAAATTTATCAAATATGTTTTTAAATTGAGTGTTGTTGTAAACATCCTGTAATTTAAACACTTTCTGCTAATATTAATTTCTGAGGTCCAATGTTGAAAAATTGCTATTTAATTCGTTGTCATTTCTTTTTGAATGAATTTATGCTTTCTGGGATGAGTTGGTCATCCCAGACGCCCGAAAAAACACAACCTTCCAATGTATTTTTCACGGTTGAAAGCGACTGATATATTCCGACTGTATAGATTAAAAATTAACTGATACAAAACATTTGACAGTTTTGATGTACTGCTGCTCTTATATAGTCTAGCCCAAACCATAATCATTCTAATCTGGGCGTGTAGTGCAAGAGGTGTTACGCCGAGTTCGCCATTAGCCATGTTGGAACAAGTTGACTTGTTTACTTGCAGTACATATTTACAGAATCGCAAATGTATTTTTTCAATAATATCGGCACTTTCTATTGCCCAAACTTCACAACCGTATAAAAGAATAGGTTTGACTAAAATATCGAAAAGTTCGAGTTTAATATCGACAGGTAGCTAGAGCTGTCTACATTTACGTAGTAACAAAAACATAGCTCGGTTATCTTTGACAAGTAATTGTTTTTTTGCCTCTGTAAATTTCCCATTATAGTTAAATATGAGGCCCAGGTATTTATATTGACCAACCACTTCAAGTTCATTTTTTTCCAAACAAGAATTTAGGTATTTTTCTTATCTTTCCATGAGAGAAGACAGTAATTTTAGTTTTTGACACGTTCATGCTCAGTTCCCACATGCTACAATAACTCTCCATTAAATTACTTGATTGCTGTAGGTCTTCTTGTGATTCAGCCACGAGAACTGTGTCATCTGCATAAAGCAGGATATATAATTTACAAAATATTAAAAGTTTTGGATCTAAATTTTCTATAGACAACGTATTCACAACCATCAGTCCGTCGTGGGCTGTTTCTAAAAACAGGTTTAGGTCATTTAAAAATATTGATAATAATAGTGGAGACAGATTATCTCCTTGTCTAGCATACATGAAAAAATATCAGTTAACGTACTATTCACAGAAACACATGATTTTGCCGATTTATACATATTATAAATGATCTGAAAAAGTTCCCCAGATATATTATTATTTAATAGTTAAGACTGTGTCAAATGCTTTACTGTAGTCAACATAACATCAATATAATATTTTGTCTTTGTTAAGGTAAATGTCGATTAAAGTTTTTAATGAAAAAATACGATGTAACATTGAGAAGCCAGATCTTAATCTGGCATGCTCGGGTCGTAATATGTTATTTTCATTTACGAATCGAATCTGTCGTTTATTAAATTTGAGAATAATTTTCCGAGACAACTTAATAATGAGATACCTCGATAATTACTAGGATCTTCACGCTCACCAACATTTTTATAGAGTGGTTTGATTATTGCTAAACTCCATTGTTTTGGAAAAATACCAGTGTCTAGCATGACGTTAAACCGTTTAGTTAGCAAATCAATGAAATTTGGTAGATAATTATTCAGAAATTCGTTCAAATCTGATCCGATCCGCTACTTTTATTGTTTTTCAAATTCCGTAATAATTTAGAGACCTCCGAGGGTGTAAAATTGTCATTAAATAGATTATCTGCATTTTTAAAAGAAAATTCTGGTTCTATTTCCTCGGCTTCTGCTTTATTAGGTTTAGAAAAATGATTGAAAAACATTGACATTTGTCTGATATATTAAAAGGTTTTTTGCCATTAATAACATTCCAATAATCCTTTGGGTTTTCAGATTTCAGTAGACGTATTTTTCTAACAGTGTTTTGTTTGTAATTTTTAAACGCCTTGTTTATCTGTTTCTTATAATTTCGACCAGCATCTTATAATAGCATCAAATTTTCATTATTTTTTAGTCGCCTATATTTCTTTTTGTATTTAATATAAATCTTTCTTTTAGTTTCACACTCATCGTCATAACAATCTCTGTGTAGAAATGTCCTAACGCGGTGTTTCTTGCTGCCAATGGGTGTTTCGCCACACTTCAACATTCCCAGATCGCTCGCTGTCGAGGTGTAAATTGAGTTGATCTCGTCAACTAACTTGTTAATGGTACATTGTTGAGATGGAATGTCGCCTGTCAATTCGTTTAGCGCAAGCATTATACCACTTATGTCGGTTTCGTTTAATTTTGTTGGTATTGATGAGTTAAATCTGGTTTCCAATTAGGTTTATTTGGTGGGCGACGTCCATATGAATTATACTGGTTTGTGGTATAATCCTTGTCTAAATCGACATTTCGTGGGCTTGAACACTTGTATTTAAGGGTGAGAGCACAATGGATGTCAGATAAAAGTGGATCAAAGTCTAGAACTCCAAAATTACTAAGAGTCGGGAAAATTAGAGGAGAACATATAAAATAATCTACCAAACTGACATTGTTACATGTTAGTTTTCCTCGATTAGCGTCTCCACCCAACTTTCCATAAACAATAAATACTTCAAGGGTCTTACAAAGCGTTAAGAGTCTATTACCGTAGTTGTTAACAACTTTATCAACATTATTTCTGCTCTGTTGAATATCACAGCTGTTAAGAAAGATTTCGTTACAAAGATATTCATTTTCGTGATCTGATACTTCCAAACACTCCTTTTAAATAGCTGTTCTTGCATTTAGATCACCAGCGATACATATATCAAAATCTGCATTTTTAGACTTTATATCAATAAAATTATCTTCCATGTCATCAAATATAGAGCTATTGTAGTAGTTGGAGTTCTCTGGTGGTACATATATTAGACATAGAACCATGTCTCTTCAGTCGTTGTTCCCTTTAAATTTCAACCAAAGGGAATCGTGCTGTGTGGTGTTAATAAGAGCCACTCTACATTGTACTTTTTCACTGATTAAAGCGGCAACTCTGCATGAGGCCTTCCTCTTAAACAGTCTATTTTTGTGATCAGCTTAAAGCCGGGAAAAGCAATTCGGTCTAATTCGTCTAGTTTCGTTTCTGTCATCAATATCACATCATAATAGTTTATAAAGTTAGAAAATTCAACACTTTTGATTCTGGTTTTCACATCACATACATTTATTAGCGCGATGTCCATAGTCGGAAAAGGAATTCATCATATGACGGTCGGTGGATTCGCAGATTAAGGTGGTAGGTCTTATGTAAAAAGGTGTGTTTTTAATTTTTTCTGAAAGATAGTGACTGATTTATAGATTTATACACTTATTATTATAGATAATAGCCTGGGCATCAGAAATAATAAAAAAAGATATATATATATATATATATAATATAACACGTAATAATACATATCTAAATACAATTCATGAAAAGTATGCAACAATATAAAATCAGCCGCATATTGTATTTCACCTATAATCCATTCACCGCTTTGCTTATTAATAATCACGTAATCACATGATAATATATTCCAAATTCCTAATATTCACAATGTTTGACTTAAATTCAGAAAATAAATGTATACTGTCTCCAAATCGTGCATTGCAAATAACCTTTTTGGCAGAAAAAAATAAACTGTCAAATCGCCCATTCCAAAGAAAATGTCTTTTTTTGTCAATCTGTTAATGTAATATATGTTTGGAGAGTTATATTCAATCTACTTGTCAAGGAGTAAAATGAGACGCTCAAAATAGATGACATAATAATCTTCAATTACAAAAAGTTCATTACTAATCGTCTCCTACTTTCTATGTATTGAGCCTAAAATCATTAATAAGAATAGCATGTAAAAACACAGTACAGAGACGGTACTTTCAACGAAACGGTATATATACTAGAAAAAGACAATTTAAGGGACTGGCCCATGCCAGTTCTGAGATTTAAATTATCTTGTAAAAGACATGAAATTAGTCCTGCCCAGCTTAAGAAGTCCCTATAATATGATAAACCTTTATGTAGCCATTGTTCTAAAGCGTTTTGCCGAAACATATTCACATTAACACATTATCATCCAAGTATCAATGCCACAAATGTGGCCGCGAATATTATCATAGGTGGTCGATAAGAACAAGGAATCTCAATAGAGATTTAATGTTCTTGCTAAGAAATGATGAAGAACAGAATTACAAACAATAAATGACGTACTACGATATCCTTAGATGCCAATAACAAAATAAGACAAACACACATAATAGCAGAAATGTATTTCTTATACTAGTCTGGTTCGCAATGAAATTTTGTTCAAAATATTTGGGGATTGACAAATTTATACATTTTTGACAACTACAAGGCATACCTAAAACTAAAAAGGATAACAATATAACATTCGCGCAAGTAGGAGTGGGCCATTTTTAGTTTTTAAACATTTTCGCAATATCGTGATCAAATGTTGATTTTTTCTCTTCAACCACAATACTCGTGAAAACTGGAGTTGTATTTTATCATGCATTTTGGTTTTTCTTCTTATCAATTTATTCTTATTATATACACATCTGTAATTGTATGATACTGCATGTATCGGCATATATATATCTAAAAGCAAGAAATATATTTATTTAAGGGGCAAATGTAATTAAGACCGCATTACTAGAAATATTGAAGTTAAAAATTTATCAACCAGTTATTGTATAACAGTATATATAGGTAGCCTAGGTCCCATCTGACTTTTGTACCGATTTTAATGGTGGATATCATCCCATGGTTACAAGGATCATCACATTGCATTGTGATGCTTTGAATCGTGAAAAATAGCCTACATTTCTTTAGCTGATATTGATTAAGACGACATTAATTATTAAGACAACGCTTGTTGAACCAATTGTGTGCCAAGAAAACGTGACACGTTTACCCAAGGTTGATTTAATGTTGGTCCAGCGTCGCAGACGCTGGCCCAACATTGAATCAACCTTGTGCTGATGTGTTTAATTACCTTTGTATGTGGTTACCACATGCTTCATCAAACACTATTAAAAATGGAGCATTATAAACAACTTGGACAGAATCACAACTGAATGATGCCAGATCCCCATCGCAGTAGAGCAGTACCGATGTGTGTTCTCCAGATCTAGAAGCCCATTCTACTAATAATTCAGCATCCATTTTGTCCTGGTTTTTAAGATGATACACGTTTACATCCTTGCTGCACCTCACAGTTATGACAGGGTTAAATCGGGACACGTTAGTCTAAATGAGGTGCTAATGGACATTATTAGGCCCACGTGCACAGGCTCGCACGGATTCGCATTTCCTGGTGAACAAACATATTAGTAATGACTGCTAGTTCGTTTTTAATAGTCCGTAATAACAGACTCTGTATGCGATACAGAGTCTGTAGTCATTGCCATTCGTAAATTAGTGACCCCAAAATCTGGTGCGCGGGCGAGCGATTGCGCAATGCATTAGGCCTGTTGCGTCATTGCTTGATCAATGGTAACTGTAGACTCTCGCTAATGCAGTCAAGTACGGGCCAGAATTGTTTTACCGGAATGGCGGTCCGACCGCATTAGTGATCGGGCAAAAAATACCACACGACGTCCTGCTATTTTACATCAATTAAAACACACAACTACACTATTTGCTTTGTCCGACCATTACATTCTAAGATGGGAATGGAGAGTTTTATTTTTCAATTATAGACCAATTATCATTGTAGGCATATAGCTCCGGTCTCGGCCTTTTCCACAGCTAAGAATGTAGAGTTTCTTGAGCTTTATTATATACATCAAGTATGTATATAACTATGCTTCAAATAATGAAATGAATAATCACAATAGTAAATGTGTACAAAGTTTATTGCAGCTGTTTAGAAAAGCAGTGTTTTTATTTAGTGCAGAGGTAAAATTGATTATAGGGGCATTCCACAGTATTTTGGACATGCACTCATGATTTTTAAACTTGTTTTTATTGTTTTTTTTATATTTCATATAGGTAGGCAAGTACCATAATCCATACAATTTAAAAAAAAAAATCCATTGTGGCATCATTTTTTGTTTCAGATTTTTTTTTCTCGTTGCGGACGGTACAATATATTTTTAAAGAAAAATAGATCTCCTTCATCAAAAAACAATTTAAAATTGAAAACAATTTAAACACATAGTTTGTATAACACCACTTGATTTTGTGATTATTAATTGACCTTTATTTACACCTTAAGGTCATTTGTAAGTCCGCGAGACTATTAAAAAAACAGAAGTTTCTCTCAACAACACACTCTTATCAAAAAAAAAAAATAGCTGGTAAACTAGCAATTTATATCAACCTTTAATGCTTCATTACATTTTTACCACAAGTTTGCTATTTCAGTTAATTAGACAAAGCAATAAACATCTGTCCCCTCCGCGACAATTTGTGCTGTCCCTTCCGCGACAATATATTTTTAAATACGAACTACTTTAGATAAGTTAGGGAAAAAGCAAGAAAATTAATATAAAAAGCTTCACACATCATAATTTTTAAGGGGTGGATTATGATTCACATTATCTCTTTAAAATGTCTTCAGATTGGATCAAATTAGCAGCGCATATTTTGTCCCGTCCGCGACAAGAGATGATGTATGACATGTATAATATTGTGTGATTACAAAAAATATTGATTGAAATTAGTTATCAACATATTATCAATTAGTTTGTATAACACCAACATCTGATTTTGTGATTGTTATTTTGATTGACCTTTATTTACACCTCAAGGTCGAAAGTACAGAAGTTCTCTCAACAGCACACTCTTATCAGAAAAAAAATAGCTTGTAAACTATCAATTTATGGCACCCTTCAATGCTTCATTACATTTTTACCACAAGTTTGCTATTTCAATTAATTAGACTAAGCAATAAACATGTGTCCCGTCCGCGTTAATTTATGCTGTCCCTTTCGCGACGATATATTTTTAAATCTAAATTATTTCAAATCAGTCAGATAAAAACACCTGAGATAAATATAAATAGCTTTGCACAGCATATAAATTTTTAGAGGTGGGTTATGATTCACCTTATCTTTTTAAAATGTTTTCAGATTGAGTCAAATTTGCAGCGCATATTTTGTCCCGTCCGCGACGTCCAGTCTGCGACATGAGATGCTGTATGATATTGTGTGATTACAAAAAAAAAAAACATCATGAAGTATCTTTGAAGCTATGAAAATATTTTTTTATGTTATTTGAAAAAAAACAAATATTACATAGTAGCTGAGCGAAATCAATTCGAATGCTCCAAATGTCCCGTCTGCGACAAACGAAATACTGTGGAATACCCCTATACAATCATGCACAATTAAATAAAAGATACATTTTGATAAAAAATGTTTGAAATATTTTTTCATATTTTTACATGTAATTTTTTTCGCATATCACTGTTTGATGTTATCGTCAACACATGTAATACAGTTATTTTACATGTTTGTAATGAACGTATTTTGTTTGTGTGGGAAACATATTATGTGACAGTTTTTTATATAAAAATCAAATCTCAAAACAAACGGTCATAGCGATATATTGCACTATATTATTAATAATACTCACTTGACCGCAATGACGAGAACGAATTGGCCATTTTGCCACAGAAATTTGACCGTAGACCGGAATTGCGGTCTGACCGCATTGGTGACATCATATTCTCATTGGAATAATGCCTTAACGTGGGGATTTAAACCCCAGTCGTCATAGCCGAATTTATCGTTTGCGTAGGCGTACCCTCACATTTATTATTTATTTATTCATAGTAACTGTTATTGAACAGATATGTAGGAATAAAGCCAGGTGGGCTTAATGACAATATAATACAGTGCTGTCATATGCATGAATTGATGGCTATACATGCATTGTATGACAATAAAGTATCAGATAAAAAAAAAAAAAAAAAAATTGTATTATTATCTCAGAAATAGATAATATCAAATCAACATTGGGCTAACGTCAAACCAACACTGGGCCAACGTATTGTGTCCGCTGGATAATGACATTGGTATAAGAATGTGATTTGAGACGATACGGCTATGACGTCATTTACAACACTAATCGTCATCCGCACCAGCGCTTCCGTTCCCGTCCACATAATGCCATTATCACAATGTAGCCACTGTCTATAGCTGTCTTTGTTTGTTAAGATAAAAGTCATTCTCACCTCAGACGATCCTTTAGGATAAATTTATTATGGAAGCTGGATTGCCGTTGCCAGCCACTGGCCAGCTCCAAACAAAAAAGATACACGTACAATTGTCCATTTCACAATAAATGTAATTAACCAACAGTTATATCTATATTCACATAAAAAGACAGCACATGCAGCCATGGTGGTCCATGAATGCTAATGAAGACAGTTGTGCTGTGAAAATCCAACGGCAATCGATCCTGACCTCAGATGATGCAGCGGGGGTTTACCTGAGCGACATCTATGTGTGGAGAATGGATAAAAGTTACACGTTTCATTTATGATGTAACATTTTATAAATATATTTTAGATCGCCAATAGGTTTATTAGAATCAGTAACATTTCAGCTACATGATCGCATGCTCAGCTCATTATATTTGGGCTGTGCCCAATATATAGCCTACTGATTTTTGTCTGGTTCTTTGAACTCATTATTCTGTGCAGGTTTTGTTAGAAGCTATTTCTCCCTGAATATTTATCAATTAAACTTGAAATTTTGACACAGCATTACCACAGTAGTCAGGAGGGGTTTTATGGCTTTTCTAAGTCATCCAGCATGTTCTTCCGGATTTATCTAGGATTTTCTGGAGCACTATACTGCTCTTCAAATGCAAATGCAGTATTTGCCTACTTGTGATAATAATCCTTATTTCGTACTCTTAGTACATGAACATAGTATGCAGTGTGTAGTTGAATAATTTAGTGCAGGTAATACAATTCAGTGCATGATGCAATTAACTATCAAGACAGAAAAATAGATAATAACTGATTCAGTTCATCTTACGTAAAGTTGGTGTTTTTCTGATCTCACGTGCATAATACGTCATAAATAGCTCCAGCTGACATTATATCAGCTGAAGATATGTCAACAATATTGAACTTGTACAAATTTATGATAAAATTACGGCTGTTACTGGCCTCGGAACGGCTTCCACATAAACATAGCAAAGCACACAATTTAGCACATGTATTATCACTCTTAAGTTTATTTACAAAAAAGTTTTTTAAAAATGTAGATGTAATTGTCCGTTGACCGGTGTCGGATACATTTACGCCAAGTGGTATGAAACATTTCAATATGTTTGGACAAAAAATCCCACAGTACACTTCCGTATAAAGACATACAAAAAACTTTAAATAGGAAGTATTTAGTTTCACTAATTTGAATACTGCAGACTAGACGTTTACTCTTTTGATAAACTCATTAGTGATGCACCTAATGCATTCTTGTGATACCTGGTTGCCAATAATATGACCAAGATGCTGCTCACTAGACACGAAGCTGATCATGTGATTATTGAATAATACTGAAGTATCACAGTCATTGTCATTTAAAAAAAAAACAATGAGCTTACTTTTACTCAAGTTAAAATTTACTTGGAACTCTAGTGAAAATTGCTTACATATTTCTAATAAAACACATAATGACTTTTTACATGGTGCAAGCAGAATAATATCATCGGCACATCCAAATGCTACCATGAATAATAATAATAATAATAATAACATCTTTATTTTCAGAGGGTGAACCCAATGAGCCGAAGCTCATCTGCCTTGGGGCCCTCAAGGTGTACACACTAATTTGACACAAATCGAAATGTAATAAACATACCATATTTAATAGTAGAATGCTGTACAAAACCAAAAGGCAGCAAAAGCATACAGCTTCTGATGTTTGGTTCTGCAAAGCAGGGTAAAACATAATATGAGTGAGATATTATTATGAAATATTATAAGATGTTAAATTATACGACATCTCGATGATTTACAATAACAGTCAAATAATAAAATAAAATAATGTATTAGATATCAGACACATGCAATATATATTTAAAAATAAATTGACAAACTAAAGTGAAATAATACATGAAAATTTACACAACATAGACAATAATTATATTAATAAAAATAGTGACTCTAGCAAAAATAAAATTTCTTAAAACCTCAAATAGTTTTGGCATGTCTACAGGATTGACTTAAAGAGTTCTATATTTTTGGAGCATTGTAGCGCAAGCTTTGTCTGTGTGTATGAGGTATACATAAGGTATTATTACTTCCAGATCTAATGTAGTGTGACGTAGTGTTTTTGAAATAAACAAAAAATTCGGACATATAGTTTAGTGCTAAGTTATTCAGAGACTTGTATACAGCAAAGCCTGGTTATATTTAACAATTTCTTCAAAAGGTTGCCAATTTAATGTTTTGAACAGCTCAATCTATAGTACAGAGTAATCACAATCTAATATAAGTCAAGCAGCTATCTTTTGTAATTTCGTCATGGTATTGTTATCTGTCTGGGAACAATTCCCCCATACAGAACAACAGTAATTGAAATGTGGTCTAATATAATAGTTATAAAAGTTTTTTCGTACATTCTTATTTGATACAAAATATGTGGCGTCATCAGTAAAAAGAGATAATTGTATCAATCCTTAAGAACAACAGAGGCCCAAGTATAGAACCCTGGGGCACTCCATAAGTGACATGCAATGGCTCAGATAGCTTTGGTTTATATTTAACCTGTTGGGTTCTATTACTAGGATAAGAGGTGAACCAGCTTAGACTATCTTGGCTTAAGTTGTACAATTTTAATTTTTCCAACAAGATTATATGGTCCATCAAACGCTTTACAAAAATCAATGAGCATTACTCCGACCATATCACCGTCATGAATAGAATTCAACCAATCATCTATGATAAGGTTTAGGGCTGTTTTGCATGAATGATTGCGTCTGAAGCCAGACTGTCTAGATGATAATAAATCGTTGCATGAGAGAAATTCATATAGGTGATTAAAAACATGTCTCTCGAACACTTTCGAGAGAATCGGCAATTCTGATATTGGCCTGTAATTGCCGGGATCATCCGTCGCACCGGGAGATACTATTCCCACTTTCCACTGTTGTGGGAAAATATTAGATTTTATACTTTGATTACATATTTTAGTAATAATAGGTGTTATATGTTGCGCAGACAGTTTAAAATACGCGCTGAGATGTCATCTACACCAGTTGACTTTTTAATATATATCAATAGAAGATAGAAAATTAAAAACGGTTTCTTCAGAAATATTGGGTATTACAAATACATTGCTGGGCGGAAGTTTTTTTGTAATAAATGTTTTAAATGGCTGTAGATTCGGTGCAACATCTAGCTCCATTTTTCTCGACAAATGTATCTACAAGTTTTATGAAATGCTTATTAAACGCATTTGCTATTTATCTAAAATTTCTGAAATAATTCTGTGGTTGTGTTTATTTTGCTCAATGCTCTGAATGTAATACTTTTGTTTCGCAGCTCTTATTAATTTGGTTGAGCGATTTCTCCAGAATTTATAAGAATTGTGATTATTATAAGAATTGTAGATTCGGTGCAACATCTAGCTCCATTTTGTCGACATATGTATCTACAATTTTTATGAATGCTCATTAAACGCATTTGCTATTCATCTAAAATTTCTTAAATAATTCTGTGGCTGTGTTTATTTTGCTCATTGCTCTGAATGTAATACTTTTGTTTCGCAGCTCTTATTAATTTGGTTGAACGATTTCCCGAAAATTTTTAAGAATTGTGATTATTTTTCTTTTTATTTTTATGCTTATAGTTGTTTCTTATTTTTATTGTCTTTCTTATTTCACCGGTTATCCAGCCTGGTAGTCCAGTCATTTTGTGGCCATTTTTCGGATAACCTCAAAATAATTGCAACAGAGGTTTTTCCCTGCAAAACGTCTTATTAGTATCCCTAGAATGACATATCAAAACTTTACTCCGATAGAGGAATGGGAAATATATGTTTTTGAGCTACAAAGAAAGGTGTCGTTTTTCGTATTTTCTGCTGTCATTTCACATTTACCGCAAATCAATTAATGGTCATTGAAGACACAGTTTTGGTAACTAAGCCTATTTTTCGCCTCTTCATAGTAATCACACCATGCCAGATACATTTGAGAGATATAAATTAAAAAAAAAATTGTTCTAAATTTTAATTAAAATTTGGTGTAATACTAACTCATTTGAAAGTGATTTTCACCGATTATAAATACTTAAAATTAGGCCTACGTACATATCTTTTAGTCCAATCATTTTCTGGCTTTTTTCTGGATAACTGCAAACAAAATACATTTTTTGTTAACGGGATATATCTGGTTGAGGTCTGTAGTGTTTGTAAATAATACTCCAATACGGAAAGATGAACTTTGTTATCTGGCGGTTTTTAAAATGGTCCTGTTGTATACGCAAAACAGTTTTTCAACATTTGATATGATTTGTATTTTTTCCCAGATGTCTTGAAAAATAAAATAACTTTTCAAATCTTTGACAAATCTTTAAAAATAATCATTCATTTAAAATTGAGATCCATATTTTTTCATAGTTATTAAAAAATAAAAACACAATTTATTCTTCTTCGGACTCTTTATTGGAGTCGTTATCTCTATTTAGAGGAGAAGCCGAATTCAAACTTTACATACTCCACATGCATATGAACATTGTAGTCCATGTTTCTTACATGTGCACCTGCCAGTACTGCGACCGGCTTTGCAATTACACCTAATTATCTCCATTAATTTTAAGGGTCTAGGTGACAGAGAAGTCCGGATGGGTAGCATTTTCCCATCCTTAATCTTTCAGCCCCATTTAAATTCTTCCGGCACAAGTCTGCTTGCACAGCCTTTCCAGTCTTGAGGCTGACCATGTACAGTCTGACAGCTAACTTGTTCACAAAATCGCAGATAGCGGAGTGGATCAAGAGCTTCATTTGGCTTTCCATTATAGAGAGAAAAAAAAACAATCTCCATGGCCACCCCAATACTGTTGCTCGTGTTTTTAACAGCATCATTGGCCCCTGCAATACTGTTGTTCATGTTGTCAAAGTCCCTGGCTTCTCAAGCACTGTTCCTCCTTATGTTACCAACCTCCCTCGCCCCTCTAGCACTGAATCTCATGTTGTAAACAGCCTTCCTGGTACCTCCAGCACTGTTGCTCCTGTTGTTAACGGCCTCTCTGGACCCTCCAGTACTGTTGCTCCTGTGTTGTTAACAGCCTCTCTGGCCCCTTCAGCACTGTTGCTCCTGCTGTTAACAGCCTCTCTGGTACCTCCAGCATTGTTGTTCCTGTTGTTAGCAGCCTCAATAGCCCCTCCAGGACTATTTCTCTTGTTCTCCAATACTGTTTCTCTTGTTGTTAACAGTCTCTCTGGTCCATCCAATTATGTTTCTCCTGCTGTTAACAGCTTCTCTGGCACCTCCAGCCCTGTTGCTCCTGTTGGTAACAGCCTCATTGGTCCCTGAAATACTGCTGTTCCTGTTGTCAATGTCCCTCGCCCCTCCAGCACTGATTCTCATGTTGTAAACAACCTCCCTGGTCCCTCCAGCATTATTGCTCCTGCTGTTAACAGCCTTTCTGGCCCCTCCAGCACTGTTGCCACGCTTGTTAACAGCCTCTCTGGCCCCTCCAGCATTGTTTTTCCTACTGTTAACAGATAACCCCATCGAACACTGCTGTTCATGTTTTAACAGCCTCACTGGCCCCTCCAAGACTGTTTCTCTTGTCGTCCACGATTACTTATCCTGTTGTTAACAGCCTCGGTGGCCATCCAATCGTGTTGCTCCTGTTGTTAACAGCTTCTCTGGCTCCTCCAATACTGATGCTCCTGTTATTATCAGCCCCTCTACCCCCCCCCCCCCAGCCCTGTTTCTCGTGTTGTTAACAGCTTCTCTGGCTCCTCCAATGATGTTGCTCCTGTTGTTAACAGCCTCTATGGCCCCATCCAGCACCTTTTATCCTGTCGTCTCCCTGACCCCTCAAGCACCGTTGCTCCTGTTGTTAGCAACTTTCATGGCCCCTCTAATGCTGTTGCTCCTGTTGTTAACAGCCTACATGACCCTCCAATACTGTTGTTTCTGTTGTTAACAGCCTCTCTGGCCCCTCCAGCCCTGTTTCTACTGTTGTTATCAGCCTTTATGCCCCTCCAATACTGTTGCTCCTGTTGTTAACAGCCTCTCTTGCCCCTCCAGCCCTGTTTCTGCTGCTGTTAGCAGTCTCCCTGTCCCCAGCATTGTTGCTCCTGTTTTTAACAGCCTCCCTTGCCCCAACCGCACTGTTTCTCCTGTTTCTAACAGCCTCCCTGGTCCCTCCAATACTGTTGTTCCTCTTGTTAACAGCTCTCTGTCCACTCCAATGTTGTTACCCTGTTTTTAACAGCCTTTCATTCCCCTTTCGAACTGCTACTCAATGTTGTTAACAACCTCTCTGGTCTCCTCTCTGGCATACCAAGCAGGGGGTCTGTCGGAACAGTTAAAAATAATACATCAATTTGAGAATAAAATGTATGCTAATAATAGCATATGTGGTAGAATATTTCTGGGCAAAAATATTATTTTCCTAATTTGATCATATAATAAGTTACAGAATTTATTTTTATTTGTCCGAACTAACCCCGATCCAGGGTTGCAAATTCATCTGTAAGTTTAACTAGCCCAGAACGAAACTAGTCCTTACCATCATTTAGCATACATTTCTAAGCAAACTCCACTATCCCTTACAATTTTAACGGCGATCTCCCCCATGGCTACACAAAGGTGGCCTAAAGCCCGATTCATTTCATTTCCTCCATGGCTAAATGACGGCCCCATTGCCTAAGTTTACGAAAAACATGTACCGTTATATCGTCTCCTTCGATATTAAAGTACCGTTATATCGTCTACTTCGATATTAAAGTGTGTATCTGCCACTTTGTTGTCTAAATATATCTGAATACTTAACTAGGCATTGCAATCAAAAGTTCATAAAAAACTGGCTAAGAATTTACCGAAAAATCTGCAAAATTATGATCATCCACCACGGTTAACGTGAATCCGATTATTAGCCTACAGTAAAATTATGTATTTCGACATAAAGATACATAAAAACATTCAGAAAAAATATAATCATGGTTAAATAATAAATATTCAGCTAAAAAAAAATTAGACCCTTTTTTTAGACCCATCAATAATAAAATCAATTTGGGCATCAAAATCCGACGGGTGACCTGACTATTTGGGGTACTATAGTATCTGGACATTTATTTTGATTTTACGTTACCTATATCTCGGACAACCTTGATTGTTTTTATTAAATAGTTAATACCTTATTTAGGGTGCAGAAATACCTAATTGAAAGCCACCACGCGATCTGATTTTGGAATTATTATTGGTATAATTTTGTCATATTAAATTGAAAAGGTATAAACAAATTGTAAGTACAATTTAGAACATTTTTCTATTTTTTTCTCATTTATATCTCTTAAGTGTATCTGGTATGGTGTGATTTTTATGAAGAGGTAAAAAATGGGCTCAGCTACAAAAATTGTGTCTTCAATGACAACTAGTTGATTTGCGGTAAATGTAAGATGACACCAGAACATACGACGAATGACACCTTTCTTTGTACCTCAAACATATATATTTCCCATTCCTCCGTTGGAGTAAAGTTTTGATATGTCATTCTAGGAATACTAATGAGACGTTTTGCAGTGAAAAACCTTCTGTTGCAATTATTTTGAGGTATATTGATGAAATGACTGGTTGTTTTTCACCCTTAACACGTTTCTCAATTAAAGGTATATGCTTATCCACCACCTTTGAAAAAGTACGTACAAATAATGAAAGAATATCATTTACTTCTGTGTCTATTACTTCGGGCCATGTGATACTTGCTAAATTGTTCGAAAAATCAATAAAATTCAGTTCTTTTATATCACAATATAATATTTTGGTATGCATTCCTGTGGAATTACCACTTTTGTACATGACTTTTGTATTGATGACAACAAATGGAGCAAAGTGAGACAGACCACTTTTAACTACACAGCAATGACTCATATTGGTTTCACTTGAAACATAAATATCATCCATTAAACTTTTTTTCGCTCCGTTACTCTGGTGGGTTCTTGAACAATTTGATTGAGATTGTAATTAGAAACAAGATCTTTCCATGCTATTTTCACTGATTTGTCATACTGTCTGTCACTTTGAAAGTCTATATTTAAATCACCCATTAAAATTATTTGCTTGTTTTCTGAGACTAATATTATGGTCTTCCATTGAATTGAGCCATTCAGTTGTGAAAATTAGATTATATTTTGGTGGACGATAAACAAGACATACTAGTATTGGCTTACTTGTCGGCCTTAATTCAATCCATATTGTTTCAACTGAATATAAGCATTTATCTTCTAGATCAACCATGCGCTTGTAATTTAAACCATTAGCAATGTACAATAATAATCCACCACCTGCACTATAAGAACGGTCTTTTCTCTTTACTTGAAGACCATTGATACTAATAAAACTATCACATATTGACTTGTTGAGAAATGTTTCACATAAACCATATACATCTAACGGATTGCACTGAACATTTTCAAGATGTATACGTATTTCATCCAGTTTGTCTGTATGATCAGCAGTGATCAATCGATTTATGTTGTGACATGCAACACGTAACCCTTTCTTGAAAAGTGGAAATACACAGCGGTGATCACTAGTTTAAACTAGAAACGACTTTTACTTTTCAAGTAACAGTAATGTTTGGACTTTGACTTTTGCGACTTTTTGTGATATTTGGAAATTTTAGCACATTTACACCATTTGGAACATTTGAAACATTTTTACATTTCGGCCATTTGAGACATTTGGAACAATTCTCTGCAATTACAACTGTTATTTTGATGTGTAAATCTGGCATTTAAAATGTTGCTACTATTGATTTCAAACACCCGATGTTGGTTCAATGCTGGGCCACTGTTCGCGATGCTGGCCCATCACTGAAACATTATTGGATATACATATGTATTTTAATTATTACCCCCTGGTAATTAGAGGGTCAAGCCGGCCGGGAAGCCCAGTACAAGCCACCATCATAACGCGGCGTCCACATAACAAAGACGCATTGTGTTGACCGACTCTCCTATTGAATTGATCAACCGACATGTAAATCACTCTACCAACATTAGTACACATAGTGGATTTACTAAATCCTGAACAATTCTGGATCCACTAGCGGGATCACTGACAAAAGCTATAGCCTGGTACCTGAATACCTAAGGATCATTGTGCCAAACTTTGCCGTCGATTACTCCTAAACTGAAGGAGAAATAGCCCTTGCAAAAATGGTCAGTGGTAATCCATATAGTGGATTTATGAAATCTGGATCAAATCCAGATCCACTATCGGGATAAATGATAAAAAGGTCTAGTCTGGAAGATGTATACCTAAGGACCATTGTGCCGAAGTTTGAAGTACATTACTTGTAAACTGTCTCTGTAATCGCGGACTAAGAAAGATAATAATAATAATAACTAGAAACGACTTTTACTTTTCAAGTAACAGTAATGTTTGGACTTCAATTTTTGACTTTTTGCGCCTTTTTAGATTTTTTTGACTTTTTTAACATTTTTGACTTTTCGTGACTTTTTGACTTTTTTTTGCCTTTTTTTGATTTTTTTTTTACTTTTTTGATTTTTTTTGATTTTTTTTACTTTTGTAACTTTTGACTTTTTTTGACTTCTTGAGACTTTTTGTGAGTTTTTCGGCTTTTTTGACTTTTTGTGACATTTTTGACTTTTTGTGAGTTTTTTGACTTTTTGTGACTTTTTGACTTTTTTTTGACTTTTTTAGACTTTTGTGGCTTTTTTTGAGTTTTTTGTGTTTTTTTTACTTTTTGCGACTTTTGTGACTTTTTGTGATTTTTGACTTTTTGTGTCTTTTTTTTACTTTTTGTGACTTTTTTGGCAAATTTGGCACATTTGACACAATTGGCACAATTGGCACTATTCGCACATTTGACACATTTGGCACAATTGGCACAGTTGGCATATTTGGCACAATTGGCACATTTGGCACAATTCGCACATTTGGCACAATTGGCACAATCAGAACATTTGCCACATTTGGCACAATTGGCACATTAGGCACAATTGGCACATTTCGCACAATTGGCACAGTTGGCATATTTGGCACAATTAGCACAATTGGCACATTTGGCACAATTGGCACATTCGGCGCATTTGGCACAATTGGCACATTCGGCGCATTTGGCGCATTTGGCACATTTGACACAATTGGCACATTTGGCACATTTGGCACAATTGGCACAATTGGCACATTTTGCACATTTTGCACAATTGGCACATATGACACATGTGGCACAATTGGCACAATCAGAACATTTGCCATATTTGGCACAATTGGCACAATTGGCACATTAGGCACAATTGGCACATTAAGCACATTTGGCACAATTGGCACATTTGGCACAATTGGCACATTTGACACAATTGGCACATTTGGCACAATTGGCACATATGGCACATGTGGCACATTTGGCACAATTGGCACAATTGGCACATCTGGCACAATTGCCACAATCAGCACATTTGCCATATTTGGCAGAATTGGCACAATTGGCACATTTGGCACAGTTGGCATATTTGGCACAATTAGCACAATTGGCACATTTGGCACAATTGGCACAATTGGCACAATCAGAACATTTGCCATATTTGGCACATTTGGCACATCAGGCACAATTGGCACATTTGGCACATTTGGCACAATTGGCACATTTGGCACAATTGGCACTATTCGCACATTTGGCACAATTGGCACATTTGACACAATTGGCACATTTGGCACAATTGGCACATTTGGCACATATGGCACATGTGGCACATGTGGCACAATTGGCACATTTGGCACAATTGGCGCATTTGGCACATTTGACACAATTGGCACAATTGGCACATTTGGCACAATTGGCACAATTGGCACATTTGGCACATTTGGCACAATTGGCACATTTGGCACAATTGGCACATTTGGAAATTTTGGAGCATTTAGACCATTTGGAACATTTGGAACATTTGAAACATTTTTACATTTCGGGCATTTGAGACATTTAGAACAATTCTCTGCAATTACAACTGTTATTTTGATATTTAAATCTAGCATTTAAAATGTTGCTACTATTGATATTAAACACCCAATGTTGGTTCAATGCTGGGCCACTGTTCGCGACGCTGGCACATCACTGAAACATTATTGGATATACATATGTATTTTAATTATTACCCCCTGGTAATTAGAGGGTCAAGACGGTCGGGAAGCCCAGTACAAGCCACCACCATAACGCGGCGTCCACATAACAAAGACGCTTTGTGTTGACCGACTCTCCTATTGAATTGATCAACCTACATGTAAATCACTCTACCAACATTAGTACACATAGTGGATTTACTAAATCCTGAACAATTCTGGATCCACTAGCGGGATCACTGAAAAAAGCTATAGCCTGGTACCTGAATACCTAAGGATCATTGTGCCAAACTTTGACGTCGATTACTCCTAAACTGAAGGAGAAATAGCCCTTGCAAAAATGGTCAGTGGTAATCCATATAGTGGATTTATGAAATCTGGATCAAATCCAGATCCACTATCGGGATAAATGAAAAAAAGGTCTAGTCTGGAAGATGTATACCTAAGGACCATTGTGCCGAGGTTTGAAGTAGATTACTTGTAAACTGTCTCTGTAATCGCGGACTAAGAAAGATAATAATAATAACTAGAAACGACTTTTACTTTTCAAGTAACAGTAATGTTTGGACTTCGATTTTTGACTTTTTGCGCCTTTTTTGACTTTTTTAACATTTTTGACTTTTTGTTACTTTTTGTTACTTTTTGTTACTTTTTGACTTTTTTTTGACTTTTTTGCTTTTTTTGACTTTTTGTGAATTTTGTGACTTTTTTGACTTTTTTTTGACTTATTGAGACTTTTTGAGACTTTTTGACTTTTTTTTGACTTTTTTTTACTTTTTTGGGATTTTTTACTTTTTTTTACTTTTTCACTTTTTTTGACTTTGGTGACTTTTTGTGACCTTTGACTTTTTGTGACTTTTTTTACTTTTTGTGACTTTTTTGGCAAATTTGGCATTTTTGACACAATTGGCACAATTGGCACTATTCGCACATTTGGCACAATTGGCACAATTGGCACATTTGGCACAATTGGCATATTTGGCACAATTAGCACAATTTGCTCATTTGGCACATTTGGCACAATTGGCACAATTGGCACAATTGGCACAATCAGAACATTTGCCACATTTGGCACAATTGGCACATTAGGCACAATTGGCACATTTGGCACAATTGGCACATTTGACATATTTGGCACAATTAGCACATTTGGCACATTTGGCACAATTGGCACAATTGGCACAATTGGCACAATTGGCGCATTTGACACAATTAGCACATTTGGCACAATTGGCACATTTGGCACAATTGGCACATTTAGCACATTTGACACAATTGGCACATTTTGCACAATTAGCACATTTGGCACATATGGCACATGTGGCACAATTGGCACATGTGGCAGAATTGGCACAGTTGGCACAACCAGAACATTTGCCATATCTGGCACAATTGGCACATTTAGCACAATTGGCACAATTGGCACATTTTGCACAATTGGCACATTTGGCACAATTGGCACATTTGGCACAATTGGCACATTTGGCACATTTGACACAATTGGCACATTTGGCACATTTGGCACATTTGGCACAATTGGCACATTTGGCACAATTGGCACATTTGACACAATTGGCACATTCTGCACATTTGGCACATATGGCACAATTGGCACATATGGCACAATTGGCACATTAGGCACAATTGGCACAATTGGCACATTTGGCACAATTGGCACATTTGGCACAATTGGCACATTTGGCACATATGGCACAATTGGCACAATAGGCACATTAGGCACAATTGGCACATTTGGCACAATTGGCACAGTTGGCATATTTTGCACAATTAGCACAATTGGCACATTTGGCACAATCAAAACATTTGTCATATTTGGCACAATTGGCACAATTGGCCCATTAGGCACAATTGGCACATTTGGCACAATTGGCACATTTGGCATAAGTGGCACAATTGGCACAATTGGCGTATTTGGCACATTTGACACAATTGGCACATTTGGCACAATTGGCACAATAGGCACATTTTGCACAATTGGCACATTTGGCACAATTGGCACATTTGGCACAAATGGCGCATTTGGCACATTTGACACAATTGGCACAATTGGCACATTTGGCACATTTGGCACTAGTGGCACATTTGGCCCAATTGGCACATTTTGCACAATTGGCACATTTGGCACATATGGCACATTTGGCACAATGGGCACATTTGGCACAATTGGCACATTAGGAACATTTGGCACATTTGGCACAATTGGCACATTTGGCACAATTGGCGCATTTGACACAATTGGCACATTTGGCACAATTGGCACAATTGGCGCATTTGGCACATTTGACACAATTGGCACATTTGGCACAATTGGCACATTTGGCACATTTGCCACAATTGGCACAATTGGCACATTAGGCACAATTGTCACATTTGGCACAATTGGCACATTTGGCACATTTTGTGCTCATTTGGCACATTTGACACATTTGGCACATTTGGCACATTTGGCTCAATTCTCTGCAATTACAACTGTGATTTTGATGTTTAAATCTGGCATTTAAAATGTTGCTACTATTGATTTCAAACACCCGATGTTGGTTTAATGCTGGGCCACTGTTCGCGATGCTGGCCCATCACTGAAACATTATTTGATATACATAATGTATTTTAATTATTACCCCCTGGTAATTAGAGGGTGAAGCCGGTCGGGAAGCCCAGTACAAGCCACCACCATAACGCGGCGTCCACATAACAAAGACGCTTTGTGTTGACCGACTCTCCTATTGAATTGATCAAACGACATGTAAATCACTCTACCAACATTAGTACACATAGTGGATTTACTAAATCCTGAACCATTCTGGATCTACTAGCGGGATCACTGAAAAAAGCTATAGCCTGGTACCTGAATACATAAGGATCATTGTGCCAAAGTTTGACGTTGATTACTCCTAAAATGAAGGAGAAATAGCCCTTGCAAAAATGGTCAATGGTAATCCATATAGTGGATTTATGAAATCTGGATCAAATCCAGATCCACTATCGGGATAAATGAAAAAAAGGTCTAGTCTGGGAGATGTATACCTAAGGACCATTGTGCCGAGGTTTGAAGTAGATTACTTGTAAACTGTCTCTGTAATCGCGGACTAAGAAAGATAATAATAATAATAATAAGATGAAGAAAGTTGCTTTGCGACTCCAACATGCTTGGACCATAAGGTCCAAACATAATAATAATAAGATGAAGAAAGTTGCTTTGCGACTCCAACATGTTTGGACCATGAGGTCCAAACATAATAAGATGAAGAAAGTTGCTTTGCGACTCCAACATGCTTGGACCTTAAGGTCCAAACATAATAATAATGTCCAATTAACCAGCTACGCGAAAGGTACTATTACTTTTGATTGTTTCTGAACAGTTTATAGTTACCACCATGGGTTCATCGGGATTGCTTGACGACGAGGTTTCATTCCTGTTATCACATTTATCACATTGATCTGTTGGGGGTAGGTTGTATTGTCACTTCGGGTAGTCTTTAAATTTTCATGTGACCGTCGCGAAAAGAAGATTCGTGACGCTGATTAAAAGCAGCAACAATGTTTTTAGCAATCAAAATATGTGACCAATATAGCATCCGGCACGTGATTGTTCAAGCAAACTATTAATATACACACCAAACAGGATAGGGGATAAAACCCCACCCTGCTTCACACCATTACTGAAAAAAACGTCTCAAAAAAAGACGAGCCCCATTTAACTCTCGATATTTGACTAGTATAGAGAGTGGCTATTAACCTGCAGATAACAGGGCAAAGACCTCTGGACAAAAGTAGTCTGAAAAGTTTTATGAAATGAACTCGAAGGCTTTGCTTGCATCAAGTAACATACTAAACAATATTTCCATCATTCAAATTATATTGTACGGTCTCTTTGACAACGAATGTACATTGACTTGTAGAATGTTTTGGTTTAAAGCCAAATTGAGAATCATTAGAAGAAAGTGCTCTATCACAAGAGAGTAAAATCACCTAGTCTAGCAACTTGCCTAATATACTGCTTAGGGCTATAGCCCTGTAATTATTACTGTCATTCAATGACTTTCGTCTGTTTTCGGGAATTGTAAATAATAATGAAAAATATATATTCAGTTTTTTTGGTACAGCCATTACTTGCATCAGTTTTACCGAATTTAATTTTTGCTATAGCTTGTTCTACTAAGTTTATAGTAACACCACTTTTGCAAATACAGTCGGAACCGCTATCGTGAAGGTGACTCGACACTGACTTAGAAATATCATCCTGCGACATGTCTGTTTCATCATACGAAACTGAATTATAAAGGCAATCATATTTCCGTGAAAATATCTGACTTATTTTTTCCTCTGTTTGTGCGCCGTCAACCATTCCTGGCATAGCCTCGTGTGTTCCCTTAATCTTTTTAATTTCGTTCCAGAAATCGACACTGCGCTTATTAGATATTGATTCTGCTAATTTATTTCCCTGTGTTATTATACTTGGGCTATGCCCAAATATATTGATTTTACAACGGAACTTTAAACTTATTATTCTTGGCACGTTTTTGTGAGACGCTATTCCTCCCTGAATTTTTATCCAATCATTATGAAATTTGGATATCATATTCCCAGAGTAGTCAGGTATTCTGCTTTTCTAGGACATCCATCGTGTTCTTCCGGATTAATCCAGGATTTTCTGGATCACTATACTTTTGAATGGCAAAAGGCAGTTTCTGCTTGCTTGTAAAGTGAGCAGATACCGCACTATGCTGCTCTTCAAATGCAAAAGGTAGTATCTGCTTACTTGCTTACTCGGCTCACTTACTTGTAAGTGAGCCGATACTGCCTTTTGGCTTGCACGGCAGTAGGCCTATAATTGGGTCCAATATTGGTTCAATAGTGGACATGTCAGATGATTCTCCATTCATTGCCAGGAGGGTGAACAGGGTGCCCCTATGTCCAGATTTGATAATAAAAATACATTTATCTAATGTTTTAATTCTGGGCCAGCGTCGCAGACGGTGGCCCAGTATTGAACCAATATTGTGTATTTGGTATAAACAGTTGAAATCTTTAAAATGCTACAAATAAAATAGCAGTTGCAAATCTTTTTAAACGCAAAACGTTGAATCAATGTTGTTTTAATGTTGGGCTAGCGTCGCGGATAGTGATACAACATTAAATCAACACAGAGACAACTCAATGTGTGTACTGTGCACCCTGAATGCGATTCCATTTGACAAACAAATATTAATCTATTTGCAACTGCAAAAGCTCGGTGGGGACTTCTGAAGTCTAAAATTACAGTTCAGAATGGCTGCCAAAAAAATTAAAAACGCAAAATTCCAATCAATCTGTCATAATAAAAATAACCCAACCAAATTCAAAATGGCCACCACAAAAACTCATAAACCTAGCCCAAATATTATTGTTACTTAAAAAGTCACAATTCATGTCTAGTTTCAGATTGTTTTCTGGCAAATCTTATAGCATAATGGTATTTAATTCGACTTGATTTTTTAATATCTGCGACAGTTCCCTGCATTGGTGAGCCACACTGTTTTCAGATTGAGTTCCAGAATATTGCACGCTGTCCGTGCTCTTCTACGTGCTCCTTCCACCCAGGCACAGGCTTGCTGTGCAACAACTTACCTGTATCACTATGTGGCAGACTTTCTATCAATAATTCGAGCTGCTTATCAAGATTATCTTTGTACTCCAGTAAGTCATCCTTCGTAGCTTTATCCCACAGAGGTCTAATGTTATGTTTAACATTTCGATGCTCATTTATGTAATCAACCGGTCAATGTAATGACATTCTGATTGGGTCACGGGACGTCGCGCGAGACGTCGCGCAGGCAATCGCGTTGGTGTGTTTCACGCTCAAACGTGATAATTATACGAGCTGCAACTTCAGTAGTCACATCGCAACAACCCAGGGAACACGAGACGTTGGCCCAATGATTGGTTAAGGTTGGCCCGTCGTCTTCGACGCTGGCCCAACATTAACTCAGCATTGAGCCAACGTCTCGTGTTTGCTGGGTATCGACATGCACGCCATCAGTGTGCGTATAGCCACCATATAGCCACCGCTACCGGTTGTATTGACACCGTGTTCATTCGTAGAGCATTCGTACCGCAGCAAACGTGCTGTGTGAGGGGTGTTCCCCATTTTCACGCCGCTCTTTGTAGACCTGGAAAAGGTTATGTCGCGGGTGGAGGGACAGACAGACAGATATCTTTTCCCATCTTCCCTTGGCCAGTCTCACGCGAGTGCAGGTATCGCCCTGCGGGCTCGTGGGTAAGATAACTTGTTAGGGAGGATGCCTTTTCCCATAGCCGCTTTCTATCCCAAATAATAGTTCAAACTCCTCTGCAAAGTCAAAACTCAGTATCTGCTTACTTGCAAACTAAGCAGATACTGCCTGTTGGCGGTATACCAATCACTGTCTACAAGTATCAAAATCGAATCATTTTTATACTTTTGCTTATTTTTGCGTTTAATTTGACGTTCGGATCTACTATCTCCATAGTACATTGTCGGGTGATCCATGCAAGGTATCGCACCAGCTAAGGGTACAACAACTAGTATCCTTGCATGCCCCTGTAGTCGACTTACTCTGGTTCCCAGAGCCACACTACGCGGCGTGGCCGAGCTTCATGTAGCCTCTGGTATGGCCCAGTGGCGAGTGTTTGTGACTAGTTGCTATATTTAGATGAAAATAGACCTAATCCCCGAATTCAGGAATTTTTGAAAGGTCACTTCCCCGGATGAAGAGCTGTTCCCAGTATTGTATTTCCCCTCTGACGCATTTTCTATGACTTGACCCAGAAAATTATTCACCGGCCTCAATAGCACAGGCATGATGGTCACGTGACTAAGAACCGTGACCAATACCCGGCCATAATTGAAATTGGCCGGGCTCGCCAGGCAATAGGGCGGGGGCCCTAGGGTAGTGGTTAGCACCGCTGCCTTTCACGCCAGAGTTCGGGGTTTGGTCCCCGGTCTCGGCGGTTTGAAAGAAACAAAAAATGTTACTTCCCCATCCACGTGTGAAAGTCAGTATTGTGGGGAGCCTCCGTGACCGAGAAGTAGCGTGCTCGGCCTCAGACCGCCAGGGCCCGAATTTCGAATCCTGTGTCTGGAGGACAGTCTCATCTCAATCATCTCACCATCCTCAGGAGGTTCTCCTGGCCCAGTTTAGCCTATATGTGCACAAAGGTGGCCTAAAGCCCGATTCATTTCATTTCATTTCGCCAGGCAATAGTTGACTCTGCTTGAAATCATTGCATAACGTTTGGTCACATTGGCCGCGGGCCGTGAAGTTGGCTCAGCGTTCGCCCATAATTTGTTTCAGTGTGGTGGTTGCCAATATCAGATGCTCTCCTAATTATGTTGTATTAATGGTGGACCAGCGTCGCAGAGGGTGAGCCACAATCCAGCCAACATTGGCTCAGCGTACGGCGTTTGCTGGGATACAGTGTTGCGTTGATTGCCATAGCACTGATGAAGACAGATTCATACAGGGGCCTGATAAGGCCACTATGCATGTTTTTTTCTGTTTTAGATGAGCGCGCGCGTTAGATTAAGGCCGCGCATAACCAAAAAACATGTGTTTTTTTCTGCCCAGAGCGCTCATTGTATTTTTGCCGGAAAAACAGTTCCTTTCAGTAGATAAAAAACATTTATCCAACTGTGTTTTTTTTGTTTGATTTTTCATCGCCCTTATTTTAAAGGTGATCTATCACCCCTTATAGAGTATGAATAATTTTGTGACAACTAAATCAAAGTTGTCACAAGATGGGGCACAAGTGTTTCCTTATATGGGGTGATTGGCTATCATGTGACCCTCTGAGAGGGTCACATGATAGCCAATCACCCCATATAAGGACATAATTATTCATGCCATATAAGGGGTGATAGATCATCTTTAACTTTTCCAGAAATTTGTCCAATGTTTTTTGGTGTCGCCGTCATTAATATTTCCAGAAACAGGTTCAATGTTTTTCTTCAATGTTTTTTTTTCCACCCTCCCTCAATAGATTTTTTCTCATCTAAAACAGAGAAAAAAACATAGTGGCCTAATGGACAGAAAACGATCGACGTTTAGTGATTAAATTAGGAATCGATGGATCACTGTGCCAGAAATCAGGTGAATTCTACGAATTCAGGATGTGGTCAGCACAGACAGAAATCACAATACATTCACCTTTAACCCTTTAACCGCCGGTGTCGCATATATTCGGGTTTTATCAGCACATTAAGTACCACTTTTTAAATATGTTAAAGATGTTAAAGATAAAATGTGACATCAACCAGCAAGATTTTAAAAAAATTGACCTCCATTTTGTCAAATCTGAATAATTTTCACTCACTTGAAATTGTGGATCGGGTCAGCGAGACACAACTTCATATAGGTGAAAATTCAAATAGAATAATTTGGCGGTTAAAGGGTTAATGCTCTCAACGCTGAAATATTTTTTTTATAAACCAAACAGACCAAAACGTTTTTCAAATTTCTCAGTTAGCTCTTTCCGCTTCATTTGAATACCTCTGTTATGGGTCTAAAACTGCCATTATAAATATTTCACTCTTACAGTGCGGGGATCGACTTGAGACGTGAGAATCTGACGTTTATTCAGGAATCGGTTTTAGATGTCAGAATGTGACGTCTATTGACGTCAGATTCTGACGTCTAAGCTCGATCGCCGCACTGTAAGGGTTAAGGTTGTTCAACCTGATTTATTAGTAGATCAAATCACTGTCATTCGGAGCGAAAAGTATGTTTAAACATGAATAATTGCAAATATTTAGTTTCAAATTAGGTTTGTGATAATTATATACTTTGATTGTATTGCTAAAGTGAAATCACTTAACATGGCCTTTAAAGGTTCGTTTCAAAACCACTTGTAATCGTTCAATATAGAACCAACCAAATCTAGGGTATAGTAATTAAAGTCACAGGAAATACTGATTTTTTTCTATCTGGGGGTATATCTCTGCCCTCGTATTTCATTAATTCTGGCCTTCTGTGGCGCTCCAACATATTATTTCCATTGTCAAGTTCTAATAAGTTGGTACTGTTCCAGTCATTGCCATATTCAATTTAATAATGTTAAGTTGTTATGATATTGCCATCCTGTATTTGCACCACCAAAGTCTAAAATATTCACAAACAGCGGTTAAATAGTGTGCAAATTGTTAATCAAGACATGAAAATGACAAGAAATGCAGCAAACGGTTTGTAAATACAATGTATAGACTACATTGCATATAAATTGCTGAATTTTGTAAGAATTCCTACTAGGAAAATAACAAATGCGTCGTTGTTCCCAGTGACATATATTTGCGCAAAAAATGGATTTATTTCATTAGAATATAGGTCACAAAGTGACTGCAGCATAATAACCGAGAGTTTTTGGGAGGGCACATCGATCAAATCAGCGTGTGTGCGTGAATGATCCTTTCCGTTTCGGATAAAGCGCGAAGAGCTCTACATTCTTAGCTGTGAAAAAGGCCGAGGCCGAAGCCTTTTTCATAGCTAAGAATGTAGAACTCCGAGGGTTTTAACTGACTTAAAACACATCCGATCATAAGGAGGATCCCTCATAATCAACAGCTCGGTCACGCCTGACTGATTATAGTACCATAGGCCTACCATGATAATAGGTCTGTACTTGGTCAACAATAACTCTCTATTCCCGGCTTAGAATGTCGTGGTCGGACAAAGCAAATAATGTAGTGGTGTGTTTTAATGAAAGGACACATTGATCATATCAGCCTGTGCGCGTGAATTCTCCTTACCCAATGGTCGTACGCGGAAGCAAGTATAGGGGATAAAAACGTGTCTATGGATCACCCCAGCATAATATACATGGAGAATAATCAATCTACACTTTCTGGATGCATATCACAGAGAAGCCGAATACGTTGCCCAAATAATGGAGTCAGCATTGACCAATGTCTCTTTTTTAACGCTGCCATCATATACCACGTGGGAATCGATTGGCCTCTTCAGGTTTCTTTCAGTCGGCCACTTAGAGTGCATCCTTCTAGCATGTCTAAAGAACCATTTAGTGCATTTGACCCTGACATAGCACGTCATCAGAGTACATGGCAAAGCTAAAAGGCAGTATATTCTCACTTGTAAAGTGAGCACATTCTGCCTTTTGGCTTTGCGCGGCAGAGTGGATAAATCACTCAGTTACTTCCTTTATCCATCGATGAGACGCTTACGTCGAGTCAATATAATAATATGATAATATCTTATTATTATGGTGTCGCCGATATTCTCATTATCTGAGTGACCGTGATCCCCCCCCCCCCCCCCGTATTCAGGTTTCCCGAGCAACAACGTGGAGCATCGGTTTGTGCTCCTGCTGTGGAAACCGATGATACAAACGTGGGTATAGAGGTTATCCCGCGTGGATCGACTTTAGACGTCAGAATCTGACGTCTGTAGACGTAAGATTATGCCGTCTAAGAGTAAAAATATTATTTTGTTTTATTATGGCCGTAGCCGTATTCAAATGAATCGGAAAGAGCTAACTAAGACATTTATGAGAGTTTCAAATTGAAAAACCCTTCGGTTTTCATGGGTTTTTTTGACAAAAGTAATTGACCAATTATTTGTTAATCAAATGTATATTTTCTACATCAATTTTACTGATGATTGTAGTAGGATAGTCAGCAAAAGGGATAACATTTAGAAGTGCACTTATTTACAAAATCATTGATTTTTGCAAAAAAAAGGGCCCTAAAATTGATCCCTGGGGAGCCACAGTCGTAGTTTGTGCCATTTCGGTATTTTGATGGTCAAAACGAATTGCCTATTTAAGGATAAGATGCTAGAAGATCTTGATAAATGCAAGAAATACCTTAATACAAGTTATCTAATAATGTATCATGATTTAATGTGTCGAAGGCTTTAGATATGCCAACAGGAAATTCCCTTCTTGCATCAATAATATACAATTATCTATTAATTCCAGTGCAACTAAATCGGTTGAACGTCCTTTTCTAAAGCCATATTGACTGCTGCGGAGTAATGTATTACTTTCAAAATACGGTAGATGCACAGTTGTGAGTTACCAACTTTCCTCAAATATTTTAGATAATGATCATAAAATTATATAATTCGAAAAAAGTGTAGTCACCTTTTTTCGTATAACGGCAAAAAAATTGGGGATTTTTAATTCATCCGAAAAAAAAACACTGCATTTGTTAATATTCGATAACATATAACAGTTAGTGGTTTGCGAATTACCGATTTGATAGATTTTAATCAAGAATTGGAAATATCATCCACATCACAGTTCTGCAGTGCAAAGTCAAAAGGAAGTATCTGCTTACTTTACAAGCAAACAGATACTGCATTTTCCCTTTGCAGACAGAGCTGGTCTTAATAATCAATTATTCGGATAATTAAAAATATTATCTATAAGGTATTTGTTTACCACTAAGTGATTTACCACGATGTACTTTGTTTTACTATCAAATTCAGGACCAATTCTTGTACAACGTAAATTAAACTGATAGCAATTTCTGCTTTATCTTTGAAGATTTTTTTTTCACGTGAAATATATCTGGGATATCAGTATGTTTATTTGTTTTTCTTATGCTGCTTATAGCTAACCGAGTTTTTTCAAAAGGGCGGGGGTCCTGTTGCAGTAGTTAAAGCTGCCTAATTAGAAAGTCGGAGATCGCGGGTTCGAACCCCGCTCTGGCATTCAAGTTTCAAAGAGACAGAATAGTTCTTATCCGCTCACTCGTAATGTTTTAATATTGTGGAGAGCCTCCGTGAGGTAGCGTGCTCAAACTCAGACCGCCAGGGCTCGAATATCGAATTCTGTGTCTGGAGGGCAGTGTCAACTCAATCGTCTCACCAATCCTCAGGAGGTTCTCCTGGCCCAGTTTAGCCCACATGTGCACAAAGGTGACCTAAAACCCCATGCATTTCATTTCATAGTTAACCAAGCCCGTTTTATATCATGTTCAAACGTTTTAAACAAGATTTCGAATGATATTGTTAGGCTATTGTCATTAAACGTCCAAGTATTTTATTATAACTGTGGGGGTTTGATTTGAGAATTGAGAATTTATTAGATTCAGGTTCAGACATATGCGTAATTTTATACAGTTTGTTTCTCAATTGTATAGACTTTATGATTCCTTGTGTTATCCATGGTAACTTTTTCTATATTTCTTGTACTTTATTATTTTCTTTTTGAAGTGTTTGTCATTCATTTCGGCATTGCAATTATCTGAAATATGACAATTATTATCATGATCAGTTTGTATTGTATAATCAAGGCATAATAATGTGATGTGGTATGCAAAAGATAACATTGCGACCAGGCTACTGCGTATTATTATTGCCTGTTATATAAATTCTCACACTCTGTAGACCCTACAGTGGTCTTAACTATGAGACGTATATCGGCTCATATCGCACTCTTGCTCTAGTTTGAACTACCATATATGACGGTTATGTCATGCGTCACTTGATCGTGTGAGAAAATACAAACGTTGTTACTATTTCGTGCGATATTGGAAAATACAGCACACATCCTGTGAATAAGGTGTTTGCCTAAAGGCCCACACCTTATTGATTAGACGAGTGTTGTATCAGAAATTGTACATATCGTATGTACGATCTCTGATTGTATTTTCCCATATCGCACTCATATCAACACCGCTTACATATCAGCTAGTCTATAGGCCTACTAGTAGTTAATAGTAATATTCTATGTGGCACTTCCCGGAAACTGCACTGAAAAAAATAAAATATATTTATAATGGCCGTAGACCCATAGCATATATATTGTGACGAAAATGCTCTACCAGCCTCTATTTTGTCATTGTATTTTTTTCTACCGGGATCTAAGTTCAGTGGACTAATTTAGCCTTATTATTTCTATAGTTTAATTGCAGATCCTTGCCGCATCAAGTTCAAATACCAGTTTTGACCTAATGAGCCAAGGATTATCATTTACTTGAGGACGAAATTGTATTACTGTGGTCCGAATTTGATACCTGGATCAGTGGACTCACACTCGTCCTCTGGATGTCAGTCCACTGTACTATTTTCTCACGTGGCATCAGTCTTATAATTTGAATTGAACATGTGTCCAGCTTTTTTTTACTGTTAAAATATCTTTATTAGTTTAAATAGTATGTGGTTAGTTTAATAAGTCTAGAGCCGAATGGGGTCATCACTAAATGATATTTAGCAATGATCCTACTCGGCGTAGTAACATAGTGACCCATCTGGGAGTTGATAAAATCATTGGGATGGAGGGATCTCACCCTCTTCCCTTCCGGACTATTGTCGATACAGCAGTGACACTACTGGATCAGGCCGTGCTTCCACGTAGAGACAGAAGAAGGCATGATGAGCCTATAGTTTTTCATGTTTCATTATTTAATAGTTTAAGTCATCTACCATTGTGCGTGGACTAGGCCAGCTGGAGACCTGACGATATGGGACAGGAAGGTGCAGTGGACCAGAGGCTGTATTGTTGGGAGTAACCCATGTAGGGAGAGCTAGGCCCAGGGTTAGTGAGTACTGGATTAGTCCTGTATTAAATAAGTCCTGTATTTTTTTCACTTGGCCCCGATTAATTTCTATTGTATTTTTTTTCTTATCATTTTTTATATTATATTTCTGTATGTCCATAGACTACTTATTATCACCAGACATGTGGTCTGAATAGCTCTGTCTGTTGGAATGTCAATTCTAACAGGCATGTCTAGGCCTGGGCCTAGTCTACTGTCATGTAAATAAATAAATGTTATCTTATTTCTATCTTTCTTCTCCTTCCTTATTGTTGCATTAATCTTTTGTCCGTGGTCTCCGCCTGTCCGACTTTTTTATATATGTTTCGGTCCGCATTTTAGATTTGTTATGTAATTAGAGTAATCCAGTTCTAAACTGAGGGAGAGCGGGGCGAGTTCAAACTTTACAATGTGCGCGGTCAGATGCTGAGGGTAAAGGCGGCATCCTGACAAGATTTAAGCCAGACCCAGTCGCTTGACCGTGACAGTATTGAAATGAAGCAGAAAGAGCCAACTAACACATTTATGATGATTTAAAATTGAAAAAAACAACATTTGTTCTCTTGGTTTATATTTAAATATTTTCGCGCTTTAAAGGTTAACTCTTCCTTTACTAATTTCGCATTTAAGCCAAAACTACCTTCCTTTACCAAATTCGCATGTATGCGAAATCCACATATGTACATGCATTGATTGCGATGGAGATATTTCATTACATGAGTGGTTGAAAATAGTCAACAAGAATGGTCAGAGACATCGACGCAATGTTCTCTTGCATTTGTAATTCATGCAATGTGGGCATTCGCATAGCTATAACCAGTATGTGCCCAGGGGCTACATCAGGGTTCCCGGGGGTAGCTTTATCAGGGGGAAGTCGGTAAAGGAAGAGTTAAAGGTGATCTATCACCCCTTATATGGTATGAATAATTATGCCTTTATATGGGGTGATTGGCTAATATGTGACCCTCTGACAGAGGGTATTGTGGCAACTTTGATTTATTTGTCACAAATTTATTCATACTATATAAGGGGTGATAGATCACCTTTGGAGTCCTGCGTTCAATAAGCAGACGTCACCAGGTGACTGGAGAGTGGGTGTGAATATATCGATGTTCTCATTGTCCATACAGATAATCCCATCAAACAAAAAGCATCGGTATAGCACTTGTACAACGTCGGCCCAACGTCTCCGAAGTTGGTTCAACATTGTACAAATGTTATGCAAATGTTTTGTGTTACTGGGATGTCGCATTGCGGCACTAAAAAAATTAAGGATGTGGGTGTCAAATAGTCTGGACCATCTGCATGTAATCAGTCAATATAGTAGCATTTTTTCAAGGTGAAAAAACGTCAAAAATACAAGACACCATTTCTTCAATTTTTGTTTTATTGAATTAAAACCACACAATCAGGCTAAAAGCATGAAAAATCGATGATTTTATTTTGGCTTCTTAATAATATATGACCATATGCAAACGTTTTTTTAATTTTTGTGCTGGCATTTACAAGTTAAGCGAGATATAGAGACGAAATTCCCGTATTTCTTATTTTGGACATGCAGACTATACTAGGCCTAGACTCTGATAGCCTACTTGGCCTGGTCACTAGGCCTATTATGGCAAGGCAATTATGTACACACTGCAAACTTGTTTTATATTTTTCTATAGATGTTAGAACTATATATGTCAGATTCTGACGTCTAAAGTCGATCCCCGCTCTGAAAGAGTAAAATATTTATAATGGTCGATATTCGTTGCTTCCCTGGTGCGGACAAAATCTTTATCCTAGATGCGTAAATCTATTTAATATGAGGTCCAGCAAAGGCTCTGCTGCTCTTGCATGACTCGTAACGCATGGAGTTTTCCTAATTTTATTTCGTGGCGTTATTTTTAATTATGAGGCATATATTATTATTATTATGTGCAATGCTCGAAAATCTTTATAGGTCACTTCTAAGTAGCATAATAACGAAGATATAAATGTTAAGACATCTGGATGGGTTATACCAGAAATACATATTTCTGCTTATACACATATTCGGGATCATTTTTCAAAATGTCAATGTATTTTATATTTTGTGTACTGTTGTGAACCCTTGAAGCGCTACGCGCGATTATAGCCCTTTAAAACAGTGTTATTAGACTATTACTAAATCACTGTTATTGAGAACAAAATGTGTGTTTAAACACCAAGCTTTGCAGATGTTTTGTCTCAAATTAACCCTTCCCAGCCGAGTTTTCAAATGAACTTTAAATAAAAATAATTACTCAATACAAATATTAAGATATCTTTTAAACGGTTATTCCAATGCACATGCAATTTTCTACATGCACGGAAAACACTTGGGCGATCAATAAAAGCTTCTTATCATACCCCTCGAAGACGTACTCTTACTCCCTAAAAACGGTTTCCATGGCAACAGTACACACTTTTATGTATTTTGTATTTTCAAGACTCACGATATCAAGTTAATATAGAAAAAAACTATATTTATATAATAATATAATTGTAAGATGTCCGTGGGACATGTTACACAACAAATCTTCAATATAAGATCAGTAGCTGTTGTTGCTATGGGTATATACGTCAACAACCATTAACCCTTTCCATGCGAAATATTTCATTATTTGCGAAATAAAATGTAAAAAATGAATCATTTCAGTAGCTACCGCTGAGCTTGCAAAACATTTTCAGCAGTTCAGGATATCAAAACGAGTATCATTATTAGTATGGGATTGAGTTACATGTAGACTCTTTAGGTTAGATTATTCAGGACAAGTTCAAGGTCATTTCACTTCACATGATTTTGGGGAGCTGCCACAGATGATGTTTCTATACATTGCGCTCATCCAGAAGTGGGCAATATGGCTTGGCTTGTATATTTTTTTTTATTTGATTTCACCTAACTTTGACCTTGCAATGACCTTCAGGTGACCTTTAATTGACCCTAATGTTGCATGATCACAAAGCCCCGCCTCTGCCGAATCCCACATGTATACATATGGTTAATACACATTGTAGATCCACAGTTACAGCCATTATACCAAAAGACGTGCATTTCCATTAAATGACCACCATTATCCCTGGGTCCTGGCATGAACTTGAGAGTTAAAGGGTTAGTACAATTAAATATGAATAGAGGGTAAATATATATTTAAAATTATTACCGAACTAATTAAACTTTGCACAATACATTCTGTCCGAAATTATACAATTTTAAATGTATTATGGCAATCTAAAGGCCCTGTGAATGTAGAAGACGGGCATGGGAAAAATGACGTCATATTTCACCGGCCCTCAGGGGCCGTACGGGCGTGAAAGGGTTAAGCAAATATGAGAAATTTTCACCCACCTGAAGTTGTGGGTGGCGGTAGCAACATACAACTTCAAGTGGGTGAAAATTTAAATAAATTAACTTAGCGGGATAAGGTATTTTGAATGACACCCGCCACCTACAATTCATTACTACGTAAAAATACACTACATTTTATATGTTGCGAATACATATAAAGAGTAAATCTATACCCTATCGTTTTAATCCAATGAACAATATAATATAGGTAAACTATATAATATATATATATTTGTGATTCGAACATTTAAGACAATAATCATTCATTCATTGATTCATTCATTGATTCATTCATTCATTCATTCATCCATTCATTCATTCATTCATTCATTCATTCATTCATTCATTCATTCATTCATTCATTCATTCATTCATTCATTCATTCATTCATTCATTCATTCATTCTTTCATTCATTCATTCATTCATTCTATCATTCATTTAATCGTTAGTTATTTTATTCATTCATTTATTCGTCGTTCATTATTCATTCGTTCAATACTTCATTTTAATCTGCGTTTTTAACTTTGCCTATAATTATTAGAAACACTAAATGTGCAATTTTGCCCCCTAGAGGTAAACATACATCTGCATTACCGGAGGACACTGTATACATACATGATATCAGAAATACATTATGAATTTCGGATGATATACATGTAATATAATTATATAATAATAATAATATAATAATAATAACAACAACAAGAACAACAGCAAGAACAACAACAAAGAAAACAACAACAACAACAACAACAAAGAACAATAACAAAAACAATAACAATGACAATAACGATAATAATAATAATAATAATAATAATAATAATAATAATAATAATAATAATAATAATAATAATAATAATAATAATAATAATAATAATAATAATAATAATAATAATAATAATAATAATAATAATAATAATAATAATAATAATAATAATAATAATAATAATAATAATAATAATAATAATAATAATAATAATAATAATAATAATAATAATAATAATAATAATAATAATAATAATAATAATAATAATAATAATAATAATAATAATAATAACAACAATAATAAGATTAATAATAATAATAATAATAATAATAATAATAATAATAATAATAATAATAATAATAATAATAATAATAATAATAATAATAATAATAATAATAAATAATACTAACACCAACAACAACAACAAGTGGAATTTTTTCTAATGTTTACTGTCAGCAGCTTATTGTTGATTTTTCCTTGCGGAACATTATATTCAGTGGTAAATTGATCCAACGTGTAACAAGTAAAAAATGAAATGAATCGGGCTTTAGGCCACCTTTGTGCACATATAGGCTAAACTGGGCCAGGAGAACCTCCTGAGGGTGGTGAGATGATTGAGATGACACTGTCCTCCAGACACAGGATTCGAAATTCGAGCCCTGGCGGTCTGAGGCCGAGCACGCTACCTCTCGGTCACGGAGGCTCCCCACAATACTAACTTTCACACGTGGATGGGGAAGAAACATTTTTGTTTCTTTCAAACCGCCGAGACCGGGAACCGAACCCCGGACTCTGGCGTGAAAGGCAGCGGTGCTAACCACTACCCTAGGGCCCCCGCCCCGTGTAACAAGTAGACTAGTGAGTAGACTAGTGCAACGCGGTGCAAAGCCAAAAAGGCAGCAAGTGCTTACTTGAGAAAGTAAGCACTTACTGCCTTTTAGCATTGCACAACAGTAGGCTTATATAATAATGACGTGCCTAATGATGTGTCTAACAAGACCTGATTACGCGCTCCCGGCGACCAGGCGACACGGTCCACGTTATTAGCAGCATGTATAAACACCGGGGCGATAATTGGAACGAATTAACCCTTATACTGCCGAGGTATGTTATTTAAATTTCCCCCCACTTAAAGATGTGTCTCGCTGCCGCGATCCACAGCTTTAGGTTGGTGAAAATTTCTCATAAATTATTTGCTTTTTTCGAGACCAAATATCTGCAAATCTTAATTTTTAAACACACATTTCATCCCCAATAAGTGTAAATTGAATCATATTAACCCTTACAGTGCGGAGACTGACTTTAGTCGTCAGAATCTGACGTCTGTAGACGTCAGAATCTGACGTCTAAATCGATCCCAGCATTGTAAAATATTTCTAATAGCCGTAGAACCACAACATAAGTATTCAAATGAATCGGAAAGAGCTGAATAAGACATTTATGATAATTTCCTTTTGAAATAAACCCTTTGATCTCCAAGGTTTGTATAAAAAATTCAGCACCTCAAGGGTCTAGCAGCTAATAAAACAGATTAGCAGGTAAGTGTTAAAGGTCAGCGTTGATGATGTGAAGCATGTGTTAACTAGCGTATTGTTTAGGAAGAACGTGCCACGAAGATGGCCATCTCAAGTTCTCAACCAATCCGAAGCTTGCGATATATCGTAGCTCGTACGAGAATACGGGCCTAGGCTACTTTGTGATTCTGTCAAGATACAAGATCTATATTAATTTCTCCAAACGGTATGTACAGTACAGAGTGCCGAACATATAGCAAATAATGGTTACAAATAAAGATGTCTAATGAGTATTATACATATCAAGTCAACATTTAAAATTTTTAGCTACAATAAAAAGTGTAATTTTATTCTTTATGTTAAGTATGCTTCCGAAATTAATAACATTTGGTCTCTTATATATATTTTCGGGTAAAAACGTAATTTTTTATTCTATTGAGGCAGGACATTTCATACAAAAATGGAATTCTTCCCCCAGTTACACATTTTCATGCGCTTTCATTTCTTGGAATCCTTGTATAGCGACCTATTTATATGGATAATCTATGATTTACAGTAAAAAAAATTACATACAATGTATTTCATTGCATCAGGCAATTTACACTGCCCACCCTAGACAATGCTACTTCGCATGTTAAATTGTTGTGCAGATGGTTGACGTCATATGTCCCCCGCTCTCAATTTTAAGTATTGTAGTAAGCTTGTGATTGGCCGGCTGTCTTGCTAAAAGTACCCTGATCGGCTGGCGAGAATAATATTGGGGCAAGTATTCGTGTTTGCTGGGAGAGCTGTCCGCATTTTGATACACGCGTGCCGTCTGTGTCTGGTTGGAACAGGCTGCACAGTGCTCTGTGTACAGGCAATTCTGTCAAATAGTTTTCTAACATAAATTATGCCTTAAACAATCTATATTCATAACATTTGACACCTATATCAACATCACTTCTCCATTTCTGTATTTACTGGTCTAGTAGTCTTTGTTTGATATTTACATTGAGCCATGTACTTTCATTAATATCTTGTTTTATCCATATTTTGACACGGTGACACCCTTTAGTCAGAAGGCCCGTTAGTCAGAAGGCCCGTTAGTCAGAAGGCCCTTTAGTCAGAAGGGCCGTTAGTCAGAAGACTTATTAGTCAGAAGGCCCGTTAGTCAGAAGGCCCGTTAGTCAGAAGGTTCTTCAGTCGGAAGGCCCGTTAGTCAGAAGACTCATTAGTCAGAAGGCCCGTTAGTCAGAAGGCCCGTTAGTCAGAAGGCCGTTTGTCACAATGCCCTTTAGTCAGAAGGCCCGTTAGTCAGAAGACTCATTAGTCAGAAGGCCCGTTAGTCAAAAGGCCCGTTAGTCAGAAGGCCGTTTGTCACAATGCCCTTTAGTCAGAAGGCCCGTTAGTCAGAAGACTCATTAGTCAGAAGGCCCGTTAGTCAGAAGACCCGTTATGCTGTTGCTGCTGCTGCTGCTGTTGCTGTTGCTGCTGCTGCTGCTGCTGCTGCTGCTGCTGCTGCTGCTGCTGCTGCTGCTGCTGCTGCTGCTGCTGCTGCTGCTGCTGCTGCTGCTGCTGCTGCTGCTGCTGCTGCTGCTGTGTTGTTGTTGTTGTTGTTGTTTTCAATTTCAAGTAATCATAAATGTCTTGGTTACCTCTTTCTGCTTCCTTTAAATGCCTATCTTATCGGTCTGCGGCCATTATAAATATTTTCATTTTTCAGTGCGAGGATCGACTTTAGACTCAGAATCTGACGTCAAAAGACGTAACGTTCTGACGTCTAAGGTCCCCGCGCTGAAATATTTAATTGATGATCTACTTGGTCATTTCAGGATAATAATATAATAGCCTACGTAACAAATTGATATTTTAATATATTTATAATATTTTACATAACTGAAAAAACAGGAACATTTAGGAATACCATTTTTTCCCAGCACCTAAATTCTGGAACAATTTGTAGGAGGTCATACGTTCCATTGAATCCGAATCGGGGTTAAAATCAAAAGTATCAAAGGTTATTGGACCTGTCTCTTATATTATAATATTAATATACATAACACTGGCGAGAATCTGTATGAATTGCAGTGAGTTACAACAGCATTAATTTTGGCTGATATGCATATTATTGACAATAATGGCGGACCATTTTATACCAGGGGAGAGAGTTTTTTCTTCCTCACCAATTTTGTTCCTAACAGAACCTAACAAAATTTGAACGTTTGTGCGGAACCTTTTAAAAACTTAAGTAAAATCCATAATGAGCATGTCTGTTTGGGTTGTACTACTGGCCAAATCCTGAAAGAGGGAAAGAATCCGTGATTCGCAAGAATAATTTCGACGAAAACCATGCTGGAGAGGAAAGAGATGTTCTGAATTTCAAGATGTTTTATTAAATTAATTACAATAATATGTTCCATAATTTTGGATGCTATGCATGTCAATGAGACGGGGTGGTAGGTACTGGGCTTGTGCTTATCACCCTATAGGAATAATTTCATTACTTAGCTCCTTTAAGACTATCGGATGTTATAAAAATATATGTCCAGATTTTAATTTGGGGCTCCTAGTCTAGTAGGAAGAAGGGGGTATCGTGTAACCCCCCCCCCCCCCAGAAATCAATTTCTAAATGATGTTTCTAGATTAAAAAAATGTCACAGAAAACGATTTGCTATGTTAAAAAGTTAGTAAAATGTCCCACATACCTTTTTTATGCAAATTAGTGACGCCATTACTGGTAAATGTATATTTCGCCATATCTCAGCCAATAATGTACATAGCATTTTATGAAAATTGCTGAAACGCGACTAAAACCTCTGGTAAACCAGATAAACAATCCCTACATAATCACCTCAGATTAGAGATTTTTTGTATATTGCGTTGAGAAATAATAAAAAAAATGAGAAGCTGCCATTTCGTAAAAAATACTGAACGGCAATTACCATCCCTTTGTTTTGCGACCGTACGGTGGAGTGCCTTTATGCAAAATGACGTGTGATTTGGTTGAGCGGCTCACATACATTTGCGAGCTATAGGGACGGCGCAGCGACTGTATACTGAACACATACCTGCCTCCCGGAAGATGCATTATAATATAACTAATCTATACTAAAAAAGCTATGACCATATGGTCGATTCCCACGAAAGTGATGCATTTGGACCTTATTTTGAAAAAGGTTATTTTTTTCAATATTCAAAATAAACAGCGCCTTTATATTACGCATTCTGAAGCGCCGCACCTGCACCTAATCAATAGCCAACACTTTGATTGCTTTTATAAATTTGAATTTTTTTAATTCATATTTTTTGAAAATTTAAAACTCGTGTAACCCTACGAATACAGCTTGTGTTATGATATCTGAGTAAATCAATATTGTACAAAATAACTATTTTACACATTATATCTATGATATAAGCTGTGCTTGCTATTTATTTGCTGAACCGAATTCATTGTGGAGCATGTCCACATAATAGTGTAGCTAATAGCAAAATAGGTGCAATAATTTGAAGTGCGTTTTTGTAACCATACGAATGCGCTTTCATGTTCTATAAAACGAATACTACTACAAATTAACACAAGCTCTTTTCTCTGAATACACTTGTGATACCAATGTATAATATGGGCAAGGTAACGTATCGGAAAATTATACATTTTTTTAATTTCTTCCTTTGAACACTACCGGGTTTTTCTAATTTGTGTAACCCTACGAATTTTCAATAAAGAAATGGCAGCTGTGGAATTCCATGAAAGCACATGGGGTTTACAACCTTGTCTAACAGAATAACCAAGGTACAGTGTACGTGACAGTCAGATTTTAATGGTTAACATAGATATCTTGAAACGTTAGCAATGTTCGAATTTTTAAGATGTCCTACAAATTATCACAGTGCTATATTTCACTGTGTAGGTGTGGAGAATACAGAAGTTAATTGAATATCCATGGTGCATTATCATGTCATGATATAGCAATATGTGGATGATATCATTTAAAATATACTCATGTAATAGAAGAGCCACCATCATTCGTAGGGTTACACAAATGTTAGGTATTCGTAGGGTTACTATCTACAAGAGAAAAACGTAAATGATTGAAAAATATATGTTGTTCTCATTGCAAAACAGGCCAAGAATAAAGCAAACATCATAGTGAGCACTTACAAGGTGTAAAACTCAACAAGCTAATAAACATTCATATCCAAGAAATAAAATACATGTTTTTAAAAAGTTTGAAAATTAGTTTAACTCACCAATGCAAAGGCAAATTTACTGTTAATATACTTTGTTATACATTATATTGAAAATATATCTAACGTGTATTCTTTTGTGTATTACAAATATTGGAAATATTAATTCAAGCATATATAGCATCTAAAAGAGTTCACCACTGTGTGTATTCGTAGGGTTACCAATTTCACAAATAGCTTCTTTGTTGCATAACACAATACGAGTTTAATTGGCTTTGCAAGACCTTTCTCTAAAAACACAATATTTTTAAAAAACAATATATACAAGCAAGCAAAAACAAGTGGTATTTAAAACGTGTGTGATGCAATAACGCCATAATCACTGTCTGACTTCACCAGTTGGAAATACATACAATTATTTGACAAAATAGATATTCTGTTCAATGATCTATGTGAAGTTAATTATAGCGTGGTAAATCTATTGGATATTGAGCAGTATCATACGGGAGAACACACATTTTTTTTAATAATATAACGAGCCTTCAATATTGCAGTATTGTGATGATTTTTCATAGGCCACCTACATGGAGTAGCCCTACAAATGACAGCGTAACCCTACAAACAAAGCTGTTATAAGCATTTTGAATCGACATAGAGCAACCAGTTTTACCCTTTTTTGTTCATTGTAGCTCTATCTGTCAAATACCTTTCACAAGTGAATGATACGTGTATATGTATGTATATTTTTTAGGTTGACTATTAATTCAGTGACAAACAATAAATAAATTATTCTCGTGATCTTCGTGCACCTTGTTGCTAAAAATTCCATCTTTCTCTGATTGTTTATTAATGTGGCTGTCAAAGTAATGTTAGTTATCGATACAAATGGTTCATAACACAACAATTATGTTAATTAATAGCCTTATTTTTCAATAAAATATAAATTTGTAACCCTACGAATACACTTTTAAAACCAATGAGAAAAACGTTTAAATGAGCAAATGTGGACTATCTACATTAAAGTGGAATGGAACACAAAGCTGAAATAAAAACAGAGATGCAACATATGTGCTGTTATGTTGCTTACAGACATGCAAAGGACATATCAAATCACCATGAACATAGTTTTATTGTGTTCTTTGACTATTTTTCACATTATCATGTGTTAGTCACATCTGATCACTTCAAGAAAAATGCGCTTGGACCCTCAAAACATTGGGTTAGACACCTGTTGTTGAGATGTTGAGATATCTGCACTCTGGGCTGAGATATGACGAAACATACATTTTGCAGTAATGGCGGCACTAATTTGCATAAAAATGGCATGTGGGACATTTTGAAAACTTTTTAACATAGCAAATCGTTTTCCATGATATTTTTCCAATGTAGAAACATCAATTAGAAATTGATTTCCGGGGGGTGCACGATACCCCCTTCTTCCTGCCCAACTATCTACTTTGCAGTTCAATATTCGATTTATTACCACACTTCTACTTAGATATATTCAGCCTGTGAAGTCAGTACATAGGCCAACCTGCTATCTACTACAAATAAAAAAAAAACTTTAACCATGTATAAGAACTAAAGAAAAGTACTAGTAGGGCCTACTACTAACATTTTTAATAACTAGGTGAGGAATAAAGGTCAATATGGGAAACTCAGTGGATGTATTTGCCTATATATTATTTTAGAAATGACAGTATAGTATTGATGTATTGATGCAGTTTATGGAGTGGCGTAATTATGATGCTGTCAAAAAAAGATATCTCTTACTGAGGCCGGTGGCATCACCCGCTAAATATTTTCAAGTAGATTATCTGGCGCAGTTGAACCTAAGGTGGTAGTGCTTACAAGTCATTCACCAGGTGTCAGTGCTTACATGTCATACACCAGTTGGTAGTGCTTACAAGTAATTCACCAGGTGTCAGTGCTCACATATCATACACCAGGTGTGTAAAATAATCAAAGTAAGGTTAATATGTTACTCACTAGATGTCACTCTTACATTGTAATGTTCATGGGGTTGATAACATATTCTGTGAAACTCAATAGCCCTGACCCCCATTGTTGTCACCGAGCTAGCTAATACATTGAAGTATGGGGGAGGGGTCTTATAACTTTGTTTTCACCGAGTGTCCATTCAAAACGGATTTCGGTGACGTCACTGCGTTTCACAGAATAGGCCTACTCTCTGAAAATCAATTAATATAACAGAAAAAAAAATTGACATATCATGCAATTGAATTATTAATATTAAAATAGATCTAACACAGATTACCATTACCTACAACATTTGGATGTCGATTTCTTTCCAAAACTTAACGAAATATAATTTATTTCGGAGATACCTTAACGTCTTTCATTTTAATTAGCGCTGTAGGCATTTTCGTGAAGAATACAATGTTCTGATATAATTATTGTATCATAGCACTTGGGCTTGTGTCCAATATTCTGCCGTGCAAAGGCAAAATGCTTTTGGTTTTGCGGAGCAGTGTTGTTCTATACAACCCCATTGTCGCATAAATTTGATATATAAATGTGATATATGAACGTGATAATGATATAAACGTAATATAAATCTGCACACGTTTCTTCTGATTTTAGAGAGTAGAGGATTATGTGGTAACTTACATTTGTTGATGTTGTGACACACATGATTGAAGTATTAACCCTTTCAATCCCGACTTTACATTGTCATCTTCATCCACTACAAGCCGCGAATTGCTGTCGCAATTCTCGACTTGTAGTGGATGAAGATGAATTGAAGTGGGTGGGAAAATTAAAGAAAATAACCTGGTATTAGTAAACCAGTTTCATGGAAATTTTCATTCAAAAACCCTTGGTTGTAGGAAAATTAGGTGTGTTTTCAGGGACGTAAAATGATGCTTTAATGCATCGTGAGGACTTAAAGGGTTAAAACAACTTTTTAAACATATATTGTATTGTTGTTACATGTATTTTACACTTGCGCTCTCCCAAAACAACTTTTATAATGATAGATATTGACTATTGAGCCAAACACAGTAAACGTAACACATTTGCATAACATTTTTACAACGTCGGCACAACGGCTTCGACGCTGGTCCAACATTGTATAAAATGTGTTATACAAATGTTTTGTGTTCACTGGGAGCAAACAGATACCGTTACAGAGTACATCAATTTATACTGGATCGAGGCTTTATTTCCGAGCATAATTCATATAGACTCACCACAGTCCTGTAAATTTGTAGCTTGTAGAATCCAATAGTGCCATTAGAAAGAGTTTTTTCCATAATATGGAAAAAACTCTTTCTAAAGGCACTATTGGATTCTACACACCCGAAAACCTATATGAATAGACACAAAGATCACGTCTCTACCTGTCATAAAAGTCAAGTTATGGCCCAACAATATTGTATAGTCTCGATGGCGGCTTTCTTAGAAAATGACTGCCTACAGGTTTACAGTAGCTTGCTAGCAGCTTTGTCCATAGGTGAGCGACAGGATATCTAGTTTCTCATAAATGTGAAGCTGGTATTGCGACGCTGACGCAATGAGTCAGTTACCAGCTTCAAATGAATGCCAAATTAAAAGACAAGAATAGGTAAAATTTATACTAATCAGCTAATGGTGCTTCATTTGAGATCGCATGTACAATTTCTATTAAATTGTTTACATTGAATAATGTGCTTACCACGTAGTGTCTAAAACTGTTGAATACAGTTTTTCCGCCACTTGAAATTATCTCTCGCTATCGCGATCCACAACCTTGAGAGATTATTTAAAAAAAAATATTTTAATCTGTAAAATTAAGTCACAACATTTTTGTTGGCATCAGTGGAATGCAACCTTGGGTTAGTCACATTTCCGCATCACAAGGGTTAACACTTGGGGGTGGGGGGGGGGGCGTAGATGGTATCATCTGCGCATTCATGCTGCAGCAGAATGCATGACATCATCCCCAGGTGGCCGGGTCGATAGATCACATAAAAAGCGACAGTCTTCACTCACGGGCCGTTTATCGCGGCCGGCTAATCACCACAAAGACAAGAGGCGGCAACTGCTTACTTGAAAATTAGACAGTTACTGCGCGTTGGCTTGGCACGGCAGAATGGCTGGGTCACAAGGTGCAACCGCGGTAATATTATGTTTACATGGCTGAAGTCTCTGAGCTCAGCAGTATCAAGCCCTAGCCGTGTCGTCCTCTCCGAGACCGTGGATTGATGTATTTGTTTTACCCGAAAAATCTAACATGGCGGTGACTGAGACCGATCCCGACCTCAAGGTCCGAAAACTGTCCATACTTTTTTAATGACTGTGCGACCTCTGAGCTGAGCATGCGGGCATGAAACTGAAATGTTACTGATTCTAAAAAAAATATTTTCGACCTGATTATGCCCCGATATTTTCCGATATGACAGTCCAAAGAAATGTCCCACGATTTTGTACGCGGTCAATATGTGGCTGAAACCTGTTTCAGCCACAGCCTAACGCCATAGAATATCGTGGGACATTTCTTTGGACGGTCATAATCAGATAGAAAATAGTTTTATTAGAATCAGTAACATTTCAGCTACGAGATTGCATGCTAAGCTCACTTTCCACACAGGCATTAATAGTTATGGGCATTTTGGGGATCTTGGAGTCGAGATCGCCCCCGGTGACCGCCATATGGAAAAACGTTGATTTTTTTCGGGTGAAACAAATACAGCAATCCACGGCCTCAGAGAGGACGCCACGGCTAAGCAGAATCATCTTAAATTTATGGGTATATGGGGTATTACCAGGGATATATTTCCGGTTTAGCATTTATATCAGCTGACTAAGTGGCGGAGGCCTATATGTTTGCAGGCCGCTAATTCGTCATTAAAGTACATGATAAACATGGTAATATCCCAGCAGACACGAGACGTTGACCCATTGTTGTTTTAATGTTGGGCTAGTGTCGCAGACGCTGGCGTAACATTAAAACAACAATGGGTCATTGCAATGTGTCTTTAACCCCTAGAGTTCTAATGTCGACTACAGTAGCCTACTCTTCATCAGCACTCATGTGATTAGATTATAAAATTGAAATATCTGGCACTGAGAAACGTTGTGAATTAAATTGTGAAAAATGCAGTTAATTTTCGGTCACTTGAAGTTGTGGATCGCGGTAGCGAGACACGACATCAAGTGACTGAACTGAAATTGGGCCTTCCCCTTAATATAAATTGTGTCTTTAATCCCTATAGTGCTCTATTATTGCAAGCGAAATTGTAATAAAGTAACCTTACGACGTCCAGCAAGCAGAGCTTTTCTAAACATAAAAATGCTGTTTGTTTTTTAACATGCACTAAACCTCTATATTATATATATAACAATGAAAACAACATTCTTGAAAAAAAAACACTTTTTCTTAATAATATTAATACCCCCCCCCCCCTTCCCTGGGAAATATTTAGATAAAATAGGTAAATGTTAGTCTTAGCTCTCAAATGGTTAGGAATGACGTCCATTTTCTGACAAATACAAAGTTTATAAGTTGAAAAGTAACAATTGAATCTGATTAAAACAGAGCTGAGAAAAAGCCATATTTATACATACATTTATCACAGCAAAATGACATTTTTGAATGTCGAAAACTATTTTAATAATATTACTGTGACCTTTGAAATGACAACGCTCTTCATGGAGTAGAAATGTTGAATGAGGATTCTTCTATAAAACAAAACCGCAGTGTATATCATTATTCCTGGAATTGTCTTTTACGAACCCGTTGTACACACCTTCTAACCCTCAGAGGCAGTATTCTTGTCTTTGTCTTTATCAGTGATAATTTTAAACTGGCTGTATTAATTTAGTTTAGTTTTTAAAAACCCCAAAAGTGAGAGTAATATTCACTAGTGCAGTAAAAATAGTAATAATTATATTGTAGCTATATTGTAGCTATATAATTTGTCATTAACCCTTTAACCGCCGGTGCCGCATATAGTCGGGTTTTCATTTTTTATTAGCATATTAAGTACCACCTTTTAAACATGTTAAAGATAAAAGGTGACATCAATCAGCAATATTTGAAAACAGTTGACCTACATTTTGTCAAATCTGAATAATTTTTACTCACTTGAAGTTGTGGATCGCGTCAGCGAGACACAACTTCAAGTGGGTGAAAATTCAGATTGAATAATTTGGTGGTTAAAGGGTTAATGAAATCTACACCGATGGATTCATTTTGATCATAACCCATAATGCATGAAGCATAGGCCCAATGTGTTTCATTGTTGGTCCACCGTCTGCCACTCTGGCCCGACGTTCAAACAACGCTAAGTGAACAACCCGTATTTGCATGTAAGTGAATCATGAAAGGGCCTATCTGAATTTTGTATCTCTGCCTGTAACTATATATATTAGGAACAACGTTTCGTCACATGCGATAATATTATATGTATAGGGCATTAAAACATTATAATGTGAATCACCTTGTTAACTGAACTGATAAATTGATTTTGTGAACTCTGACGTCTATATATATGGATTTAATGACTAGGCGTACTCGATGACTGTTTATTTATAGATGTAGGCATATAGCTGGCCTATATTTGAAATATAAATAGTCACATTGAATTCTCCAACGTCAGGTTGTACTAACATTTTTAAACCGTTCGACGAGAAGGCAACGCATAGGCATACAGGAAAATTAGGAATAGCAGACGCCTTAAATAATTAAGCTTTAGTGGAAAGAGTGACAGTGGTCACTGCCAAGTTGGCAGTAAACAAAAACAGCCGGGCCAGCCAAACAAGATGTTGGCCTACATGTGAAATGAAATGAATCGGGCTTTAGGCCACCTTTGTGCGCATATAGGCTAAACTGGGCCAGGAGAACCTCCTGAGGATGGTGAGATGATTGAGATGACACTGTCCTCCAGACACAGAATTCGAAATTCGAGCCCTGGCGGTCTGAGGCCGAGCACGCTACCTCTCGGTCACGGAGGCTCCCCACAATACTGACTTTCACACGTGGATGGGGAAGAAACATTTCTGTTTCTTTCAAACCGCCGAGACCGGGAACCGAACCCCGAACTCTGGCGTGAAGGGCAGCGGTGCTAACCACTACCCTAGGGCCCCCGCCCTGGCCTACATGTGACTGACGGCGGAATACAACACTTTAACCCCTGAAGCGCTGACAATTGTTGTCTAAACCATGGAGACCAAAGGGTTTTATTCAATTTGAAATCATCATAAATGTCTTAGTTAGATCTTTTCCGATTTTTTTGAATACCTATGTTACGGGGCTGCGGTCATTAGAAATATTTCTACTCTTACAGTGCGGGGATTGACTTCAAACGTCAGAATCTGACGTCTACAGACGTCAGATTCTGACGCATAAAGGTTACATACGCGCTACTGTTGTTTACCACTTTTTATTTATTCCGATGGGTAGGACCAATAATTTAATGAGGCAGTTTTCCACATATACTTATAATAGGTTTTATTGAACTCCTTAACTTACAAAGTCTGACATACTGTATGGCCATTTTGGGTGAATTAATGATTTACCATTTTATGAGTTACTTACTGAGCTAGCAAGATTCATAAAGAAATATTGTATTGCTTTGACCTCAATACAACATGTACAATGGACTTCGATGATGCCCGGCCAATACCAATACAACGTTGAGGAAGCGTCTAATGTTAGCTAACTGCATGTTTAACACAAGAGCGTTTTATTGTTTTGTTCATATGTATTTCATTTTGCACGCTGAAAAACATTACATTTTATAGTTGTTTCATGGAATCGAAATGTTTATGAATACTTCATGAATCTATATCCATGCGGTCGTAATATATCTGAAATAAGAACTAAAAGTTATTATATATTAGGCCTACATGCTATATATACCCATTTATTTATCTCCTGAATCATTAAATGTTCAGACAGGCTGGCCAATATTTTCAAGAAGCAAATATCAAACAAATGTTGAAATATAATATAAATTATTTTGCACAAAACTTCAAAATTTAGAAATATGATTAGGAACACGTCATTCGTTAACCCTTAAAGCGCGAGGATCGACTTTAGTCGTCAGAATCTGACGTCCGTAGACGTCAGATTCTGACGACTAAAGTCGATCCCCGCGCTGTAAAGAGTAAACATATTTCTAATGGTCGTAGACCCATAACATAGGTATTCAAATGAATCGGAAAGAACCAAATAAGATATTTATGATGTTATCAAATTGAAATAAACCCTTTGGTCTCCAAGGTTTTTATTTAAAAAAATCAGCGCTCTAAGGGTTAAACTCACACACACGTCACTCACACACACTTTCCATTTCTAACGAGCCACTGAAGAAACTTGTCTTATTTTAGTTTCGATTCATTTTGTTTCGAATTTCGAATTGGCTTTTTACTTGATTTGTGCTGATTTAAATATTTTTTCTTCACTATTTATTATTATTATTTCCAATCTGTTATCGTCATGTTACAACACTAATAACATTGACAAAGTGTTGCTTGTTTGTTTTACACTGTCCACTATATAGTCATATACGCCATTTTTTTTTTCTAGAATGTATTAAAGTAAATTTTAATTTTGCGTACATCAGTGACATTGAAAGACTGTGTTTTATCCTCAGTGACAGTTCAATTTGTAAATACTTTGCCAAAGCCTGCCATGAAATTATAGTCCATCGAGAACATTTGTGTATTTGTAAAATAATATGTGCGAAATACTATTTTATTTTATTTGTATCTCATTCATTTACTTCGAAACAAGGTATATTGATATTGTATATACAACTTGTATTTATTTATTTACTTATAATCAAAATATGGCTGATCAACTGTATATACTTTGAACATTGAATGTAGATATTGAATGCTAATGTTTTAATTGTGTATATGTATTGTTGGGTGAGAAGAAAATAACAAATAAACGAATCTGAATCTGTTATTTTTCCGGCACTTGCCTCGTGGAGTATCTTACACACAGATCTGAAAAATATTGTGAATGTTGTTTCAAGTATCCGTTACGAATCGTTTAGGGCAATTTTAACCCTTAACCCTTTAACCGCCGGTGTCGCATATATTCGGGTTTTCACTTTTTATTAGCACATTAAGTATCACTTTTTAAACATGTTAAAGATAAAATATGACATACATCAATCAGCAATATTGAAAACAGTTTACCTCCATTCTGTCAAATCTGAATAATTTTCACTCACTTGAAGTTGTTGATCGCGTCAGCGAGACACAACTTCAAGTGGGTGAAAATTCAGATTGAATAATTTGGCGGTTAAAGGGTTAAAGCGCTGAGCACGCCTCTTGTCGTTTTTAATATGTTTTATTGACAGGTTAAATCACTGTTATTGGGAATGAAATTGGCGTTTAAAAATCAGGATTTGCAAATGTTTTGTCTCAAATTAAAAAAATATGAGAAATTTTCACCCACTTGAAGTTGTGGGTCGCGGTAGCGACACGCAACTTCAAGTGGGTGAAAATTTAAATAATTTAATTCAGCGCTTTAAGGGATAATGTCAGTCACAGGGAGAGGTATGCTTTAAAAGCGGTTATAGTATAATTTAGAAATAATAAATTAGCATCGGATTAGTGGGTACGATGGTGGTAGACTATCAGTCAGCTTACCAAGAGGAATATATCGATCTCACACCAGCTTACAACCCAGTAAACGCAAAACAGTTGTAGAACATTTGTACAACGTCGGCCCAACGTCGAAAATGTTGGGCCGACGTTGTACAAAGGTCATACAAATGTTTTGTGCCTGCTGGGGTACTACTGACCTAAAAAAAAATCCCCTCTATATTTTTAGAATCGATTCATAACATTATTCACAGACATAACACTCTCACTTTTTCTTGCTGCAAACCAGATGACACTAAGTCTGCTAAAATGAAGGCAGTGTTTCTGTTTACTTGTAAAGTAAGCAGATACTGCATCTTGGGTTTGCACGGCAGAACTGCTAACTGCACCGTGCGGTTGTGAATTATTCACGTGTAGAACTGAGCCGGTGACAGGGCTGGACTTTGCAACAGGAATACTCTATTGCAAATGACACAGTCATGTAGTAATCTGTATTTAGGCCCAGTTTAGTTGTCTAACGTAATTTTCCGCAATTTATTGTGATAATTATAAGTTACAGGGACATGCCCAGGTCTAAAATCATCAAAACATTGTTTCAGCGTAAAAATAATTATGACCATATGATGTAAACATGTCCATATACTAGAACTGCAAACGTTTTTTAATTGTTGTGCTGCGCACTTACCAGTTAGGCTAGATATAGAGATAAAATCCCCGTATTTCTTATTTTTGCCATGGTTGTCAATAATTAGTAATCAGGAATTTCGTCTCTATATCTAGCCTAACTGGTGAATGCGCAGCACAAAAAATAAGAAAAACTTTTGCAGTTCTAGTCCATGGACATGTTTACATCATATGGTCATATTATTAAGCTAAAATAAAATCACCGATTTTTTGATGATTTTAGACCTGGGCATGTCCCTTTAGAAGAGGAGTCCGATCTGTACAAACAGCGGGACACATCTGTACGCAGAAAACACCACGCTGATTACAGATATAGAGGCAGCAGTCGTACAAATAAAGCCCGAAACATATATAGAGTGGTCTAAAGCTTTAAGACAAGTATACATGAGCGTTAATAGATAGAGATAGATAGATTTTTATTGACGATGGGAAGTCTTATATATGTGTAGACTTATGCGTCATTAAAATCAACAGTACATTATATGATACAGTGCATAATATGATAGAATAGAAAGTGGTGTGAATATGTGTACACATATTAAATTACTTAAAATAATTAAAAGAAATAAAAATGGTAATATATTGATAATAATATTGGTATTTTTATTACTATCATGTTTAACTCACAGTGCCGGGATCGACTTTAGACGTCAGAATCTGACGTCTAAAGTCAATCCACGCACTATAAGCATAAAAATATTTAATGGCCGTAAACCCATAACATAGGTATTCAAGTGAAACGGAAAAAGATAACTAAGATATTTATGATGATTTCAAATTGAAAAAAACCTTGGGTATCCATGGCTTTTACAAAAATATTTCAGCGTTGTAGGGGCTAATACGCATCGTTAATGGGTTAATGTTTGAGGTTGGCAGTACCCCTTGTATTTAAAAAGTAAAGGTCACTGTGGCCTATATAGATGGATGCACTTTTTTGTGGGGAATGCCGAGTCATTGACCCACTATTGGTTACTGTTGGTCCACCGTCTGTGATTTTTTTCAGTTAATTTTAAATCCTATTTAATTTATCATAAATAAAATGGTGAATCGCCTTGTAATTTTTCTAAATTTTATTTTGCATTTTCAAAAGATCATATTGTCTTATAAATTGTTGCAGCTACGGCATTGTGGCTGGAAACTCCTTGTAGTTACGGCATTTCGCCTCGTTTGGCCAAAGTACAAATTAATACAAGCAACGAAACAAATAAATAGATATAAGCTACCAATAAAAAATATTCTAAATCAAGCTATCCCAACTGCAAAGCATATATGCAGGCAAACTGTCGTATCTAAATAGGACTTAAACTGGTAAATACGGCATTTTGCCTAGCTAATGTTTGTAGCTATAAATACGGCATTTTTCCTGCAAATTCATCTCGATTTGTATTTGTATTCGTTGTGCAAATTGATTGTGGACAGATCGTGAAAATATTGATATATTTACTATACCTTATCCCATGCTGTTAGCTGATGACCATATATTTTAATATATATGATAACGTTGTAAATAATAAAGAAATTGGTCATCAATTTGTTATCAAAGGCTAGTTATTATTTTAACTCTTATGCTGCTAAGGTGATGAAATTTAAATTTTCAACCACTTGAGGTTGTGTCTCGCTACCGCGATCCACAACCTCAAGTGGTTGAAAATCACCCAGATTTGTTTATTGTGCGACTAAATATTTACAATCTTGATGTCTAAACGGTCATTTCTTTCCCAATAAGAGCGTTTTTTTCGGCTAACAAAACTGATTAATAACGACTATTGTCGCGATCAGCAAGCAAAGGGTTAACATCAGAATATTCCATGTTATTTCATATGATTATATATTACGTGAGCTGCGTCAGGTGAACTCGTCCCCTCGGATATGAAAGGGTGTATCTGCCACTTTATGAGATACACCCTTTCATATCCAAGGGGTGGACTATTTGCATATGTGAATTTGCAGAATTCCTAGAAAATACGAAGCAAGCAAGCGGAGCAGGTAGGCCTACGAATGGCACAGTAGCGTTTTGTGCACACACAATTTGGCATAATTTTGACATATGGAATAAATGCGGAATTATTAGGAGAAACGCCCATTCGTGGTATTTATCCATAAATTAAAACCTGGGATTTCCCAGCTCATTTAGCTGGAATAAATTGGTCACCAATATTGATTGGTTATCATGACATGACATGTGCGTGTACGAAGTAGACCTGTATTAATTTGTAAACTTACATGTAGCCTAGTACGGTATATGTTTAAAAATAGAACTAAACGGTTTACATTGGCGTCAACTGCTACACCATCAGACCAACAGTTAAATATCTACACAAAATAATTTAGATTCCGAATCTGATCCAGAACAGAATGGTGATTTTCCAACACATGCAGGGGCTTATCTCACCAAACAAATGATTTTCCAACGTTTGAGACATACACCCAACGTTGTACCATGTTTTCCAGTGTTTTGTTTTAGTATAATAATGACATAACAAAGATCCCCTGAAACCATCGATACAATGTTGAACCAACGTCATATACATTGGCCCAACATTGTACCGAGATTTTCAGATCGGTGTTTGATATGTATTGAAGTGGCATTCCATTGTATTGACCCGAACACTTTCGCACTGAAAACTTACTGATTATCATTTTGGCCGAGTGGTTTATGGTAAACAAAAGAATACTACGTATAGATACGTTCGGCTGAGATCAAGTGCTGAGCGAAATAAAGGGAAATTTCAAAATCAGGCTAAAAAAATTCCAGATTGTATTTGCGCATGCTAATACCAGATACTACCGGTACCGGTGTACACACGAACGTCTCGTTTTTGCTGAGATATAAAAACACAAAAGCACACCACGATGATGTCAACTCCCATGATCATAAATATATCTCAAAGCTGTCGATAAACCTCATATAATAATATCATTACATAACCATCACTACAAGCCGTTTAACGCTGGACTAATCAATGTTTAAAACGATATCACAACCTGATATATCTGGTGTCGCTGAGGCAATTGTAGGCTTCAAATGGATGAAAATACCCATGCTGTTGAGACGTGCGTAATACTTAGTAACGGAGTGAACTATAATTTGATGGTGAGCCTTGCATAATTACAACTTTCAAAACTCTTTACTAGTCAGCTCCAAGAATAATCATTTAAACTTTAAATGGAAACTGACTGTGCCAATAAATACAAGGCTATATATAGACATATGTAAACATTTGTATGCCATTTGTACAACGTCGGCCCAACATCTTCGCCGTTGGTCTAACATTGTACAAATGTTATGCAAATGTCTTATATGTTTACTGGGGTCACTACACCATGAAGTCATCTTTGTATTTTTAATAAAATTGTATACATGTATATGTAAGTTTAAGCATAAAAAACTGAATTTAATTTAATTGTAGGTTTCCTTGTTATTAACCTACAATCTAGATTCACGTAAAAGCCGTAGTCCACTCTCACGCCTGTTTATGTTAGTAGTTATTCACCAGGTGGTGCATAAATAATGACTATCTCTGGAATCCGCGCTATGCTTCCTGGGTATACCAATAGGTTGTGGTACAGTGGTCTACAACTTTTTTTTGCTGTAAATCGTCTCAATGTTTAGCAGCAACCGTAGCATCGTCAGCATCCTCATGATAATATAGCATTATGGTTTTAGATGATCAAGCGTTGCCATTACGCTGTTATCACGTGCACATATCTAGCCATTAAGAGTTCTGAGCTATTCAATTTGGTGGGTGGGTGAGTAAGTAAGTAAGTAAGTAAGTAAGTAAGTAAGTAAGTGAGTTAAGTAAGTGAGTGAGTGAGTGAGTGAGTGAGTGAGTGAGTGAGTGAGTGAGTGAGTGAGTGAGTGAGTGAGTGAGTGAGTGAGTGAGTGAGTGAGTGAGTGAGTGAGTGAGTGAGTGAGTGAGTGAGTGAGTGAGTGAGTGAGTGAGTGAGTGAGTGAGTGAGTGAGTGAGTGAGTGAGTGAGTGAGTGAGTGAGTGAGTGAGTGAGTGAGTGAGTGAGTGAGTGAGTGAGTGAGTGAGTGAGTGAGTGAGTGAGTGAGTGAGTGAGTGAGTGAGTGAGTGAGTGAGTGAGTGAGTGAGTGAGTGAGTGAGTGAGTGAGTGAGTGAGTGAGTGAGTGAGTGAGTGAGTGAGTGAGTGAGTGAGTGAGTGAGTGAGTGAGTGAGTGAGTGAGTGAGTGAGTGAGTGAGTGAGTGAGTGAGTGAGTGAGTGAGTGAGTGAGTGAGTGAGTCAGTCAGTCAGTCAGTCAGTCAGTCGACACATTTAAGCGTGGACACATAAATCTACGAAGACAACCTGTGGTTACTTGATATAGTCAAGGAGGTTGCACTTTTCAATCTCCTTGATATAGCCAAGGACATCTCACACATAATGTTATATGTTATCATTTACTCATTGTGCAAATAGAGTACGATTCAATCTTGTTCCACAACTAAAATATGCTACCCGATGATTGTTTTTGAAGATCACTAAAATTGATCGTGCATCGTAACTATGTAGAACTATCTGAATTGTGTCCAAGTAGTAAATTCCATTACTCTGTGCTATGGTTATAGTTATTGTATTTCCTCTATCAAGTGCTACATCACTACTATATTTAGCTTGATAAGTATAACTCCCCATAGCACGCATAAAACATATCGCTATATCGTCGCCTCGGAGCTAAAGGATCCTATCTGACACTCGTTAGAGTGGCAGATAGGATCCTTTAGCTCCGAGGCGACGATATATTTAGATTTGATAATCAGCTCTACTTATAGATTGTTTACTTCCGATAACCTGGCGGGAATACACCCCGTGCATACACACCAGATGATGAACACGGTGAGCCAACATTAAAACAACATTGGATCACCGCCTCTTGCTGGTGATCATACACATGTTCGCTTGACTCATTGTTGTTTATCATTCTGTTTACGCCAACCTGCGTGTAGAGTGAGAACGAATACAACTGAAGTCTCTACAGGGTGGTTTACGCGGGCTATTATTATTATGGAGGATCAGGCATACGTCTCTGTGGTTTTAAAATATAATCACGTCTTCCTATTATGTTATTCTATATAACCCTTAAATCGCTGAATTTTTTTTTAATATAAACCATGGAGACAAAAGGGTTTTTGCAATTTGACGTCATCACTAATGTCTCAGTTAGCTCTTTACGATTCACTTGAATACCTACGTTATGGGTCTACGGTCATTATAAATATTTACTCTTTTAGTGCGTCAGATTCTGACGTCTAAAGTCGATCCCCGCGCTAAAAGGTTGAAGGGTCTAAAATCATTAAAAAATCGGCGATTTTATTTTAGCTCAATAATATGACCATATGATGTCATAATATAGTCCATAGACTAGAACTGCAGAATTTTGTTTTAATTCTTGTGCTCACCAGTTAGGCTAGATATAGAAACGACATTCCCGCATTTCTTATTTTTGACATGGTTGTCAATAATTAGAAAGCGGGAATTTCGTCTCTATATCTAGTCTAACTGGTGAATGCGCAGCACAAAAATTAAAAAACAATTGCAGTTGTAGTCTATGGACATGTTTACATCATATGGTCATATTATTAAGCTAAAATAAAATCACCGATTTTTTTATGACTTTAGACCTGTGCATGTCCCTTTAAACTTTCAAAATCAATACTCACCTTATGACGCGGCATGCTAAACGCCACACACTTCTAAATGTTTATTCTACGACTATATTCATCTTTGTTTCTCAGATAGAAACAAAACTATCTGCTCCGATCAGATCTTCTATAAAAAAATGTAAACCAGAGTGCTACCTAGATGGGTTGAAAATTACCCTAACTAAATATATTGGGACCGGACATTTTCATATTGCCAGCTTCTGGAATATTTCCGTCTACACCATGTTGCCAATATGACGAAAAGCTATCCTAAATTAAATTAGAAAAGTGAGAAGTTATTGCTATTGAATAGCACATCGTATTTTAGTTGGTGACGTATTCCATTTTAACAAAATATTAATGGACTGCCGCAAATTATCTTGCTAACAGAAAATAGTCCGCAATTTTGCGGACGTATTCTCTGTTAGCAAGATAATACTGTAGACGTCAGATTATGACGACTAAATCGATCCCCGCGCTGTAAGTGTACATATTTATAATGACCTTAGACCTATAACATAGGTATTCAAATGAATCAGAAAGAGCTAACTAAGCCATTTATGATGATTTCAAATTAAAAAACCTCTTTGGTCGCCATGAATTTACAAAAATAATTCAGCGCTTAAGCGGGTTAAGCTTTGAATAGTACAGTAGCGATTCAGGACCGACAGGGACAGATGAATCACAAGTCCAAAATATAATATTTTAAAACGTCACAAACTTTAATTTGATGTTTAAATTAATTATTTTATACTCATAACTTCAAAGTTTTTAATTTAACAATCCTAAATTTTTGTCCATCAGGTTTTTCTATTCCGTGAGTCTGTCAATTTGGTCCGTCGATGAATCCATCGAAAAAGCGACTTAAGGTGACATAATTATGTAGGCAGTTCAGTTCTGTCGTGCAGAGCCAAAAGGCAGTAACTGGTTAGTTTTCAAGTATTATAAGTTACTACCTTTTGGTTTTACGCAGCATATAGTTACTCGCAATTATTTTGATTGTGTGCTTTGATGCTGGTCTAGGATTGGAAATTTTAATAAAATCAGATTGAAATGATTTTGAGCGTGAATACAATAGCTAGATCGTTAAAAAGTGGTTATTATATTTCAGAATATATAATAAAACAAAGCGAGCAAAACACGATTGTGTCCTAGGTTTTTACATCGCAATTCAGGTCATAGCCTTCTGTGGTAACACGAGACGTTCAATCAATGTACACCGTCTGCAACGCTGGCCTAACATTGGCTGAATGGCTCTGGTTTTCTGGGACATTATAACGTAGAATATAAATAACGCTGATGCTTCAAAACACTCTGTTTTGTCTACTGGGACGACGTGTCGTAAGTGATAAGGATGGTACGATGGTATTATAGGCCTATGGGTGACGCACACAAATTATTGCCGATGTGCTAATAGTACAATTGCAACTTTTCACGGCTAGCTACAGTTTTCGTGATCCGGCGTTAAAACAGCATTGGGTTAATAGGCCTATATCTGGTGTTAGCTGATAATCCCCATGCACGTTCTTCTTTACTTTATTTTGTTTAAGTTATTGTAGCGATGAATTTCTTTCTATATCAAGATGTGTTGCTATAATTATGTGACCCGATCTGGCGTAAGTCGTAAGTCACATATTTAAATATTGGAGATATTAACAGGTGCTGAATCTACACCAAATTACCTTTAAAATGGTAACACACAACTCTGTAGCGTGGTTAGGTGTCAATATTCATTTCGACCCACTTTTTTAACGATAAACGTGTAAATTTAACATTTTGTAAGTTTGAAGTAGATGGCAGATATTTTTATCGTCAGGATTTTTACACTGTATCAATATTTCCATTCCATTCCATGGTAACATGCAAATAGAAACAAATACTGATTGGAGTGTGATTGAGACTGAAAATAAAATAACATACGCCTATATAAAATATTTTCTACAAGATGTACATCAATTTTTATGCCACATAATTTTAGGTTTCGAAAGTAATTATTTGATATTTAAAACTTAATTGAAAATAGAAATTACGACAAATGAAGGTCATTTTAGCTTTTAAGTGCCCTAGCATCGTTTCTCAAAGTATGACTTGCGAATCATTTTTGTCAGATCGGGTCAGATATTAGAAAGAAAATTCGTTGATCAGTCTTAGTTGGATGTTGGGCCAGGGTAGAAAAGGATGAACCAACAATAAACCCAAGACATGGTCAACTCAGCAGACACCAGACGTTGAATCAAAGTTGGTATAACGTTGGTCCACCGTCTACGACGCTGAAGCAATTTTAAACCAACGTTGATTCAACGCATTTGTGTCTTCTGGGAACGCCTTAAAGTGAGCTGCTCATGATGACACGATGATTAATTTTGTGAAGTCATCGTGACAGAGCTTGTATGATAAAATTCGTAAATTACACAACCGAAATATAGCTAATGCATGTTTCTATTTGGGTCATCACCTCGGCGTATACCACTGGTGAACTGCGTTTTTTTCCAGTGCGAAACCAGCCTGACACCATGTTCAGGTTTGATGACGTCATATCACATGACTGTGCTGACGTTGTATGTGTATATCACACAATAATGTAGCATTTCTGAGACATGAATTTATTCGTGCTTTGTAGAAACAGCGTATCATTTCCAACACAAGCACCATAGTTATATTGTCTAAATATTCAACAAAGCAAATTACTGAAAATGTTTCTGATCCGTAACTTGAACTGTTCATTCATCTGTTGTTTATAGCTATCATGATATCGGTCGGTGTCAATTAAAAATAAATAATGTCTGCTTGGTCTAGCTCGTGCAATAGATGTTTTCTCTCTGTATTTGTTTTACATTTTGAAGATACATTATCACCTGATATATTTGTGATCTATTTATTTGAATGATTTCATCACGTTTCAATATCGTTTTTTTACTGAATACCGTATTTGCCTTAACAACCTGCAGGCTTAATTAAGGTAATTCCCTTTATTTATTGTCTGTGTCTTTGTTTCTGTGATATTTGTTTGTTTGATCATTGCTACCCCTCCTCCCCCCCCCCCCCCCCTTGTTACTGCATAAATTCATTTAATGTAAAGTGTAGGCCTACTCGCGAATCGCGATTAACCCTTTAACCGCCATATAATTTAATTGGAATTCTCACCCACTTGAAGTTGTGTCTCGCTGACGCGATCCACAACTTCAAGGGAGTGAAAATTGTTCAGATTTGACAAAACGTAAGGCAGGAAACCTCTCGCTTACGATCACTTAAATGTTTGAGACGCCACACGAATATTGTGAACGAGAGGTGTTCACTTGTCATTGACATAATTATATCGGCCACATTCAAATCATTTCGACATTAATTGGACTTCCACCATTTCTGGCGGGTTGAGGCCTCCGAGGAGTGCACCCGCTACCAAGTCTGTTGGCGCTTTATACCTATTGACGTGTTCACACAACACGTAGGCTACTAGTGACCACTAGGTTAGGTTTTTCGCTATTTCTTTTCCATTTGGTTGCTGGTTTATTTTTTAGTTTATAGTATCGTTGTATGTTCCCTGTTTATTAGGCCCGGCCGTAAGCCATGAGCCGTTTAAGTTTATTTTGCCTGAGTTTGTGTCCTATTTAGGGGAACGAGGGGTGCTGTGTGTGGGAAACGGTTGACATTTTTGTACACCAACCAGTCCTTATATTATTATTATTATACATTAAAGGTACCTAGGTTAAGTACTTTTGTCTTCAAAGAGTGTTCAGGAAAAAGATATTCACGATTACATTCGTGGTTAAGATCTTAAAGGGTTTTGGTTGGTGGCCTAACATTATTTCACAATTGAGCCAATGTATCGTGTTATCTGGGTAGGCCTAGTTGCCTTTCTGGAGACAGGCGAAAAAGCGTCACCCGCATAGCAATTGCCGCAGTGCTGTGCCGCAAAATATGGATACAGAATGTTGGTTTGTTGTTGGGCCTTCGTGAGACATGTTGGATCAACATTGAAACAACATTGGGTAGCCGTCCAGTGGTTGCTGTAAACGCTGGTGTAGAAGTATGATGCGCTTGACCAGTGTTGGAGTAGCGTTGGGCCAGAGTTGCAGACGATTGACTGGTATTGAACCAGCAATGGGCTGCGACGCTGGTCCAGCATTGAACCGGAATTGGGTGGATGGGCCTACATCGTGTGTACGAGGTACATCCATGCAAAAAGGGGGAATTCACCCAATGGTTTTTTTTCAAACCGGGCCAGCGTCGAAGGCGGTCTAGCAAGGGCCAACATTCAAATAACATTGGGTGAATGCCTCGTGTTTGCTATAGGATCTAATACAGACACGGCAGCAGGATTCACTGGAAATTGTATGGAATAGATGTTGAAGATATATTGGTTCTTTCCTAATTATACCCTGAACATTTAGGATTCAGGCTCATGAGGAGACCAATACAGCTATGTTTACAAAATATTGAGCCAAATGTTTGTCCGTAGGACTCAAACAGCCTGAAGCCGGGCCTCGGAGTTCGGGAACTCCTGTTCTAGTTTTTTTAAATTAAAAACACCATCGATATTTCTGCTCAGATGGTAAATATTTTTACGTAAAACGACCATGCACACAGAAAAAACCTACTTGTGGGCTATAGCGTGTATACAGGCTAAGTCTGTGTCATACTTTGCTTCGTTATGTGGCACATTCGTACAGGCCCTGGTCAGCGAGGGTGAGTCTGTGTCACCTTTGTAATAATCACTGATAATATGTAGCCATCCGGGTACACGAACTTTCCACGCTGTGTGTGATAATTAAACATGATCGATTGACTTCAGTGACCTCAGACACCGGTTCCTGGGCTATACTTCTCTGCAAATTCAAAAGGCAGTATCTGTTAACTTGCAATTGTAATGTAAGCAGATGCTTTCTTTTGACTTTGAACGGCAACATAGGTCTATAATTAGGAATATAATACTATAATACCGTACTAATATTATTTTATGAACATACACAATCTAGTTCCAATACATCTGGTGATGAGTGTCGTGAAATTTTTGTCGTGAATTTTTTGAAGTTTTTTTCTTAAAAAAAAATTGGATAGCTTTAGCTTAAAAAAGCTTAAGAACATTTAAATTTCCTGAGATCAACGTATTTAAATTTCAAAACCTTTACGTCAGATGGTTAATTTATTTTTTTAGCATTATGCCTGTGCTTAAAATCACCGTCTAATATTTTGGGCCAAAGTCACCCCAAGTGAATTATTTTTATGGGCCAAAATCACTCCAGCTTGGGATCAGAAACTCTGCACTCCCCAAATTTTCAATTTCGCTACTTCAGTTGGTTCAGAACATATACATTTCCCGAGATTACCTTATTTAAAATTACACAACAATTACGTCAGAATGTCAAGTGTTTTTTTTTAGCATTAAGGCCTATCAATGTTTAAAATCACTGTTTAAAGTTACCAAAGTTGTAACTCTTCTTCTTGGGACAAAGTCACCCCAAGCCGATGTGACTTTGGTCCAGCCCTAAAAATTAAAAAAAGTGTGGAAGAATCGTCACCTCGAATTATAATTTATTTTATATAATTATCGTTCTTTATCTACTATGGCTACATTCACTAGAAAAGTAAATTATTATTCTGCGTATTTTAAGTCGAAGAAAGAACTAAATTACGATAGACTCGTAGATCTAAATATACTCGGCGCTACGCGCCTCGTACATTCAGATCTACGAGTCTATCGAATTTCGTCCTTTCTCCTTGACTTAAGACGTTGAAAAAGTGAGCCAAAGTCACCCCAGTTTACGACATCTATTATGTCTATCATGTGACAGAGATGGTTTCTAAATTACAGCCTCACATTATTAGTTAGCAAAATCCCATCCTCCACATGTTGCGGAGCACGGTGTAGACTGAGTCAAGCACTGCATGGAAGTGTAGGAAAGTAATTACTAACTACACATTATAGTACGGTAACAGAGATTTGTCAACTCAATTTGTAAGTAGCGTAAGATTTTCTTGGAATAGGGTCCACACAGGTGCGACCGACTAGGTGTAGGCCTACATGGTCACACCACATGACCTAAGGCAACATGTTACATTGCAGTAGAATTTCCAAGTACATGAACCAGTAACGCTTGTAGGCATATGTTATATAACGTACTACCAGAAATGCACAAGAGACTCTTTCTCTGTTTTGTCATGCTTTCATTTCTGGTAGGCTACTACCATACACAATAACCTAGTACACCAGATATTAGGCTAAAAAATGATAGTCAAAAACGTCATTGTTGTGAAAAAATGGTGTATAATAGACCTAAATTAATAATAAATAAATCCAGCTAGAAATGTCTACTATATATAGAGGACACTGACTTAACAAATTCGGGGCCAAAAAATGTCCACAGATATCTCGGGTAGAGTGTATACAATTTTTATTGGTATTTTTGTCTGTAAAATCAATGTTTGTAACCTTGTTTTGGCTGAATAAAAAATCCTTAACGGATTCTTTTAGAACGAAAAATTCAAAATTGCCGCCATGAAATCAATCAAATTATCATAACGTTCTCAATATGAGATAGATACTTGATATTTTCACCAAACTATATATTTTTGCTATCAAGGAATACAATAAAAGAAACGATACCTTCCTCTGGCATCATTATCATGCCTAAAATGCTATATTACCACTTATGGCAGATATCGCAGCAGTGCTGATTGCATAGTTGCACACCTATTCATTACGCATTGAGTACCCATCACTCATAAACGGATACACGTGACATTTTACATGACTTTGATATAACCTCGTGTATGAATGCTGTAATGCGAAACCTCGACCCGTGTCATCCTTCAAACCCAATTATGTATTATTCTTCAGCGATGGAAGCCCAAGCTGATGCTACACGCTGCTGCATAACTGTAGTTGTGCTTGTTCAATTGAGCGTTGAGGAAGGGGGTGTAATAATTAGGTGAAAACATGGGGGTATCACCACTCACAATATCAGTCCTTTCTAATAGATGACGGCACCACTGACAAGCTGGAAATTGATAAAAAGTGTGTATTTTTAATATTTTTTGCCAATTTGACCTTAAAATCACCTTCGTGTTATGCACCAGTAAAGCACAACTCCTTCCCATGTTATTATTTGCTCATAGGCTAAGATCATGGTGGTGTCTTCAGACACATCTGACATTACAAAATATTTTTTTCAACCCCCCCCCCCCCCCTCCCCAGGAATTTAACGGTAGGAATGCAAGTGTGATCGGGAGCTCAGCGTTAAAAGGGTTAAACGAAATTGACGGCGAAATGCATCTTCTCTATTGTAATAAAAGGTAAAGGCGCAGGTCTATAGTCTGATATCTGAACACTTTATCAGCCGACTTTACAATAATAAAAACAACATAATTACCTCCTAGTGCAATTTCAACTCCCCAGAGAACATACAGTCCTGCAGCCATTTCGGCGCATTGAACTTATCATACACATTGCCAGGTACTCATCTGAGTCAAGTGAAGCATCTGAGGGTGAAGTGCCTTTCCCAAGGAGGACACAAACATCGAAACGATGTCCCAACGTTGAGAAGGGAGAAACATGATATATATATATTTAAAACTTGCCTCAGCCGAGCTTTAAACCCCCACGTAAGGCGCCCCGCTCTGACAATTAACCCACGTCCATCTCAAAATAACGAAAGCTAAATATTGCTTAATTCCATCCACATAATCCACATTCTTATTAGTATTCAAATTATGACACCTGATATATGGAACATCTTTGAAAGTAAAATAATTTATAACTAGTAACTAATAATTTATAACTATACCTTTTAAAAAGATCAAAATAAAGAAATTACCTTGTAAGGCCAGCTAGATTAAACATGTTAAACGATAAAACAGATAATATTAATCACCAAAATAGTCTTTGTGTCTGAGCCGACTTTCCGGCAGATTTATCGTAGGGCTATGCGTTGGGGGACACTGTGTGTCCATCACTAATTCAGGATGACAAAATATATGTCTGCGTGTTTGGCGAATTATACAATTTTGTTTACAATTTCTACAATACATGTAAATGTATTCAATACAATCTATTGAACATACGACAAGTGATGCTAAATACAATGTGGGTGATTACAGTTAAAAACAACCGTTAATTAAGATGGCCTACGTATTCCAAAATGGCTTAAAAAATTCCATGTACGTGGGCCTTGTCTTTAAAGGTATACACATTATTGATCAGACATAACCGACAAAATGTGTACTGAGAAAGGTCGTCCTGGTTCCGGGAATGATTTAGTATTTACATTATGTTCAGTGATCCATGCGACTATACCCAGCCAGCACAAAACTTGTGCCTAACATTTATACAACGTCGGCCCAACGTCTTAGACGCTGGTCCAACATTGTATAAATGTTATACAAATGTTTTGTGTTTGACGAGTAAGTGGTAATGTTTATTCAGTAGGCCTGCGCCGTACTCTCTCTATCGAGAAACTTGTAGTTCGGTTGGTGATCGATTTTACCATGTTTACAGGTGTGTTTGATTAGTCACTGTTCAGCTGGGGTTTTCCAGTCCATATTATAATTAGCGCCGAGAAGGTAAAGTACAGATGACCCAGCTGCCCATTGGGCACACGACGCTGTATCAGCATTGAATCAACGTCAATGACACCAAGGAATATTTTATATACCTTGATGACACTGATTTAATGTTGATACGACGTCATCTGGAGGGTGGGTACTAGTAGTTGATAACCACGCTTCAAATATATTACGCCATAGATACCTTTGGAATCTAGTATTACGATTCAGCATGCGAACATGTGTATGATTGTTATGATTCATAGCTTGATGACGATTGAAATCTGTAGGCAGAGATAAGATCAATAATATCTCCTCATTTGCGTCTGTGATATCTCAGCAAGACACCCCAGATTATTGTACATAAATTACATTTAAAAGTATCAGCACTATGCTTCTCATGAATCAAAACAATTCATAATACTTGTAGTAAAAATAACTATTTTGATAATATATCCCTATATTACATAAAATATAACAGCAAAAACTGCAAAAGTTTTTTGATGCACGCGCATAAATTTATTCTGTTCCTTCATATTACTTCCCACATTGACTGTGTATCAGTGTATGCATGGTTAACAGGTACGGGTCCAGCCGTTTTTAAATGGCCGCCCATTTAAAAACTACTGCCGTGCAAAGCCAAAAGACAGTATCAGCTTACGTGTTAAGTGAGCAGATACTGCCTTTTGGCTTTTCACGGCAGAATAGCAAAGGGACCAGCCCCATAAAACTGCGAATTACAGTGCATAACTTCATATGAACTGGCAATATGAAGACGCAGTTTAGTTGAGTATATAATAATCTACATTTTTGTAAGGTGAATTTCCACAGAACTCACCTAGGATGTGGGAAAAATTGACATCGCTCCTGGATTGTATACAGGTTTTGTGCACTAAATCATGTGTACAAAAAAGATGCCACATAGAAGATACAAATGCCACATACAATTTGACCATCACTATATCCACCACCTCATGGTATTAGCAGAGTGCACCCCCAACATATACATTTGTTAGCAATGACACTTTAAGGAGGTGGGGGTCAGTGTTCAGAAAATCTATTTTTCATGATTTTTACCAATTAAAGCATCGTATTTCACAGATTCTGCTTCTCAAGTTTATTACTAAGTAGTGATGTGCTGTGTTAATTTAAACATTATACCAAATCTCATATAATTAGGACAAAATAGCTGATTTTATGGAATAAAATGTACAGTTAATCAGTCATATTGGCCGACCGTTTATAAATGCACGGGTGTTTATAAACACTCGCCGGAAGTGCGCTGCGAGTGCTTATAAACGCACGGTGGTTTTTAAATGGGAGGCCATTTAAAAACGGCCGGACCCGGACCTGTTTAAAGCGAATCAGTATGATGACATCAATTTTATTTTTTATTTTTGAAATGTAGTCGTGTAACCCACAGAGCATTATTTCATTTTTATCAAGAACTTTAGATTTGTATCAATATTTCTTAACAATATTAACAAGAATCCGGACAAAAACCAAACAGACAGCGAGCTCACCGAAAAGATGGTTGAATGCTAGCACAGCATTGGGCCGTAGGAGAACACCAACCCCCCCCCCCCCCCCCCCGATCATCGCGTTCTCAGACCAATAATAAAGGCGGCAGCTATTTATGAGACCAGGTGATTACTTTGATAATGCCGTCTGAGATAGGGGGCATCTTGTTTACATGACAATATACGTCTTGGAAATAAAACTAGTTTAGTCGTTTTCAGTGCATTAAACTGTTAAAATAGTTTTTCCCTTGTTTTTGTATTTTATTCAAGATCAGTAGGCCATCTAGCTTTAAATAAAGCAAATTTTCAAAATTGACCAAATTGAAAAGTCTCATCCAAAGGAGTTCCTTTAATTCCCATGTTACTTAAAGGGCGTGTAAAATAGCGCTAGAAGTCCACCGCATAGCCGAGGAAAGAATGACCACACACCATGTAAAAATGGAGAATATTATATATTTATAATCCAAGTGCAGTGAGAAAACTAAAATCGAGAATCAATGGACTGTTTGACAGCTTGCGGGAAATTAATCTATCGATTAATAAAACTACTAGAGACTGTAGGCTGTCATACCTACTTTTTATTCCATAATATTTATATGCACATTCTACGATCTGCTTTGTGCAGTCACTTGCACATATCTGCCGTGAAGAGTCAAAAGGCAGTATATCCTTACTTTATATAAAGCAGACACCGCATTTTGGCTTTGCGAAGAGAATTATCCACCCACGATGAGAATCATGAGCCTTTCACTTATCGCGGGGATCCCCCTTCATGTGGATGGCTGATCGTCATTCGCCTTATATGGGCATGTATAAGAGGTTAATCGATTGGCTCATATTGTAGCAGCAATAATGCCATACTAGTAAAGTGGGGTGGTGCGTGACATAACAGGGCTCCAGAAGATACCAGGGAATTTCTACCAAGCAACATACATAAGTTTAAAGTTATGATCACATTTACATTTTTTCATCACTAATGACGACTATAATAGTTTTAAATTGGATAAAGATTTTACTTTTAAAGGTTAATTAAATCAGTCTGGTACTCAAAGGGTATATTACCAACTAAACACCCAACTAAACACTGCTAATTATCGAAGTCTGCATTTAACCCCCAAAGCGCTAAATTAAATCATTTAAATTGTCACCCACTTGAAGTTGTGTCTCGCTATCGCGATCCACAACTTCAAGTGGGTAAAAATTTCTCATTTTTGTTTAATTTGAGACCAAATATTTTCAAAGCTTCATGTTTAAAAACACATTTCGTTCCCAATAACTGTGATTTAAACGGCTAAATAAAACGGATTTAGAACCACTAAAGTGATCCTTAGCAGTGTAAGGGTTAACACTTACACACGGGGATCGACTTTAGTCGTCAGAATCTGACGTCTCCGCGGGGATCGACTTTAGTCGTCAGAATCTGACGTCTATAGACGTCAGATTATGACGACTAAAGTCGATCCTCGCACTGAAAGAGTAAACATATTTATAATGGCTGTAGAACCATAACATAGGTATTCAAATGAATCAGAAAGAGCTAACTAAGACATTTATGATGATTGCAAAATGGAATAACCCCTTTGGTTGCGATTTTTTTTTACAAATTAATTCAGCGCTGAAAGGGTTAACATAGCTGAATATGTCCGTGTAAAAATCACACATCACTGTAAGAGATGTTGGCCCAATGTTGTTTTAATGTTTGGACACCATCACAGACCATTTTTACAATAATGTGGGCCCTATCCATTTTACAAGATAAAATCCATATTAAATATAGAATGAATAATAGATACTTTTAGGCTGTAATACTGCATACTGTAGATTCGCATTTTTAATGTTAGACCTATACAAATGTTATTTTCAAATTTTCCGTAAAGGAGAAAAGTTAAATATCTTACATGTATGTGGAATACTCATTCGTATAATCATGATAATGATAAAACGGTATCGTATACTATTGTGGTTGGACATCATTATTGTATGGCCTTATAAAGCAAAGATAATGACGCTCGATATTATGCAATTAGGCCTATAACATAATGTCATAGAGATGGATTTTTTGTCAATAAGAGCGATAGTTATTTTTATTGATATATTTTTTAATAATAAAATAAATACGTAGGTTAGATCTATGACAATGCAGAAGCGCCATTTGTGTACATTAGTGCGTGTGTGTGTGTGTGTGTGGTGGGGGGGGGGGGGGGTGAGGGGGCAGCTGTATGTTCTCCAAATCTGAGACGACTACGTCATTGTGATGAGGTGTAATGTTAGCTAACACATGTTAGCAAATGTAATGCTACAAACACAAAACATTCGTATGACATTTGTATAATGTCGGCACAGCGTCTTCGACGTTGGACCAACATTGCACAAATGCTATACATATGTTTTGTGTTTGCTGGCAAGCCTAAATAATTTACCGTAATGAGGAAGCTTGAGATTTTCAAGTGCGTGTAGGCCTCATCACTCCCGCGTCATCACTGCAAAAACGAGATGGTCAACCAATGTTATTTTAATGGTGGACCAGCGTCGCAGACGGTGGTCCATCATTAAATAAACAGTGTGTCAGAATTTATGATATCACAACATTATTCATTTCTGAATTATTTACCACTGTTTGTACTGTGTTTGGAACTATAGCACACAACATACACGTTCGCCTGGTTTAACATGTTTGGATTTATATACATGTAAGTGTCACAAGCCGAAGCCAATATTAAATCAACAGTGGGCCAGCATCTAGTATTTACAGTGATACATGTGGAAATGCACTGAGGGACTAGTCATGATCCTGGAACAAACAGCATAGCAATGACATTAGTGGAAGCTGTTTACTAGACATAGGCCTACCGCATGTACTGGAGTGTGATCTGCACTTCTTTTAAACTTTGAGGCAGGCGTTGTGGTTGCATGGGAAACCACTGCGCCACTGCCCGTCTCAAAGCTGCACCATTTTGTTTATCATTGCGATATTTCTACGATTATAATACCAGCTACACTGCCGAGCAAATAATAAGGTACATTACATGTATAATGGACAGTCAAAATAGAATCGGTTTAAATACCATTTGACGGTAATAAACAATGAAAAAAAAAATCTGCAAACAGAGGCAATCTCAATTCGCACAGATTTCTGGATCGGTCGGATGCCTGTAATCGGGCTTCTTCATATACAATTTTCCAAACTGTTCAAAACCAATTAAATACTTAGTGAAGGCATTGTACCGTCTTCGGGTTTCCTTTTTAAAAAAATAAAACGTGACGCCAATCAGCGAGATTTCAAAAATATTTACCTCCATTTTGTCAAATCTCAAAAACATTGCGACGCTGGCCCAACATTAAAACAACATTGGGTCAACGTCTTGTGTTTGCCAGGTCGTTGGGTTTAAACGGGAAAAGTTGTTTGTATGTTTCTATAATGTTATTCTATGGCATGTCTGTACGCCATACATAAATAAACATTGAAAGTCCTACAATATATAGGCTAATACATTGTATAGAAAAGGTAATGGCTCTGATATTTAAGTGTATTAAAGTTTGTGTGTAAAAATAATTAATGTCTAATGTACCGTCAAGTAAGCATTGAGAAGATAACGTGAATGCTATTTGTATTCCTGTAGGATCTGCGTCTGTAACAAATAGGCTGTAAACACTAGACATTTGTATACCATTTGTACAATGCTGGACCAACGTCGTAGAGAGTTGGGTCGACGTTGTACAAATGTTATACACATGTTTTGTGTTTGCTTACCTTTTTATCTGGGAAGAGTAAAGCAACAGACAAATCAAGTGCTTCTCAGAAAAAGATGTGTCCGCATAGACAACCCGGTGCCAGTTTCCTTAATATATTATATTACAAAAGACGAAAGTTCCAAGCCGTCTGATAGGCTCAGGCTGAAACTCTGGCCAACCAAACAGGTTACAATTTCTGAAAACTGTCCACGAAAGTGAAACAGTAGCAATAGTGTAATAATTCTTCATATCGGCTGTTGATAACATAGGTCTATCTATAAAGGGGTGGGGAGCCCCGCAGTGGTTTGTTTTGGTGACCCTCATCCCCTCTCCACAGATATGAATACTAGCAGCTGATAACTTACGATTTCACTGAGTCAACGTTGGTGTAAGGCTGGTCCACCGTCTGCGACGTTGAAATAACACTACAACAATGCTGGGTGAGCGCTCAGCAGCACTGACAGTAAACATGATTATATATATATACTCGGCAAACTAAAGGCAATGATCCAAAGTTGTTTCAATGTCGGACCACAAGGCTTGACCAAATGTTGTCTTAATGTTGGCTCGCCATCGAAGACGGCGGACCAACATTAAAACAACATCGGGTCAATACCTCGTGCTTGCTGGGTAGGCGGCCTGGTCGCTGACGGCATCTGTGATTGGTGGCGTCGGTGTGACTAATAGAGTGATCTCACCATAAAGGCCCCGTGAACCTTTATAAGAAGAAGGCCGCCAAATATAGACCGCAGATTCAAATTCACAGTCACAGACGACTGACGTTATTGCCGTCACCAAATCAATCCTAAACTGATCATTATTAATCATCATAGAAATCTGGTGATCTGAATGACGGAATAAACTTGGATTTTAACAGATGATAGAGATCGTTTCTGATAAACATAACAGCAAAGTGCACGCAGCCTGCTGCCGCAGGTAAAAACTGTTGCAGAGCCAAATCAATAAATTTTATTGGAATTGAGTCTGGTACACTTTCCAGGAAAGCAACCAGTCAGAACGTATATCGACGTATATAAGTAAAACAAAGCCGGGCTGGGGCATTCATTAGAATACTCCTTGATAAATGGGTCCAGCTATAACAATTTTATTCAAGACGGGTAGTGTCGACGACATGGCGTACGCCAGCGATCGCTCTTGTGGGTGTCAAGACGCCAAGTGCACAATGTGCAATAATTCAGGTGGTGATTCAGAAACCAGTCAAGTGAAGCAGGCGGTGGTAAACTTAAAAGTTCACAATTACGACACAAGTGCCGAGATGACTGTAGTGTCTCCAGTGTCACCACCACGAAAGCGAGGCAGAAGAACAAAATCATGGTCAGAAAGAAGACCGAATCAGACACAGCCCAGTCTGGTGATTTTCCCAACGGCAGTTGACGCGTCTGGTGAAAAGAGTCCAGTTGAAAACTGTACAAGGTGCCAGAGAAACCCCGAGGACCCTGAGGATATGTCATGTAAATGTCAACAGCGCTCAGCCGATGGTGCCACTTCCAAATCGCCAGCATGCATGAGGTAAGCCAGGCTATCACAATGCCATGCTGAATACAAATCAAGTAACTAGATAAATTATCCGAATATCAGAACACTATTCTGCACTGCAAAGCTCCCACCTTACTTTACAAGTGAGCAGATACTGCCTTTTAGCTTTGCAGAACATTATTATTAGTTTTTCTAATATGACTCTATTGTTGTATACAATTATATACGGGTAGACCTATATAGAAAGGTGACTAAGCCTATATGCATCAATAATATATTGCATATTGTCGCCTCGGAGCTAAAGGATCCTATCTGCCACTCTGACGAGTGTCAGATAGGATCCTTTAGTTCCGAGGCGACGATATGTCTATTGGATGATAGAAAACACAAAACGTTGGTTCCATGTTGGTCCATCATCTGTGACGTTGTACCAACATTAAAACAGCACTGTATAAATCACAAAAATAAATTGTATGAATCGGATTCTGTCTTTACATTATTTATGTCGTTTTCTTCACATTGTCTAGAGTTACTCGCAAAGCTCCGCGCAAACCAGAGAGACATCTGGTGATTGCCATGAAAATGCCGTACCTAAAAATTCAACACTAAGCGAATAATCATAATTACTGCGTAAATGATCATCCATCCATATTTCAACGGCGACAATCAATAATTGCGATCTCCCACTGGGCAGACAAGTTTGTTGCGACAACGTCGCGTACCCAGTGTGCTGCAGCCTAGGGCGCATGGTAACTAACATAAAAGTATCTCTAAGCATCCTACTTAAAGATAATTTCTGTGAAAAATAAAAAAGAGGATCCATGATAAAGCATAAGACTTTAATTGTATCATTTTTGTTTTGTTTCAGCCCAATGCAGGAGATCAAATCAGGTGCTATCAGACTTTCCGGACTGTTGCTACGATTCGTTGCAGATCATTTCACATTCAACTACATCAAATTAAACCCAGAAGAAAAAAGCGTTCCAGAAGAAAGTCAAAAAGAAGGCTTCCACGACCACTAGCCATGGAAGCACTGATCGGGATGTCTAAAGTGGACCGCCACTACAAAAACGGACACACTGCTAATTATACAATAATTAGCAGACAATCAAACACCCCGGAAAACAAGAGACATCCAGCCAATGCTGGTTCAATGTTGGCCAGCCGTCTACGACGTCGGCCGAACATTTACTGAACAATTAGTCAACGTCAACTGGACGGATGTAACTTCATCTTTCGATGTGTTGTAGCTGAAGAGGGGGACGGGGTTCACTTCTTCACCAAGGCCCGTGTTCTCAGATCGACTTGAACGCTATAAGTTATAAAGATATTGCCGTAACCATTTAACCGCTGGTCCCGATTATATTCCCCTTTTTACATTTTTATTGGCACATTACATATCAGCTAAAGATAAAACGTGACGTCAATCGGCAAGACTTGAAAATAGCTTACCTCCATTTTGGCAAATCTGAATAATTTTCACCCACTTGAAGTTGTGGATCGCGTCAGCGATCTACAACTTCAAGTGGGTGAAAATTCAAATTGAATATTCCGGCGGTTAAAGGGTTAATCCACTGCACTACTTGACTTACACCGTTCAAGTGACGGAACACGGCCCCTGGTCTCCTCCCAGCATGGGGGGTCTTACACAGGCTCCGATAGCAGTTTTCACTGTAAAATTGTACGCGGAGAGGGCCTGTTAAATTCACAAACACTCCATCCCCGAATGTCCCGTAATCTCCAGCTACAACACTCACCTTTCGTGCTTTAATCTGCCTCCACTTATAATTGGACGGACAGATTTAACTTTATTTTTCGCTGTGTTGTAGCTGAAGAGGGGGGCGGGGCTCACTTTTTCACCAAGGCCCGTGTTCTCAGATCTTGAACGTTAAGTTAAAAACTCGGGAGATATTTCCTTAATCTACTGGAATACTTGACTTACACCATTCAAGTGACGGAACACGGCCCCTGGTCTCCTCCCAGCATGGGGGGTCCCACACAGGCTCCGACGACAGTTTTTACTTTAAAATTGTACGCGGTGAGGGCCTGTCAAATTCACAAACACTCAATCCCAAATGTCCCGTAATCTCCAGCTACAACTACACACACCTTTCGTGCCTTAATCTGCTTCAAGTCAATTTCTAATTGTCTCAGGTGGAGCAGACGAGCAAGCTAAAATAATTCATCGGCTTAACCCGTACTAAATATTTTTTGTATAAACCATGGAGAACAAAGGTTTTTTTCAATTTGAAATCATCATAAATGTTAGTAGGTTCTCAACATTCATTTCATATAATTATGTATATTACGACATTAAGAGTATTTGGTAAAAGCATGTCATGTTAGCTTCCCAATAACACGAGGCGTTGAACCAATGTTGATTAAAAGTTGGGCCAAAACTAAAATCAGTTATTGGAAAACAAATGTGTGTTTGAACATAAAAGACTTGGCCTCAGATTAAGAAAATATGAGTAATTTTCAACCGCTTGAAGTTGTCAGTCGCGGTAGCTAGACACAACTTCAAGTGGGTGAAATTTAAAATTGGATATCTTAGCAGGTAGAGGGTTAAGCCAAATAATTATTTTCGTTTCGCTCACATAAGTGATATGTATACTAGTCAAACCTTGTGCAATGTATTCTAGAGCGAATCAAAACTATTTTTATGGTGCCGTGCAAAGCTAAAAGCGGTATCTGCTTACTTGTAAAGTAAGCAGATACTGCCTTTGCAGAGCAGTATCATCAAATCAATCACGCTGGCGTGAGTGACAAACTGCATTTATTGTACCTTGAACTCAAAGGGTTACATTTACCGAGTCACAACTCCTGAAAACACGACACGTTGAAACAATGATGTTTTAATGTTGGCCCAGCGTCTGCGACGCTGGCCCAACATTGAAACATCATTGTTTCAACGTGTCGTGTTGCTGGAAAGCGTCTACCTTGCCATGGTGTTCACATTTTCATAGCAATGTTTAACGAGTGATTCTACTGTAAATAAATACTTTGATATTTTCATACTGATGAGTTGTCATTGTCTGGTACCGCACGGTGAAAAAACAATATATATCCTGACTTGGACTTAAAACGTGCTAATTGTCACTTTGTAAAGTGATAATTATTAGCACATTTACAGTCCTAGATGACGATATATATGCGAAGTGTGTACTGAATGAAACCCTTCATAAGTATTGATGCATAATTGATATAACATAGCTTCATGGATGTAATATTCGCCGTTTTCAATGTAGGTTACTTATCAGAACATAAACGGCTGGTGTTCGTTATGCATAAATTGAAATATGCGATAAAATGTGATGCTCGCAAATCAATTTTCTGAATGTACCCAAGTAGATTAGGTGAAACCAATCAATAAAAGCTCGCCACGCCCCTGAGTCATATAGGGGCGTAGAAAGCGTAATAAGATTGCTCATAATAATCTTACACATGCTCGTAGCTAGTGAGTAATCATGTTAATTATGGCGTTGATCTAATGTTGTTTCAATGTTGGGCTAGCGTCGTAGAAGGTGGTCAAACATTAAAACAACATTGGATCAACGCCATGATAATGAAAATACATACCAAACGAATAGTGTGACCAATTCAAATAAGCTTCCGCTGCCCTTAATGATTTTGCCCTACTTTTTTTTTTTAAAAATTGTTTGCAACGACCATTGAAAAATATGGTACTTTTTAACTTGATGATGATAATCTGCAATACCGAAGTTCAGAATTAAAATGTCACACCATAAAACAGTATCAAGCTTTTATCTGCTAAATTTTCTGTTCATTGAATTTCCCGACATTTCGATTGTCAAGATGGCTGCAGCTAGCAGTTTTTTTAAAGGATCTTTCTCTAAAAAATTTCAGATCATTATAAATCCCTACAAAAATCAAATTTGAAAGCGATCCAACAAGCAATCAAGAAATATCGCATTCACAATTTTTTTTGTGGCCATCTTGGCAAACACAATAGTAAATCTTGTTGCAAAAACAATAGGACTACATGGAGCGCATATTGTTAACATACTAGTATGTGAGAGTAAAGAAAAGTCATCACTTAAGCTTAATCAATTTGCATCAGCGCCTGCCGCTAGGAAAAATGCCAGACACTAAATATTCCAATAACAGCACGGATGATTAATTAGCACATGAGATTAAGAAGGTGGTATAGGCGAGACAAAATATAAAATACATTTATCAAACAGATGCAGAACATCGTCTGTTATTATAAGAAAGTAGAGAAAGCAAGATAAATGGGATAGTGTCGTGAAAATAGGATATAAAAGCAAAAACGCTAGAATACACATTGTTACATCTTTGAAATCTACATGATCATACATGCGTTTATTCAGAGTAAAAATACATTGTATTTACCCAGTGAGCACAGAGACCTTGAACCAATGTTGGACCAACGTTGGGCCGTCGTCTACGACGTCGGCCCAACATTAAACCATCATTGGTTCAATGTCTCGTGTTTGCAGGGTAACATAACACTTATTGCTTTCAGTGATCCCATACATATGTATAATTATATATATTATATATAATTATATATATATATTATATATACCTGTATACGTGTATGTGCGACCCGTTCGTACAAAATGAATTTTAAGTCCTTCATTCACAGATCCTGAATCTGAATGATAGAGACAGTGGCTGATCAGTCGTTTTAACCTTAAATTTAATTATACATGCACCTGTATGGTGTAAAGAAACGTTATAAAGTGAAGGTGACCTTGTATGTTATTATTACTTAGAGCAGTGCATTTACCTTTAAAAAAATGTGTCACACAACTGTCTGGTATGACTAGCTCCAAAGACAAACTCTGATAAATGTTTAGTCTGGAATTGTGTCATTTAAAAAAGGAGCTTTGAAGGTATTTAGCAAAATGTCTTTAAAACGAACACAAAAACTGGATTACAAGTAATTGAACAAAGTCATTAATTATTTATCATGTTCATTTACTACCTTTAGTAAATATGACATTTAGTTGTATGACAGCTCTAAATAGGATTGCCTGACTTGGACTTCCCCCTTACAAGGCTGAAATATTTTGTATAAACAATGGAGACCAAAGGGTTTTTCTAAATTTGAAATCATCATGAATGTTTTAGTTTTTTCCCCTTTATTTGAATACCTTTGTTATGGAGATACGTCCATTATATTTTTTTTAAATTCTTTTAGCGTGGGGACAGTCTTTATATGCCAGAATCTGCCGTTTTTAGGCTTAACGGGACCTAACGTCGCTGTCAAACGGTTTCGTTAAGGGGTTCAGCATCGTTTGTCAATGTCGTGAAATCAGGTCACATAAGGTACTTATATCTCGGTGAGGTACAATAAGTGTTAACCCTGTCAGCATGCGGATATTTCATATTTCACTTAGTGACACTTACTCTATCATACTTATATATTTTGTAAAAAATACGTTGACATAAGAATTGTGATAGCAATTCTCACCAATCTCAAGATGGCTAGAAATGAAATAGGTGATAGGGATTCCGTGGGGGGTAAAAACAAAGTAGTTCAATGTCTTTTGTTTGCTGAGATGAATGCTAGCTCCTACTTTACTTCAGTGCCAGCTGCAATGCAAACTAGCAGTAACCCAGCAAACACAAAATGTTTGTATAGCATTTGTACAATGTTGGTCCAACGTCTTCGACGTTGGAACAACATTGTACAAACGTTATACAAATGTTTTCTGTTTACTCGGTTTTGATATTATTGTCATCATCAAGCACTGACATTATATGCCAATGGTGGGCTGACATAGCATCTGAAAAGGTTATTTTAACACCACACAGACATAGTGCTGTTGAATGATCTATAGGCGGTGCCATGTCAGTGAGCTGGCTGCTGAGGACCACAATGGGCACATCCCTGATCACCAGGTGGCACTGACATCACCGGTTGCTGGTACATTCCATTGCCACCAGGGCCAGTATTCTCGTACAAGTTATGATATATAGTAGACTTCGGATTGATTGAGATGGCTGCACAGCCAAAAGGCAGTATCTGCTTACTTTACAAAAAAGCAGATACTGTTTTTGGCTCTGCACACATACCAATACATCAACATGACAATACCCATTGATCACACAATGTTTTATCAATGTTTAGCCCTCTAACTGCCGGTCACGATTATTTTTGTTTCTTCGCATTTTTTATTAGTATATTAAATACCAGCTTTTTAACTTGTTAAAGATAAAATGTGACACCAACAGCAAAATTTCAAAATTGTAGACCTTAATTTTGTCAAATCTGAATAATTTTCACTCACTTGAAGTTGTGAATCGCATCAGCGAGACACAACTTCAAGGGAGTGAAAATTTCAATTAAATAACTTAGCGGTTGAAGGGTTAAACAATGTCATTGATGTTGACTCAACATCGAAACAATGTTGAATACTGATGATTGCCGATTCAGATACACTTCAGTCACCACTTGAGAAGTTAGTCCTTAGAGGCATGATATTTTGTGAGAAGACAAAGGAGCCTTTTGTTTTCAGTACATTGGCGGCATGAGTGAGTTGTAAAGCTGCATCAGGATGAGCGTTTCCAGGTAGCATTGTGCATTCACGCTCCAAAAGCTGAGAGACAGCCTCCAACAGATCAACAAATCCAAATGATATGGCGGCACGTCTCACACGATTCAACTCCTATAAAAAAGTCGTTATCATTCTAAATACATAATAGAGAGGGACATGTATTAAAAAAAAACTATAGTACATTATATATTTAACACTTGTGCTGCGGGGACTGCATATATGGACGCCTTTATGCACAACTGAGCTAACCCTCAAAAATGTAAAAAAGAGTTAAGTGTGCCAAGTGATAGACATTATGAATAGCCTTTATTTAAAAATTAACCGGAAGTCCAAATTGCATCCAACACAACATCTGGTGGCACGAACAAAAACAGTACATGTAAAATCCCAAAGTTGATTTATGCACAACTGGACCAACCCACACATGTATTTATTCCACCAGCCTCACAGTCCCCGTGATTTCACATAAGCTATAAATGTTACACGTATTTTACTAAAGACATGTCACAGCTAGATCTACAGAAGATATAGATAACCTGTAATATGCTTATTGATGTATTTTATCATATTTTCGTTAAATTGACAATAAAAGTGGCTTGGTCCACTTGTGCATAAATCAAAATGTTTAAAATCGATTTATGCTTAATATTGTAAATTGTCTACATATATTTGTATTTGTTTAATTTACAATAAATGTGGGTTGGTCCAGTTGTGCATAAAGCAAAATGGTCATTCTTATTTATGCACAACTGGACCACAGCTTGTTTTAGGCGGTGAGGCTCGAAACCGGAGGTATCTGAAGATGTGCATAATTTCCATGAATTGAGAATGTCGTGTGTTAGTTTAACTCAATATTTTGCTCATTCGTTTTCTTGAATTTACAGTAGATCATAAACTTCAGCTGCATTTACCTCAAAACGAAATTTTTGGGGTTGGTCCAGTTGTGCATAAAGGCGTAAATATACGGTTTTAAGCAAATGTAGACTAAATAAAATACCACTAAAATTTGCAACATATCGTTCGGTAGATGCTCAATTAATCAAATAATTTCGTTTGGAAGATATCCATTTTTCATGAAAAATATTATTGTTCCTGCATTTGAAGCTGATATTTGCGTCAGGAATTCCAGCTTCAAATGAATGAGAAATACTCACAAACAATTCAGCAGCACAAAGGTTATATACTGATTCATACAAAAACAAGCGGACATTTTGCAATGTTGCTGATATATATGCCACTCAATATTCTAGAGGATGGTAAACTTTGGTTATCATGAAAAGTATAGAAATAATTACAGGACTGTATGCTTGAAACAAAATCCCTTCATCAATGACAAAAATTGCATTTGGTGTTCATGCAAAATGAATAGTGTGAATTGTTGCATGATTAGCCCTTGAAGCACTGAAGAATTCAATTTAAATTTTCATTCCTGCAAAATTGTGTCTTGCTCACGCGATCCACAACTTCAAGTGACAAAAAATTACATGAAATTGTGAAATTTAGGTAACAAATTATTATAGTCAGAGATGTGAGATGTACTCAATTTTAAACATTGCGTACAGAAGTGCTAAAAAAACACAGAAATAATACTGTAGTCGACATTAGAGCTCTAAGGGCTAATTAGCATCATGTATCATTGGCAGAATAAGCATAAATTTTTACACATGTATGTAGAATTTACGGTGCTGAATTATGAAATCTATTGACAGCATAAATTAGCAAGAGAGCGGACACTTACAACATTCAAGGCCCATATAGCCAGTCACACAAAAAAGTCATATATGTACTACAAGACATGGAAAAAAATCAGATCTTCTCCACATCCTGACTTACTACACTTTTAATACGCACTAATTACATAGTTTAAAATCATGTTTCGTTTTAAAGGTAACCCGGAAGGTACACCACTGGTAATGTAGATATGATAACATACATCAAGTATTTTCCCAGATATGACTCAGAACACAACAGACAAAAACACACAACTGGTTCAGATTATTGAAAGTTGACCAAAATACAGTAACCACAAAAGGCATACATGTATCTAGATCCTATGAGGTTCATTTGTACCAAGTAAAGTCAAAAACACTAAACAGGGTGAAAATACAGTAGTGAAAGTAAACGAAAGCAAAGTAACCCCAAATTTGGTTGCAATTCATGAAATAATTTCAAAGATTTTTAAAGCCAAGAAAATAAGTCAAAAACACGAAACTGGGCCAAAGTACAATAATAGGCGCATACCAAAATTCAGTAAACCCAAAAAAGCACAATTGCCCTGCCTAAGTCTTCATGGTGTGGGATTATATGCATATGGCATCGTTGGGAATGCGAGATGGGCTCATCTCAGCACAAGTCACCACATTAAGGCCGAGCCTTTAGGCGTCGGGTTTCTGTGGTGACAAGTGCCGAGATGTACTCATTTCACCGTACCCAAAGATACAGTCCGTATTTTTTGTACGAATATCTGTCTGAAGCGGCAAAATCAAAATTAGCAGTGAAGCGTATTGGAGAGTGTGAGATGGGCTGATCTCACTATACGTCTCATAGTGAAAGCCAACAGCATGAGTGCGAGAATTACATGTACCGGTATCCGCTAAGTGATTGAAGAGTAGAAAGCGTTACAGCCCTCCATACCAGATGAACGGCCAGACGGGAATTGTACCAACATAATCCCCCGCCCAGATCAACTGGTCAGGGTACAAGAATGATATAAGAAAAACAGTTAACAAAACATTAACTAATTACCTTATAAAATTGTTGCATTTTTTCAGGCAGTTTTCTAGCATTTCTTAACACTTTTTGTATATCCGCCTGAAAGTATTAAAATATAATTATGTGTTGTTTTATTAGTAATTTCAAAGAGGTATTTAGCAGATGCAGATATTATTCCAACTGATGTTTTGTCCTGACATCAGTGTTGAACGTTGACATTGACAATCATAAGGTGAGTTTGCATGCAAACTGATCTTGGTTAAATTCATTGGACTGCCACAAAAATATTGCAACATATCTCCACACAAAATGTGTGTACAAATTATTGTGGCAATAAAGTGAAAGAAATACTAATGTTCGAATAAAAAACAACTCTCTGGTCCATGTGATAATGTAAAAACGACAATTGTAGCGATTTCATTCGCTATCGATAGCACAAGATGAAGAATTGTAGTTACATGTATTAAATTTGCTTTAAAAATTATCTGAAACAATTATCTGAACACTGAAGATACTGTTATAAACAACTGACCTGCAGACCAGTAGATTTGATCCAAACCACACAGTTCTGGGCATAACTTCGTCGATCGGAGGGTTTGACTGGAAAAGGAGATTTATTGTCATCTTCACCATAAGGAAAGTCCGCAAAATCAGACAAAGGTGCCAAGCTATTCAAACTCCCAAGCCAAGGAATGGAAGAATAACCTTCAAATCAATAAAAACAATAACTTAAGTTACAACAATGGAAATAAAGAAGAACCGTAGAACCCTATAATGATAATACAGAAAAATAAGCTTCTCTAATACACAACACTATGCTCCCAAAATGCTCACTGTTATGCTGCTCATTTTCGTTATTTGAAGCTGGAAATTGTGTCAACAATTTCCAGCTTCAAATAACGAAAACTATTTCTATTTCTGAAAAATAGGCATCCCACAAAATGAATTATTTCACTAACTGAACGTCAACCACAACCTCATTGATTAATGTTAGTGGCATTTAATTTATTAAGAGAATTGATTGTAACCGTATATAATTTGGGACATGTCGGGGGAAAATTGGGTTAATCTGCATGTCTGACATGACAAGATAAGCTTCTAATGCGTGATGATTTGGGAAGGCATAAATCCTGTCATAAATCTATTTTTGATTCATTCAAAACTAGAATTGCTAATACGACTTCCAGCTTAAAATGACAAAAAATATTTTAGAATTTGTTTTTAGAAACATACCTGGCTGGAAAACAGAGAGCATCAGATTAGACTTTTTTTTGTTATCTGCCCAGGAGTATAGTATACCATACCAGTCTTGACTGAAAAATGATAATAAACTGTTTACACATAATCAATACGTTGAACATAACATGATAAACACAGATTTTCTAAAAAAAATATATCTATCAATGAAACAGATTGTGTTGATAACTAACTGCATTCAAAAAAGCCTTCCTGCCATAGGCATTTCAGTCTGAAAAAAATATCCAGTTTAAATTGTCATTTGAACCGTTCAGTCTGATTGCTGTTAATATGAACTGTGATAGTGATTATAAACAATACTGTATAACGGCTAGTTTATTTAACAGTATGTGTGTAATTGTGTGACGGAGGGAGGTCAGGGGAATATTGACCCTGATATATTTCTGTCTAAACCATGGAGAACAAAGTATTTTTTTTTAATTTGAAATCATCATTTTTTAATTTGAAATAATTTAAAATGTCTTATCTAGCTTTCTTAACCGTTACACTGCTGCATAAAATTTGTAGCATGTGTGTTTTCCCACTAAGTAATATCTGGCACGTTTTTTCTTCAAAAAAACATCTGATGAACAACTGATATTAAAAGCAAATATATTACAAAAGCAGTCAGTTAGCTTTTTAAAGCGCAAATAGAAAGACACCACAAACAAAAGTGAAAAAATTTTTTTTTTAATAATTTACTCAGCGACTATAGTCGCCAACAGCAGGCTGTGCTTGGTTTATTTTGAGCGATTAAGGGTTAATGTTCTTTTAGTGACAGAAAAGACTCTTTTTTCAGCAAGTTTGTGATATTGATAATTGCTTCAGAAATGTTGGTGGAGGTAAATTTGGTACGTAACCAGAGTAAGCAAGTCATTCGGTTAAAAAAACAATTACTAAGCAGAACCTAGCCCTAAATACAAGGCTATTCTGCCAGAGCTGCATACAATTCCACTAATTCCTCTCATAGAGATTATATCATTGCGTCTGCTTTCTGCTTTTTTCAGCAAGTTTGTGATATTGATAATTGCTTCAGAAATGTTGGAGGTAAATTTGGTACGTAACCAGAGTAAGCAAGTCATTCGGGTAAAAAAACAATTACCAAGCAGAACCTAGCCCTAAATACAAGGCTATTCTGCCAGAGCTGCATAGCACTGATCCCTCTCAGAGAATATCACGGCTCCTGCTTTGTGCATGTGTTACTGTGTACAGTGAGCCAGCCACTTCAATCTCATGTCGCTGCTTACTATACATGCATACAGCGGAAAGCTGATTGATTCTCTATGGGTGGAATCAAGGCTATGCAGCTGGAATGAAAAAGCTTGTATTCAGGGCTAGGTAGAATACTGATAATTTTTTTTAAATAACAGCCATTTTCTTCTGTGTGAAGAGCTTTTGAAATCATATTGGCAACTTCAGCTTCAAACATAAATTAAAATGGGATAGTACAATTCAAAGGTTTGAGGTACTGACTTTAGTTGTGTGATGGCGACCATGCTCTCCACTTTCAGAGCACCATGTAGTAGCACAGTTAAAGCAGCTGTTTTTCCTTCTTCGCCGTCATCCCCATCCTCGCTGTTTTCTGTTTTTACTGTGCCGTTTTCTTGCTCTATAAAGGAGAAAAATTCAAATAACAAAAAAAAAAAAATTGAAAAAAATATGTATGTATACCAGAGAGTGAAAAATCATTGAGGAATTAGGAAAAAACGTTATACTGTGCATGCAATCAATTCAATAAAATTTAATGGAAATTCGTTATAAAAAACTATGTAGTTGACGTTTGCAATGACTATGAAAATGAATTATCATCAAATTATATGGTTTCAGGTTGTGTATCACCGAAATAAAATGTCAATCATGTTGGAAGTCAAATTATTTTTCAGGAATTTCATTTAGGTTGAAAAAAACCTCTCCATCTTGTTTTAGTATTACTTGTACAGTCAACATTAGGATTTCGTATCTCTATCTCAATATTAAAACTACAAATTAATGGGAAATTATTTTGTTTAGACATGCATAGAACATCTACCTTACCAACTGTTGTGGGGTTTGTGGGTAAAACTAAATGACGGGATGTGTATGGAGGACTGCAGACATCCGAGATATTCAAGAAACCACACACATGAAGTTCCTCTGAAAATTCAAGATCTTCGCCCTTTTCATCACTACACATAGAAAAAAAATGAACGAGATAAGTAAAAATACATTCTTCACGTAAAAATAATTAAACAATATACTAACTAAACAATCAGGGAAAGATGCCATATACCGGTAGTGTAAAAAATAATTTACACAAAAGGGCACATTTAAGTAAATAATTGTGTTTACTAAAACATGTAAATAAAGGATATTTGCATGTATGAGTAGAAGAAATACATATTTTATTTCAGGGTGTCTGCCAGGGGAGGCGGGGGGTATAACCCCCTTTTTGGCATTTTTGGTCGTCATTTCTGTTAAAACAGGCCATTCTAAGCACTAGGTGGGGTAGGGGAAATAATTTCAGTACATGTATGACCAAATTTTTTTCATGTTTATTGCAACTTTAATCCCACTATAAATGCGCAATTGTATGAATACACTGTGTTCAAAACTGTGATTGTCAAATCATTTTCAGTATGAAGCGTTGTGATAGTAGAGGATTTTCCATTGTGTCTGAGGATTTCACATAATAAAACATAGTAATTTCTAATTAAATTATTAAACATATTAACCCGGTAACTGCCAAAATATTTAATTGGAATTTTCAGCCACTTGAAGTTGTGTCTTGCTGACACAATACACAACTTCAAGTGAGTGGAAATTATTAAAATTTGACAAAATGGATGTCAACTATTTTCAAATCTTGCTGAATGATTTTACGGTTTATCTTTAACATGTTTAAAAGGAGTCCTAATATAAAAATTTAAAACTAAAAAACTTAACTGGCGATTACAGGGTCAATGGACCAGATTTAGAAACATACCTTTGTATCTCTGGTGCTGGGAATACCTGAATATGACACTTCATATTCCCGCATTTAAGCATACCACTGTATGGCGCCAGAATGGCGCCACCAATTTTTGTGAAGCTGTTATGAATTGATTTCAGATTAAATGGAGACTCCATAGTGAAGATCTGTCCTCCGTGACCTGACGCGTCGATAAGTTTCTGATACGAAGGAAGAGATGTCTGCACAGTGGGATCGCTGGGATTTGTAACACATACAATATTTAGTTTGCACGGGAATGTAAATGGCAGAGGACACTTTTCATCTGTAGATTTGTTGTCTTTGTTCAGGGAAGCCAGCGTTTGCTTGAGGGATCCCTTACCTACACCTGTGCTCCCGTCAGTAATAAGTACAATCTGGAAATACAATCAAAGATAGTACACATAAGAAATGTTAATTTTCTGAAATCATCAACCACTTAAGGTTGTGTCATGCTACCGCGATCCACAACCTTAAGTGGTTGAAAATTACTCATATTTGTTTAATTTTAAACCAAACATTTACAAATCGAGATGTTTAAACAGTCATTTCATTCCCAATAACAGTGATTTATTCGGCTAATAAGAAGGATCAAAGATGACTACAGTCGTGATTAGGAGGCAAAGGGTTAAAATGTTTCATTCCACTTACATGGAAGTACCCCCAAACCTGTGTATAATTAAGGGGTAAGGTTACGTAAACATCTCTTGTTATTGTTCTAGTAAAGCAATCGCCAAAGAAGATTTTACTCAAAACTTATTCAAAACTTACTAAAAGTTCTTTTCAGGAAAGGCCAAAAAATTCAAAAATGAAACTGTGTCAAACATATAATAATTCTCCGGTCCTGCTGGACTTGAAAGGTGCTCATTGTCACTTTACAAAGTGGCACTGAGCACATTTTAACTGGTGATGATGAATTGTACTAGTAATCGGTCGGTTTACATATAACCAACCAATGATCACAGTTAATAGGTTCAGATGGGTTAGGTCCTGTACACAAACATGCATATCTATGTAGCCTACATTGTAGATGTCAAATAAAACACAATATATCTATGATATCAGAACCAGACATACCATAGTGCTTTAAAAAACATGAGGGCCTGGATTGACAGTGGAATGTGTAAAGACTGCTGTGGATCAACATGCCTCAATAAAATTTGTTCCAGATTTAAGCGAAATATTTTAAAGAACTGGGAATCAATCCATGATTATTTCATATTATTGCTATTTAAAATTAATCATCATAATCAAAATATTAACCCTTAAAGCACTAAATTAAATAATTTGAATTTTCACACACACACTTGAAGTTGTGTCTCGATACAGTAACCAACAGCTTCAAGTGGGTGAAAATTACTCATATTTGTCTAACTTCAAAACCAAACATTGCAAATCTTGCTGTTTATTCCTAATGACAGTGATTTAATCTGATGATAAAACAGATTAAAACAACTAGTCACGCTTAGGGGTGCTAGGGTTAAATCGGTGAACCAAACGAGTGGTTATAGATTAACCCTTAGAGCACTGAGCTGAGAAATTTAAATTTTCAGCCACTTGAAGTTGTGTCTCGCTACCGCGATCCACAACTTCAAGCGACTAAAAATTAGTTTAACTTGCAAAATCTAGGTTGAAATGTATATGATTATCACAGAATGGAGACAAATTTATTTTTTAACCCTTTAACCGCCAAATTATTCAATCTGAATTTTCACCCACTTGAAGTTGGGTCTCGCTGACGCGATCCACATCTTCAATTGAGTGAAAATTATTCAGATTTGACAAAATGGAGGTCAACTGTTTTCAAATATTGCTGATTGGTGTCAAATTGTATCTTTAACATATTCAAAAGGTGGTACTTAATGTGCTAACAAAAAATGAAAACTCAAATATATGCGGCACCGGCGGTTAAAGGGTTAAAGCCTGGTTATACAAGACAATTAAAACATGAGAAAACAATACTATAGTCAATTGTAGTCGACATCAGTGTGCGCAGGGTTAAAATCTATCATCGTCACATGATTTGATTTACCTGCGAAGGTGTTTTCACTCCCCACTCTGTAGACAACAATGATGTTGCACCTGCTAGACCAGTCTGTATGCATGTCTTGTTGTACTCTTCTACTTTTACAAGTGCTGCACGGACGGAATCATAATCTCGTGTAAACCCGATGAGTTGTTCCCAAAGGGAAGAAAACACCACCTAAGATAACATAAATCACATGCGCACACCAAAATGTTAATTTTATTTGTTTGTTAGTACACAGCAGATAATTTGAAGTCATTTACATGTAGGCCTATGTACATCGGCCAACTGTTTGAAAAGCTCTTGAGTTCTCTATACTTTGGTCTAATAATGTTAACCCTTTAATACATATTAGCGCTCACAATGCATCATTTTGTTTTCCATCACTGAAAAATGACCTAATCTCCTAAAACCTTACAACGAACATTTTCATGGAACTGTTCATTAATAACAGTATCTTTTTTTTCTCTTGCCACCCATTTCAAGTAATCTTCATCTACTACAAGTCAAGAATTGCGACAGCAATTAGCGGCTTGTAGTGGATGGAGATGACGATGGTGAATTCAGGCTTGAAAGGGTTAAACATGTTAAATGCATCTCAAATGTGAGTTTTTTACACATGTTACACATAGCTAGCCAAATCATAGTTTTCATAATTTAAGTGGCTTGTTCTTAAGGCACACGTAGCTCCGCGTCTGATTTATCACTGGTGAACTTTGCCACGGTTTCGCATCGCGACAGCAAACACATGACATTTAACCCATGGAGACTTAATCTTGGGGCAGTGCCAAAGATATATCGAGTTTGAATAGAGTAATAACTATGGATCAGGTAGGTGTACTTTTCAGGATAAAAAAGTTTGATTGAATGTCAGGGAGGCCATGGATGGTGATGTTTACATGCATTTTGCCCTGACCAAGTTGACACCTTGACACCATTTGATAGTGAAGCACTGTGTTAATGAGACTTTATGTTAGATGTAAAACCGAACATGATTTGAAAGATAACTACAGCATCCAAAAATACATCACAATTGTGGTTCAGATTAGGTTGTGATCACTCAGATCATTGACAAAACCATTTCAATTTGATTCGATACGCGTATACGGAATTGTTCAAGGGGAATAATAAATTAGGTCTAGACGAAATAAACTGTCTGGAGAATAAAAGACAGTTACTCACTAAAAATGGGGGTAATAATTATATTATGAATATTATCCAAAGGGTACAAACTGTTTTAATTAATAGATTACTAAATAACAGTCTAAAATAAATAGATTCATGATATATTATTGTACAAGTAAATTTTCTGTTATTCAGCATTTCTACAAATATTAATATCAATACTATAAAATAGCATAAAAAAAGCTTACTAGGGACACAAATTCTAACTTATTATGACTTGTCATGTAATCCAATAAAGAATTGATTCCATTAGTAGCTATGTGTCGACGCTGATAATCACTGGGTCCTTCATTCAGCTCTGCCGGCTGGGACATTGAGAGCGAGACATCTAGAAGTAGCACAGTCGGCATCGTGATAATTGTAGCTCTTCACATCTGAAATCTAGAAACACAAGAATATACATAAATATACCACACAGGACAAAATGCAAATTAACCCTTACAGCGCGGGGACCGACTTTAGTCGTCAGAATCTGACGTCTGTAGACGTCAGATTCTGACGACTAAAATCGATCTCCTCACTGTAAGAGTAAAAATATTTCTAATGGCCGTAGACGCATACCATAGGTAATCAAATGAATCGGAAAAAGCTGAATAAGACATTTATGATAAAATGAGCCTTTTGATTTCCAAGGTTTTCATAGAAAAAATTCAGCGCTTTAAGCGTTAATTTTGTAGACTACCTCTAGGATTTTCACATTTAATTTGCTGCTCTATGAGCAGATCATGTTCAATGATATTGTTGACTGGACCTAAAAGCCCACAAAGACAATAAGTGACCCGATCTGACAAAATGAGTAGTAAGTCTCATATTGAAATATCGAAGATATTAACAGATCCTGAATCTACACAAAATTATCTTTCAAATATTTCAACAATTTGTACACTTTTAAAGTAGATGCCAAAAATTACACTGTATCAAAATTTTCCACGTAATCATGGTAATAGCGACTGTTTCTATTTGGGTATTCATGTGTTACTGTATCAAGTATTCATCATGTTCATGGTAAATTATGATAGTAAGTATTCATATCCTTAATACAGCATACTGTGGCGGGTATTTGGTTCTCTGTCTACCAATATCGACTCTATAGCGTTATCAGGACGGTGGGGCAGCCGAGCGGTATAACTGCGTCCACAGAGTCAGACAGAAACCAAAACTATATACCAACATTAGTTAATTTAACATTTTTTAAGAGATCAGTAAAACTCGGGAAAGATCGAAAAAGCTCAGAAAAGGTCGGTACAGATTGGTAAAGATCGTTACAGATCGGTGATCGTTACAGATCGTAAATAAGTAGACCAGAAAAACTCAAATGTATATCCACAATAGCGAAATTTAGTATGGTCTATCTTACTAAAATGGCCTTCCGACCACTTTCAATTATGGCTAATAATCCACCTAAGTATTCAGGGCAGAACCTGATACATGTACTTTCAAACTCCTACTATATTTAGATAACACAAAACAATAAACTGTAGCGGTAATGAATGAAGAGTATGAAAAATGAAATATCACTTGACAAGCTTTATTAATCACATCTCAAAAAAAAACAAATCTCAAAACAACATTACATAAATGATTATGTATAGACTGAATAGTCATGATAGTATATCTATATGGATACACTCAGCAAAGCTTACAAACAATAAGACACACCAAGGCCCAGGCTCTGCCCAATACTACAGGGGGTCTCATAAGTGCACATGGAACGTTCAAGGTTGGGGTGGATAATCACGTCTATCCAGTGATCATCAGGATCACACACACCATGGACAAATACACTCAACAATGAATCCCTAACTTAAAACCTTATAGTACTTTAATCCGAAACTACGGAACTGTCACATAAAGTCTAATATGCATATGGCCAATATAAGGTACCCAATCCACCCTGACAAATTTTTCCTCGATACCCTATACCTAACTCGCAACTAAGACAAGTCCTGCTGTCAAGCATCACTAAGTGCTGTTTAGCAAAGGATTGGATTCCATGATTGGTATCTTACATCTCACTTGGCCATATTCAGTTCAGCACGTTAATTCCTGTAATTCTACCTGAATTACAGCTTAAACTCTTTTGCATACACTTATAATTACTCTCAACTTGCAAACTCTAACATAAACATATACGGGGTTCACCCTTTAAATCAATAGGTCCCACTATATAAAACCCTGTATTTCTACCTGTTCCAGCCTAATACTCTCTTTCTAACACTCACAATTACTTAATACAATTTACAAACTGTACCCACCATCACCATCACCATCCTGACCTCAGCGGGTATTTGTATGCCCGGCAGGCTGGAGAGGCTGTGAGGGGCAGCGGGGGGCTCTTATAGACTCCTCACTCTCGCTGGGCCTCCTCACCCCGTCTCCCCGATATAATCCCGGCACTTATATGGACCCTGGGGGGAGGCAATAAAAGAAGATGGTGTCGCAAAACACACTAAATATTAATATATGGCAAATAAAAATACAATTTCACCCCCATATCTTAAGAGACCACATATAAAACAATATCATATACAGTAAAACCTGTCCATACCGGAATGCCTTGGGGAAAAAGTTATATCCCAGTTTGGACAGGTTTAGACTTTTGGAGAGAGAGGAACAAACAACAATAACTTGTACAATGGACATGAGGGCTATAATTCAGGATGTGTCGTTGGTAGGACTACAAAATTTGATAGGTGGATGAATGCAAATAAATTGATATAATAAAAGTCACAATTTTTTAAAGATGTTTTATTATAATAAAATAATAAGCATATAATAATCAATACATACTTTCTTTTTCAAGCATAATCCAAATATAAAACACATAATACAGCTGGTATGCATAGTAAAACTAGTAGCGGGCATACATATTGTGTCTGTGATCAGGGTGATATTTTATCAATGTATTTACAGTTTTAGCACTTAACTTAAAATAACAGTACATTTTTGTAATTGTGTGTCACATATTTCACACACGGAGCGCATTTGTCATTTTATAAACATTGATTTGTTTTGCACCTGATCTAAAATAACATTGCATTCTCGTCAGTCACACATTTCAAACACAGAGCATATTTGGGGACTACCTAAAACGCGGCACATTTCTGACGGCACATTCACGGAAAGGACGGGACATAAGCAGACAGTTTGCCCCACCACTGCACCCCACCCTACCAGTCAGCTACTGCTGGATAAACACTGTCACTCCCCACCCTAACGCCCGGTCAGCGGCACAGGGAAACCCGCGGCCCATTGTGGTCATTGCACGGAACATTCTACGGCCGAATTTTTACGGAACAAAAACCCTTAAATGAAAAACAAAAGTAATGTAATAAAACATGACTATTTTTTATTTACTGTACATAATATGTTACAATATATATATATATATATGAACAAGTAAAAAACACAAGTAATGTAATGAAACATTAGTATTTTTATTTACGGTAATATATGTAACAATATTATATATAAACACATAAAGAAACACAAGTGATGTAATAAAACATTAGTATTTGTAATTTAAGGTAATATGCTGCAATATCTCATGTGCAGTGAGACCTCGTGGGCAGGTTTGCCAAAAAATTAAGTAGACAAAAATTGTGTCTATTGCAGTTTTTCGGTCATTTTTATTTCTAATTTTCCATTTGATTGCATAGTATATGTAATGGAATAATTAAATATAGTAAATTTTGTGATTTTAAACGTGTCCTGTATTAAGACTAAACCGGTTTTATTGTCTGATCAGGTATTATCGCTCATTCAGTGATGATTCACACCGTCACCTACGACACTGTCATGACTGTCAGTGTCACTGCTTGTTGTCGGCGTTAGTGTGACTGTCACTGATCTATGCTGTAGGTTTAGCAACAATTGTTGAATTTTTAGCGGCATTATTAACTACACCCATTGTTCACCATCTATGTTCAACATCTTTTAATAACAGGCCAGGCTGGACCTTTTCTGTGATGTTTTACCCGTCTCGGAGCAGGCCCCGAGAAGAAGTTTTAACAAAATCTACGTTTTGATATTAACAAATTCCTTGTCATCCTATTGTTTATGCATGCACTTCCACCCTGTCTCATTGCACCATTTAAATGCTGCTAAACCATCTGTAGGCATTGGTTGTTAAATCTCCATTGAGGAAAACCTTTTTATCCATCAATTTTAATCCAGCATGGATCTACCTTTCTTGATCACCCTGTTCTTCCTTGGCATCTCGATTGTTGAGAGAGAAGATGATTTTAGGCTTTGTGACTCATTAATGAAGTCTGATCCGCCACTTAGCCCACTTTTTCAATATCTGACATAATTTTCTCTAAACTCTAAATATTTGTTACAATAGAAAATTACTTCCCATCACAAAATCTCAACCATCTTTGAAGCTAGCCATCCTGTTGCTGCTTGCTGGTGATGTAAGCCTAAACCCTGGGCCTAGCAATGAAAAATAAAGCAACCTCATTAGCAGATATGGTAAGCAGTAAAAAAAATTGACATTCTCGCTATCACAGAGACATGGTTAAAACCGTCTGACACTCTTTCATGCCTATCTGACCTTACTCCCCCAGAATTTTCTCTTTTACATAAACCTAGAACTCATGGAAGAGGGGGTGGGGTAGGTTTTCTTATCTCAAATGAATTTAAGGTAACAGACTACACCATTCCATCTTTTTCAACATTTGAATGCATATGTTTGAAAGTTTCTGGCAGCTTATTTAAAAGGTTTAGTACTTTGTATGTACCATCCTGAACCTTCGCATTCTGATCCTTTTTACCAGGAATTCCAGGAATTGTTGGACTTACTCATACCTCTAGCAACTGAGTTTTATATACTCGTGATTTCAATCTTGACAAAAAACAAAGTCCCACTACTATTAAATTTTGCGATATTCTTGAATCTTCTGATCTCGAGCAACATGTAAATTTTCCGACACACATACATGGACACTGGCTTGACTTACTTATCACTAGGACGACCTGCCCAGCAGTTAGATCCGTCTTAGCCTGTGATGGGCTTCCCGATCATTTTTTAGTTCTTTCGGAACTAGAATTTCCTAGACCAAAGTGTGTTAACTCTTTCAGTACTGGCAGTAATGACCCCCAGAGTACTGGACCCTAATGTATGACGTCATATAATTGATCTTGATAATCTAAAAAATGACATTTTAAACTGAGATTTAAAAACTAAACCTGAGAAAGAACTTCCAAAACTATGTAAACAATATGATACCATTCTGCAAACTATTTTAAACAAACATGCTCCACTACTCACTAAAACAGTTTCGGAAAGACCCCCTACCCCTTGGATGACACAAGAAATATTAAAAGCAAAAGTTTGACGACGTAGCTTGGAAAGAGTTTGGCGCAGAACCCGTTACAGACACGATAGATCACGTTACAGAGTTCAGTGCAATCTGTGCAATGGAATTATGGAGAAAGCAAAAGCAAATTTTTATGCTAACATCATATTAGAAAATTCTGAAGATCCAAAGAAGCTCTGGAAATCTATAAACAACATCTTTCATAGATTTCCTGCTCCCTCTTTGCCAAAATTTTTCTCGATTATTTTTTCATGTTCCCCCAAAATCCTTGAAAATTTGGTGCAATTTTGTTGTCTATTAGCGAAGCTAGACCATTTGGCATGTAATAAATTTTCAAAATTACAGCTCTCTTCAACACTATTGCCGTGAAACAAGAATCCTATTAATGCCAAATGGTCTAACTTCCAAAATACACAACAAAATTGCACCAAATTTTCAGGGATGTTAGGGGAATATGAAAAAATTATCCGAGAAAAACGTTGTTAAAAAATTTTAAAGAGCGACCGAGCAAATTAGAAAAAGGTTACTCCCAGGTTCTGGTGAAACAGACTGTAGACACAGAGAGCAAAGTGCCCTAAGTTCGACCATGCCCAAAGTTCAACCAACTTTTATTTAATGAAAAACCAGGAGGTCCCTTTGTCTCTCAGGGTCATTATATATGTGCTGCCCTCTTTGTTTTTCGAGACCAATATTAAAGTATATTCCAAATAAAAAGAATTATAAAAAGGTTTAGAATTGTATATCTTGGTAATGTGAAGTTACTACCCATGTTACCCGCTGCACTTATTTGAATATTGAATTAAACCTGAAAATTCGTGAAATAGTAACTTTAGATAAAAGATCTAGGCAAGAACACACATTCTTTGAAATTTCACATAGGAACAGCTATGGCCTCCAACCCAGCACCTCCTTCAGGATGGTCGAACTTAAGGCTTTCAAAGTTATATATGGTGCCTAAGTTCAACTAAAATTGAAAAAATATATATTTAACTGTTAATAAAACCTCCATACTCATCCAAATGTGTTTATTCCAGAGTAATTTAAAAAAAACAAATTAAGGATAGACTATCTAGAGTATCATCAAACAAAAAGATGAGTTTATGATAATTATACACCAAATTAAAATTATATTCAAATCAAAATTGCAATTGCAACTGCAGTGCGTCCCAGCTGACACTAATAGTATTTGGGAATGCTACCCCTCCCCCTTGAAACGGCCCTGCAAAACCCTGCAAATTAAAATTCATCACAATATATACTCTTTTTTAAATTTATAGATCTCATTTTTTTAACTTATTAAACAATTGAAGCGAGTCATTATACAGAGTAAGTGCTTTAATATTGAAAAGAAACCAAAGTGGTCGAACTTAGGGAGGGGTTGGTTGAACTTGGGCAAAGTAATACTACTGCTCATATCAGCCACAGCAGTTGATGCTGTAATAAGCTCCTATTAATAATAAACAGTGTATGGTTGCCATGGGAAGCATCCAAAGGGCAAAAAGACTATTATTAGCTTGATAAGTTGAAGTAATATCATCAACTGATGTAATGTAACATATTAATATTATTAATAAGTTCAATTGGATAATTTAGTATAACCTGATAACTACAGACAGTTGATTCTCTTATGAAGTTATCTTTCTATATGCCGTTTCCATAGCAACCAGATATCAGATTCATATCGGAATGCAATGTTCAACTGTGATATTAACAAGAATATAAACGACACAAAACAAAAAAACAGTTAATCTATTATTTTCTGTCAATTTATAAATAAATCCTAATCTACAAACTGAATAAAAAGTAATTATCAGCTAATTAAATGGCTACCATGGCAACGCCTGAATAGCACACACCTTACCATGATGCATACATTTTATTTTCATAAAATTATGTAGACTAGTGGGACAATTTGAATGATTTGATCCAATTTTCCATCATAGATATATTAGCCTACATTATACAATTATTTGAAATCAGCACGTACATGACCTTGACATGTACCCAAGGTCAAGGTCATTATTAAGAAAGCACAGAAAAATTAATTGCTCGGGACTTCATAAAGTTCTACATCATACTACCAAATTTGAGAATGATATCTTCAAAACTCTCATAATTACAAGCATTTTGAAATATGTCATTCACTAAAATTATCCATATTTTCACGTAAATCACTACATGTGTAATACATGTGAAAATCACAAAAATGGCTAATGGGGAATAGAGGGTTAATTGACAGAACAAAAAGAGGACAGTTTTGGTCATAACTTCCTCAATAATAAATAATAATGATGAATCATGCACAAATGATACATCATTTTCTTTGTCTTGATCAGCTCTATCAGATAGAATACCAAAAAATAGATAATTAACAATTTAATTTTTTTATGCACATCCCTAACATAGTCACATAGTCATAGTCTAGTGGCTAACACTAACAGTAACAGTAAGTTAAAAAAATCACGAAATTATCTCCATGACCATGGCCCTGCTGAATTTCAAGGGAATCGGGTCATAATGGGCATATGACATAGTCATAGATCTAATTGACGGAGAAATCTACGAAAAGCATGCACTACGGAATTACCAAAATAATTGTGGCTCAGGATATAGCCTACTCTGGGCGCACCCCTAGAATAGAATAGAATCTTATCGACCCGCTGCGAGCTAGGTCTAATTCCGCAGCTGTTTGTGGTGACCTGCTCCGCAGGGCTACTAACGTTACTCTGTTTATCGATACCCGATTATCGCCCTTACTCAGTTACTGAATCCCAAACACTTCCATTATCGCTCAACTCGAGTCTGCCGTCATTCTTTCTCACTCAACTGCCTGTCAAATTTTAAAAGTGAAATATAAAGTAGTCTACATGATGAACAGATAAATATCAGATTTAAAAAAATTAAAATAATGCGACAGTGGTCATGAATACCGGTGATCTCGGCCTTCGACGATCTCGGCCCGGGTGATCTCGGACGGCGGTTGGTTATCTCGCCCGGTGATCTCGCCCGGTGCGCGGGGATCTCGTACGGTGACCTCGCCCGGTGATCTCGCCCGGTCGGCCCCCGACTGCATGGACTGGCCTGACCACCTTACCCCTCTATCAGAACACATTGACGGCAGGCTGCCGGGAGATCTCGCCCGGTGATCTCGCGGCCGGTTATCTCGGACGCCTAAAGACGTTATTACCGCGGTGATATTAGCCTATGTAGGGCCTAGACCCTAGGCCTATTTAAAAATACTTAGATGCTCAGACATAGTTCAACATAATATAATAGAAATATGTAGGCCTACGTTTTCAATGACATTGCTCCAATCTGTTCCCCATATCTGCGAACCGTACAGTAATAATAGGCAGTACAATTTTATCGAAGACAGGCCTATGTAGATCTATAATTATTAAGCCTATAAAAGTAATTATTTAAATGGAAAATTTAATAGCACGACACGGCTGATTTATATACGCTAGTCTACAACCCCAAATGTAGGTATATCTCACAGTTGTTTTATCTATGATATAAAGAAGCAAATTCAATAGTCGATTGATCGTGAAATTGTACACTATTTTTACACGATTTGTATAATACATCGTGTTATAAAGAAGCAAATTCACCAGTTCATGGAATATTTATTCTTGTATATTTAGCGCAAAATAGGCCTACGCTGAACATTTTTTCCAGAAAATAAATTATTTATATGTAGGCCTATTGTTATTGTAGGCCCTATTACCTGTTTTACGATGAATTGGCTACTTTTTGGTTACGAGACGGCTTGGTGAGAGGGCATATATATAGGCCCTACCTAATTTGCATGCATGTTTAATATTTCATTATGAATAAACACATATTAACCCTCGCTCTGGTATGAGATATTCCAATATACATTGTGTCACTGGCAAGGGATTTTGTTTGAAAAATAGAAAAAAAACATATTTGGAACAATGGCCAGCACTTCTATTACACCTGATGAAGCCTAACCCCAGTACACATAGTGACATGTTCTGGTGTCGGGCTTCACATGAGTGCTACCCAAAGGTCATGGCAAGGTCATCTCAAGGTCACAGCAAGGTCAAATCAGCTGAAAATGGATGAAAATAACTTATTTTTGTTGTTTTTCTTTTAATTGTGTCCACTTAAGATGTCTATGATGGTACAAGCCCACCTAGAACCCAACACAGAGTTACGCCAAACACATTTCAAGACATTACAGGGGTTTTATAGGGGTTGGAAGGGTATTAACCCCATCAAATCACCCTTATGTCAGCCCTGTCTGATGTGATAGAAATTGACAAAAAAACAGGCAGATTGTTCTTTTTCAACCAATCGTCAAATATGTGCCTACCATTAGAGTAGATGGAGCCCAACCCAAGCAAATCTACACGTGACAACATGCTTTGGAATTGGGTGTCATAGGGGTGTTTGTAAGGTCATGACAAGGTCATGTAGAGGTCAAAGCAAGGTCAAAGCAGCTCAAAGTCGTTGAAAAATAGCTGTTTTTTTGTTTTTCTCCCAGTTATATTCACTTGGGATGTCTAAGATGGTTGAAAACCACCTATAGACACCAACAAAGAGGTACATCAAACACATCCCACAATACTACATGGGTTGAAGGGGTAATACCCCACCCCATCAGATAACCCATATGGTACCCTGTCCACCCATAGCGAAAATAAAACAAATAAGGCAGATTATCAAATTTTGACCAATCGTCAGCCCTTCCAGTAGGCCTACCCCTATTGAATCCCAACACAAGTCCACAAAGTCATTGTTATATGATAGGCTTTCAGAGCGATTAGGCCCAACCCAAGTACACATGGTGAAATGATTTGGGGGTCAGGCTTTAGAGAGGTGCCACCCAAGGTCATGAAAAGGCCATCTCAAGGTCACAGCAAGGTCAAATTAGATCATTTTCGGTGAAATAGCTTTTTTTGTTGTTTCTCCTCCAATTCTATTTATTTCAGATGTCTATGGTGGTTAAACCCACTTAGAGCCCAACATTGAACTACTCAACACAGATTACAGGGGTTGTTTTATAGGGGCTGGAGGGGTATTACCCCTATCAAATCACCCTTACGTCAGCTCTGTCTGGTAGCGTACAAATCTACAAAATAACAGGCAGGATGTCGTGCTGCGACTTTTCGCCAGATATTCCATGGAGATTCTGAAGCACAACCCAAGCAGGGCTACATATGGCGACATGCTTTGGGGTTGGGCTTCATATGGGTGTTATTCTGAGGTCATGACAAGGTCGTCTGAAAGTCACATCAAGGTCAAAACAGCTCAAAATGGTTAAAAATAACTTTCTTCTCTCAATTACATTCACTTGGCATGTGTAAGATGGTTGAAAACCTCATAAATCTCAACACAGCTACACAACACAGGTAGGCCTACACACACAAATACACAACACATGTACAGTTCAGATATACATCAAACACATCACAGAAAATTACGGGGGTGGAAGGGATAATACCCCATCAAATCACCCTTATCATGCTTATGGTACCCCTGTCTGACGAAATGAAACAAACAGGCAGATAATCAGTTTTTGACCAATCGTCAGCACTTTCATTTCACCTAATAATTGATGCCCAACCCAAGAACACAAAGTCATTGTTATATGATTCTGGGTTGGGCTTCCTATGGGTGTTATCCAAAGCATAGATATTCTCTATATCTCTGATCCCAAGGTCACGGCAAGGTTATATCAAGGTCACAAAAATTAAGATGGTCGTCCAAAAATGCGAAATGGCCAGCAGACAACAGAGACGGCCATAATTTTGGAATATTTTGCTTCCCAAAGCTACCTAATATCTGCTTTTCTGCATATATTTTACAGGTTTATATGAAACCAGACAATATAAATTGTTCTTTGGTGAATTATTTTACAGTACGTTATATCTCAAGTAAATATAAAAAAGTATCTTAAGTTATTGAAAAATTAGAAGTTGAAATGGCTGCTGGTGCCAAATAATCCAATTTCCTGGAACATCTTATACAAGATTACCAATTGATGTGAACATTCACACAAAATATAAACATAAATATATAGCCTATGCCATAAATCTATGCCAAAACTAATAAATTATGTCCCACAAATGTTAATTATTAGTAGTATTGCTTTCAAGAAACCAATGTTCAAGATGTTCACTCAAAAATGCAAAGTGACCGCCACACAACAAAAATGGCCACCACAAGTATGAATTCACAATGAGGGCAATATCCAGGCCAACATAGGCCTATACCAAAAACAAAACAACAGTATGTAAATAAACTAATATTTAACAATACACATTAATGTACATTCATCTTAATGTATGTTAATCAGACATGGGACATAAACAAATAAACAGGAAACCAATATGGAGCTACATAGACTGAGGCTAGGTAGGTTTAGGCCCTACTGCTACATATCTAGGCTAGATGCTGCTACTAGGCCCTACAGATTTAGACCCAATAGTTGGGTTCTGGCTCACACTCACTAGCTATAAATAACAAAAAAATTAAAGAAACGTCTCAAAGTGTGTTTAAAAAAGAAATATCTATAGAATAACGTCACTTTATATTGTGAAAATGTAATTCCAAATGATAGGACTTCAAGATTGACCAGGTTTCATGACTCCCGGAATGGACGATAATACAAGTAAATCAGATTAAACTATTATTCTTATAAACAATATCGCAAATATAGAATATTTGAACATTATTTTAATTATAATATTATAATTTAACTATTCACAAACTTTGGGTATTATTTTAGTCTAGATCGACATTATTATTTGAAAATTACGTGAGCATTTCAAGGCCAGCTGAAAAAAATTCAGTTTAAAGGTGTAGTCAACTGTCAAAATTCGCAGGACAAGGGTCCCCCAGAAGGCAATAGTGCCCGTGGGTAAGCCAAGGCCCTATTCCATAATAATACTAAATATGTGTTTCATACCCAAAGCCTCATTAAGAGCAAGTTCTCAAATCACAGCAAGTTCATATATACTTGAGCGACATCTATGAGTTAATAATTCAAAGCCCTTGTCTTTTGCCCCTACTTGGTCGCCTACTTGCAAACAAACTGACTGTATTACTGCGGGGATTTGGAAACTGCTTGACCCCCAATTTTGTATTGTCACCCAGTAAACACAAAACATTTGTATGACTTTATGCAATGTTGGACCAACGTCGAAGACGTTGGGCCGACATTGCATAAATGTCCTACAAATGTCTTGCGTTTGCTGGGCAGGAGGACTTTCTCTCAAACATTGTACATTTATCTAATGTTGGTTCAATGTTGGGCCAGCGTCGCAGACGTTGGCCTAACATTAAAACAGCATTGGATCAATGTGTCGTTTAAGTAGTATCTTGTAATCAGTTCAGTGGCTATATTAATGCTGTCAATCTGTACTCAATAGGCTACTGTTGGCCTACACTTGACCGTCCCAGGCATGCGCGTTTTGAAGCTGAATGATTCTTTAACGTTAGCATGTTTAGAATCTGGCATGGCCACGTTTTGTTGCGAATTACTTATAAATTCTTTATTTTGGGGTAAATAAAATCAAAATTCAGGTCAGATGTCTTTTATTATGCATTTTATTGTTGTAACAATGTGTTTGAGCCATAGACTTCCAAAATACTGGAACTTAAAAGGGGTCATACTAAAGTATGTTAGGCCATCCGAAATATCGGATTTGGCCAAGAATCAGCCCATCCGAAATATCGGATTTAACCAGAGCGAGGGTTAAAGGTGTAGTCAACTGTCAAAATTCGCGGGACAAGGGTCCCCCAGAAGGCAATAGTGCCCGTGGGTAAGCCAAGGCCCTATTCCATAATAATACTAAATATGCGTTTCATACCCAAAGCCTCATTAAGAGCCAGTTCTCAAATCACAGCAAGTTCATATATACTTGAGCGACATCTATGAGGTTATAATTCAAAGCCCTTGTCTTTTGCCACTACTTGGTCGCCTACTTGCAAACAAACTGACTGTATTACTGCGGGGATTTGGAAACTGCTTGACCCCCAAGTTTGTATTGTCACCCAGTAAACACAAAACATTTGTATGACTTTATGCAATGCTGGACCACCGTCGAATACGTTGGGCCAACATTGCATAAATGTCATACAAATGTCTTGCGTTTGCTGGGCAGGAGGACTTTTTCTCAAACATTGTACATTTATCTAATGTTGGTTCAATGTTGGGCCAGCGTCGCAGACGCTGGCCTTACATTAAAACAGCATTGGATTAATGTCTCGTTTGAGTAGTATCTTGTAATCAGTTCAGTGGCTATAATAATGCCGTCAATCTGTACTCAATAGGCTACTGTTGGCCTACACTTGACCGTCCCAGGCATGCGCGTTTTGAAGCTGAATGATTCTTTAATCAGTATATTTAATGTCACAAATTATTGTTTAACACTTATTATTACATTATATTTAGAAGTGTCTTCGGATAATTGTCAGTTGAAAATTAAAGTTGAAAATTAATACAGTATTGTCACACAAACGATTATAATAGATGTACATTGCAGTCTGTTTAAAAGATTGATCATGTTTAAATTTACATAATAACTTTCATTCGGAAAAATCAGTTATTTTGACTAAAATCTTCAATTATACAATAATGTTTTCTGGTGTAGTACATCCCAGGCATTGATAAAATGATTATTTAGGCTCCATAGACGATTTTTTACTCTTCCCAGTTACAAAAAAACAACTATAATCTACCCACTCAGGTAAGAGGACTGCCAAAATACATTGTGCACCATTATCCACACGTAGATGTCGCTCAGGTAAACAGATAAATGAATGACTGTGAATGACTATAGGCCCACACTGCATAATAAAGTATTTAAATTCCACGTATATCTGAACATTTTTGATATTTTGTTGATATGGATATAATAGCACACAGTTTTAAGTATGCGCTACACGATAGGTATGATTTAAAAGTAATTCGAGAGGTCAAACTCAAGATCATCTGAGGTCACAAAAGTGAAAAATTCTATATTTAGATTAAAACATCATAATTTACAATAGGCCATTATGTTATATGTTAATCTCCATATAATAATTTTATCGTTACTGTTATGTTTATTTTCGAATGCAATTCACTCCAGGACATAAAACAGTGGGTTTATTTTCAAGACAACAAAAAATACGTCTGTGCCTAACTTATGCTAACGGTGTTGTCGTAGATGCGGTATACATGCAGTCGCCGAATAACCTTTACATAATTATAAAGTGTTTTTTTTCCATACTTTATCGATGTTAATCGTTATTTTTTATATCATTTGCTGATATTGGTGCTATATGACATAGTTTGAAGCATACACATGGTTTGAATGTCATCTGAGGTTAATGTCAAGGTCAGAATTATGACATCACGAAATTGATAAAATAACATAATTATATCCTCATAGTCATGATAGTGGAATGTATGAAACATAGAAATGAACCTGAGGCGGTGACATCGTTAAGAAAAGTTGTAGTTAAAGGGACCCATTCGGGATGAGACATTTTCAATGTTGTCAATTTTGAAAATTTAATTTATATGAAGCTATATAGCTACTGATCTTAACCGAATCTACGAAAAAGTCGAAAAACAAAATTAAAGCACCAAAAAAGAGTGAAATAGTTGTATTTCCAGGTCGTATATTGCCATGTAAACAAAGCAAGTCAGCAATATTCAGCACTTTACATCACATATTCCCACGTATCAGACGGTAAGATCAGAGCAGTCGACGCTAATTGGTGTCTTATAGTCAGGACACGGGAGGACACACATGCAGCACTGATTGTCTACCCAACGCTGGGCCGATGTCATCAGCATGTGGCCCAATGCTGTGTAAACATTCAATCGTCCTTCAGGTATACAAATAGTTTGTTTGGGTTACTTCTGGTTTCATAGAAATGTTGATTAAAAATATTTGTAAAAATATGAAAATTCTGAAAAAAATAAAAATATGATCCGTGGGATACACTACTTCAGTACGGAATTAAAAACGAAAATTGATGTCATCCCAAGGAGCTGCTTTAACTAGGCCTAACATTACTGAACCAAAACTCCACTCCCTGCCAAAAAATGATAAATGGAGCAGGTGTGAGCTCATCCCCGGGTAAAGCCTCCTAATGAATATAACATGAAATATATGTGCGATACAGACATATTTGGATTTTATTGGAACGTTTATAAAAATTGGCTTAACTGACCCCGCTTCCCCCACTCAACTCCGGGCGATATGTCACTGGTTATGTATTATGAATGAAAGTTATGTTACTATTAGATTTGACAGCGTTTATGCAACAGCACTTTATCAGAATAAGACATGATCTCATAATTTCATCATCTCGGCCTTAGTGATATCGCCACAATAAACTTAATTTGGCCAGTGATGTCGGTCGTTCTTTTTAATAAAGTATAATTTTCACCAAAATAAATGTTTTCAATAGTAACCTCGGCCATATATTCCACTGGTTAAATATTTAAACAATTATCTCGCTCAAAATTAAAAATGCTCTCACTCACTGAAAAATGCATGTTGTCCGTTGGCATATTGATCTTGGCCATTCGAAAAGTCATCTCGGCTACAAAAAATGATTATCTGAGCAAGTGAGAAAGTGATCACAATCAGTGACAATAAATAGATCTCGTTCGGTGAAAAAGTGACCTTTAAAAAATGATCTTAGCGAGCAAAAAATATATCTCAGCCGATATGAAAGAGATAGTGACCATTAGAAAAGTAATCTAAGCCATTGTAATAATCATCTAAATCAGTTAAAAAGTGATTTCAGCCAGTAAACAAATGATCTAGGCCAGTGAAAAAGTCATCTCAACGGATGAAGATAAATGATTTCGACCAAAGAACAAGGGATCACAGCCAGTGAAAAAGTAATCTCAGGCACTGGAAAAGTGACCTCAACCAATGAATATGATTGTGATCTCAATCAGCGAAAAGTGATCTGAACCAATACAAACGTGTTCACCGCCATTTAAGAGTGATGTCAGCCAGTAAAAGGTATTGCCAATGATCTCGACTTCAGAAAAAGTTATCTTTAGAGCCAATAAATTGGTAATCATGTTTCATTGAGCTGTCGGTCACTATAAAACTGATATCGGCCATTGAAAAGGCAATCTAATGAAGCGATCTAAGTGAATTCGGACGGTTGCAAACAGACTTCGGCCCAGAAGAAAATGATTCCAGTTAATGGAAATGTGCTCTTTGTCATTGAAAAGGTGATTTTATTCAGTGAAGAATGAATCTCGGCCAGTGATAAAGCGATCTAGGCCAGTGAAAAAAAGTGATCTTATACAATCAAAAGTGATTTCGGCCAACAAAAAATGATCTGAAACACTCAAACTATGATCTCAGACAGTGGAAGGGTCATATCGACCAATGAAAAAGTGATCTCAGCCATCGAAAATGTGATCTCGACCAGTAAAAAGTGATCGCCGCCAGTAAAGAAGTGATCTCAGTCGGGGAAAAATGATTTCCGCCAATGAACAAGTGATCTCAGCCATTTAAAAAGTAATCTCAGTCACTGAAACAATAACCTCGACCAGTGAATATGCGATCTCAACCATTAAAAAGTGATTTTGGCCAGAGAAAAGGTGAGTTTAGCCAGTTAAAAAGCGCTCTTCGCTAGTGAAAACATGATCTCAGACAATGAAAAGTGAAGTAGGTCACCGAAGAAGTGAACTCAGCCAGTAAAATATGATTTCAGCCAGTAAACAAAGTGATATCAGCCATTGAAAAAAGGTAACTTGACACTTAAAAAGTTATCTAAGCCATCTACCAAGTGATATTTGCTGTTGAAAGGGTAATCGCGGCTTTTGAAAAGGTGACATCAACTGGTAATGAAGTGATTTCAGCCCGCGAAAATGTGAAGTCGGTCACAGAAAAAGATATTTCGACCAGTAAAAAGTGATTTCAGTGAAAGGAAAAGTAATCTTGGTCATTGAAGAAGCGGTCGCAGCCAGTGAAAAGTGTTCTATGTCAGTAAAAAAATGATCTCGGCCAGTCTCTAAGTGATTTCTGTGAGTGTAAAAGTAATCTGGGCCTATGAAAAAGGGGTCTCTGCAAACAATAGGTACAGTGTTATTATATGTATACATAGTTTGAAGGATTCCAGTACAATATTGATATATTTACAAAGGTTGTTCAATTATAGTATGCTTGCACTGTTCGTTAATTTACTTAATGTAATGGTTGATGGGCCGATAGTAAAGATTATTTTTATGAATTTGCTTCGCGATGTTTTAAAATGTGAGCAATCCATATTAAAATGAAAATCACTCGCACATCAGGTACATTTTTTCTGTTATCGGGGCATACCTTTATGTCATTTAATTTCAAATGTAAGGTTATTATCGCTTAATCATAAAAAAACAGTATTTTTATTCTGGCTTCTTAATATGGTCATATGATGATTTTAGCCTGATTTTGTCGCTTTAAAGTTGTTAAACGGTCTACAATTTTTAAATTTGATTTGAATAGTGCATTGCAGGCGTCCATTATTGGCTAAACTGGTCTGATAATCTTTGCTTAATTTGTTGCTTAAAACAGTTCGTGTTACTCCAAAAGGATAATTTGGCTGCTTCCTTTATCATGCAAGTAAAGAGTTTTGGGGCTTTAATAAATTTACCGCTGTAATTGAAAATAAGATATCCTGTGCATGCAGTTAGCAGTGAAAATTGACTGTTTTATGTATGGCTCCTAAAATTTTCTCGTTTTTTTTATTAGTGCATGCACTTATATTCGAATAGTACGTGCGTGTACTTATTTTTGAAATTTACTACGCGCACCACTGTGTAACTCTATGCTCAGACATGTAGGCTACTGAGGGTAATATGTGATAAAAAGTTCATAAACTAAACCCTGAAAACTACCGCAAAGTTACAGTCTTACCAGCCTTAGGAAAATTATTTGAATTTTTTTTTAGAAAACCGCTTGACGTACAAAAACGTTTGAAAGTACATATGGTGTATTACAACGAGGTGTTCTAAGCCCTAGGCTATTTAATGAATTTTTAAATGACCTAAATGAGTATTTAGATCCACAGTGTGGTATAAAAATCAGCTTGCCAAAAACTAATGTAGTAATTTATAACCCTTCAGCTGCAAAAGCAAACTGTTCATTTACCTATGGGGATCAAAACATCAAAATCATAGAAAAATATAAATACCTTGGATTGTGGTGCTCTAATAATAAGAACATGTTTGCCTCAAATTACGAATATCTTGCTGATAAAGCATCAAAATCAATCTTCGCCATACGACATTACAGTTCTGCTAGTGTCGGTAAATTGCCACCTAAAATTTCATTAAAAACGTTAAATATTCAAATATTTTAATTTTAATGTACTGCAGCGAGCTTATGTATAACGGTAAAAAAACAAAAGAAATTGAACAAGTACAATTAAAATACCTTAAACTAATGGTGGGCGTAAGTCGCCACACTTCTTCGCCAGGTGTCTATGGGGAAACAGGTCAATTTCTCATTTTTACAACCCAACAAATAATGACTTTAAAATAATGGTATCACATACTGAACTCTTCGTCCCGTTACCCATTGAGGCATTGTTATAAATCTTTAATTGATTTCGATCGATCAGGCAAAGTTAACTGGGTAACTCATGGCAAACAGCTTTTATGTAGCATTGGTCTTCAAGATACTTGGCGGGTACAACGCATAGAAAACAGTAAACGTTTTATGAAAGATATTGAAATTACCATTAAAAATGATTACATAAACATCTGGCGTCAAGTAACAACCAGCGCCCCCAAGTTACGTACTTATATTACTTTTAAAAAATCATTTAATATCGAACAATATTTTTTTATTTTTGACAAATATTAAAGACATAACAGCTATGGCTAATAGCTTTAATAATTGAAACAGGGAGACATGAAAATCTACCAATAAAAGATAGAATTTGTTGAGGATGTGAGTCAGAAATTGATGATGAAGTTCACTTTTTAATAACGTGCCCATATTTTAATACAGAAATAACTTTATTTTTTAGTAATATTAATTTGTTATTTCTAATTTCCATGGTGAAACTGCTGAAAAAAAATTATACTGTTGTTAAACAGTAACAATTTTACTGTACTCAACATGTTAGCAAAATATATCATGTTGTGTTTTAAAAAAATTACCTAACTATTTTATATTATTAATTATTATAATAGTTGTATTTTCTCTATTTGCTTGTTTATCAGTATTTTAAAATTATCTTAATGTTTTATATTTGTTATTAATTATTTGTTGTGATAATAGTTGTACGGTCAGAACAATTATTGCTTTTATCGCCTTATGTATCTGTATTTTAAAATTATTTGCTGCTTTATATTTGTTATTAATTATTTGTGGATATTATTTTACAATAAGAATCACCATTGTTTTTATCGGCTTGTTTATTTGTATTTTAAAATAATGTTAATGTTTTATATTATTGAATTATATTATATTGTATGTTTTTCTATGACAAATAAGTCCATGAGGACTTTATACGTCAATAAAAATTCTGTCTGTCTGTCTGTCTGTATCGAATTTTAGAAACCCTTATTAGTATATGTCCATACCAATTAAATAATTTATGAAATTGATCGAACACAAACTACAGTATTGTTTTCAGTTGTTAACGGGTAGATATTAGGAGAGAATTGCTCTGTATTATAGATATGCGCCTGCATTTCAAGCCGTGAACGCTATAGTGCATGAGTGTGATAGCTGAAAAGAGTGGAAAAAGGAGGTAGTGTCAACACCTATATTATCCTGGAATCACTCACGCAACTTAACTTCAAAGTAACAGTCAGTGATTACTAACGTTAGTTTAGTTTACTTTTAGTTGAAAAAAAATAATTACAATTTTTAAGAATTTTAAAAAATAAAATCGATATTTTTATGTTCGAATAATTATAAGTGCCTGCACTTACTATATTTCGAAAACTAAGTGCATCTTTAAATATAAGTACATGTACGTTAATGCGCTGGGATACGCGGTAGGTATTTATATTGATCCGTCAGTTTTTTATTGTGTCTGACCAAAATTAAATGTAGGGATTTTTCGTGTACCTCTTCCTGAAAAAGATTATCTTGGTCTTAGATACGTTGACATTACATACGTTGACTGATTACATAAAAAAAAATGTATGTCTTTTGCTGACTTAGCAACTAACACTGCGTTATCGATGTCATGAAGTAAGTAAAGTTTGAGGTATTTGATAAGATTCATCAATTCTGTCTTTGGTGATTTTATTGACCACCACACAAGCGATTCCAGCCAATTGAAAAGTGATCTTGATCATTGAAAAAGTGATCACGGCCAGTGATATCAGCTAGCGAAAAAGTGATCTCAACCAGTCGAAAAATGATCAGGACCATTGAAAAAGTGATCCCAGTCAATCAATGAGAAGTGATCTCGGCCTGTCAAAAAGTGATTTAAGCCAGTCAAAATGTGATATCAGTCAAAGAAAAGGTGAAATCGGTCAATAAACAAGTGATCTCAGCCAGTTAAAATTGATAGCGACAAAAATAGATAGTTATTTCAGCCAGTGAAATGATGATCTCATCCAGTAAAAAGTGATCTCAGACAGTGAAAAGATGATATCGGACAGTCACTCAAAGCGTTTTCCACAAGAAAAAAGATCATTCGATTATCTCAGCCAGTAAAGCAATCGTCATGGAGGTTAGCGCATAAGTTTACCTAATTAAATTGAATTCACCACTCCCTGCGAAGACATAAAAACATTTTTTGTGCGTATCATAACCGAGACCTAATTCTGAATCATCGTACACACATGGATGCGATTTGTATGTTCGTATATATATAGATTTTCAAATAGACGATTATTCCAAGCCATAATCTGTTTTTTTTTAAATTTTGCGGCATCGGACGACATTCAATTGAGATGACTTCAAAATCATCTTCATCATGTAGAAGAGTAGATATTGGATATACGTGAAAATAATAAAATCCTTTATGCAGTGAATAATGCGTCGCTGACACCCCCTTGCCTTAGAGGTCATAACGGTAGTTAGTTATTTGTCGCTAGAAAAAATAAAATACAAGCTATATAATTATGGAACATTAAATCGTCATTTCATCATGGCTTGGGTGTACTACAGCTGAAAAGAGACATAACAGTAAGCATAAGATTACTAATTGAAGTTTATAGCTGAATACGCTCTTACAATTGAGTCAAAATACGCTCTTTGGTCGATTTCGTGGCCTCGGATGACCTTCACCTCGACCTCAGATGACCTTTATAACTTGCTTATCGCATAGTGCATGCTTCAAACTGTGTGATATAACATCAAAATCAACAAAATTAATATGTCGACACTATTAGAGATTTGTGAATGTCAAAGACTAACGTTACAATGAAGTTAATCGAGTGTTTCTTGCAACCCCCTTGCCTTAGTAGGTTAACTAATTACGTCCTACAGGTAGCATGGGTAGTCTTTTCAGTTTTTTTTCGATTTTGTGGCCTCGGATGACCTTGATCTCAGACGACCTTCACAGCTCGCTCGGGCAGTGTATGCTTGAATATTGATATGTCATCAATAACACCGAAATATATCGGGACATATTAGAGATTCGTGAAATTCAAAGACAACATTATGCAATGAATAGAGCTTGTATTGCAACCCACATGACTAAATTTGCGGGCAGGCCAAAAGATAGTTTTCTATTAGCATGATTAGCTGGGTAAAATATCGGTTTTGGAACATAGAATCAACCTTTAATCATGGCCTGGGGAGCACAACAGTCGAAAATGAACAAGGAAATAGCGATAAAATTAATAAATAAATTTTAAAACTCTTAGAAATGAACAGTTTTAGTCAAAATATGTGATTTTTTTCGATTTAAAATATGCGATGTTTTTATTTTGCAGCCTTGAATGATCTTGACCTTGACCTCAGATGACCTTCACACCTTGTTTATCGTGTATTTTATGCTTGAAACTATGTGATATGCCATCAATATCAGCGAAATATATCCGAATGTTATAGAGATAAGAGAAATTCCAACACTGTATTAAACGGAGTTTAATACATGTACCTCATTTGCAACCCACACGCCTTAGGGGATATAGAGTGTTTGTCGCTCAGAACAAAACAGAAATACCAGCTGTGCAACACAAATCATCTTATTACACCCCACGGCATAGCACAATATATTATACACATACGACTAACGATAATTTTTTGCCATTGAATCATGGTGTCCCAGTGACTATAGTAGCTTATGTAAGTAATTACAAGTGTAATATATATCACGAATTAAAAAGGTGGTGACAACTTGTTTTTTTTTACATTATAGCGTATGTATTTATGCAAATAAAGCATATAGTTAATATATATTTTGATATCTTAAAACTACTATATCAAAGAAAAATAAATTACCTTCAATTTGACACATTGTTTGTGTTTTTATGTTGCATAGATGAAAAGTAACATAGCGAACATTATCATTTGTTATAGCACAATAATTTGTAATAACGCAGTTGCCATGTCAACACTTTAAATGTGAAAAACATTCAGAATTATACAAATTATGTTTTTGTTGTGAAGAATGCATACAATTTTGTTATTTTATACGACCAAAATCAATTATTGTGGAGATATGTTGTAAATGTAATGAATTTCTTTGACAACAAGTGAATTACATGGGAGAAACTGGTCAGTTATTAGGATTGGGAGGGTTTTGAAAGGGTCTGTTTACACCCCCGTTGCCATGGTAACCCCCGGGTTGTAGAAATGTCAACAGGGCAAAAACTTACCAGTGGGGTCTACTCTTTCATTTGAGACATATTTCAGCCTGATGCCAGGAGGGCTAATTAAACTCGAAAAATAAGCATCTTTTAGCTAGTTGGCCGCTCCCCTATATGTTATTATACACAAAAAAAGCCTGTTTCAAAATACATTTTTTGCCGTAACTTTTTTATTCCTTATCCGATTTTGAAAAATAAGGCCTTTTTAAAATCGTAAGACCCTGTAGAATAAAATTAATCAAGCAGAGTTAATGAAAAAGTTAAATTATATTTCATTGTCAAGTGCCTTGGACAGACTATAGGGTAGTAGAGCAAGAGCATTAGTGAAAAAACACAGGAACCTGGAATAAAATTGCAGAAAGCTGTTTTTTTCAGGGATGATACCCAGACGAATTCTGAAGAGGCCCCAAAAATCCCCCTTGTGCATTTTTTTTAATTCAAGATGGCCGCCACCATGTAACGCCATTTAAAAAAAACAAGGGTATACCCTAATTCCTCACCTTTGTAGTTGGAAAAAAAATATTTTGGTGTCTCTACTTATGTTTTAAGGCACAAAGAGTTGATCCAGAGGATCAGAAATGATATCAGCACTTTTCTCAATACCAAAAATCCAAGATGGCCGCCATATTGTTCTGATTATGTTAAGCAGTCTCCTAAAAAAACACGAAAATATGAGAAATTTATCTCGTTGTTGAACATAAAATATATTTTTTGGCCAAACCCATGGAATCTAGCACTCATTTAGATCACCATTATTTTATTATATTAAATTTATCAACATAAATCCAACATAGTAGTTAATTTAAAATAACACCAGGTAACGCCATTTTTTTTTTTAAAAAGGGGGTATACCCCAATTCCTCACTATTGAAGGTAAAACAATGATTTTGGTGTCTCTACCTATGTTTTAAAGTACAAGGAGGTTATCCAGGTGATCAGAAATAATATCAGTACTTTTTTAATACCACAAATTTAAGATGGCCGCCATAATATTTTGTTAAGCGATCTCTTAAAAAATCCGAAAATATGCGATAACTATCTCGTTGTTGAAACTGAAATGATTTTTTTTAGCCGAACCCATGGAGTCTAGAACTTATTTATATGACCATATTTTATTATATTGAATTTATCGACATGAATCCCACATGGTAGTTAATTCTACCATGGTGGGTGACGCTTTGCAGTGTTTTCGAACTGCTTTCCCACTAGAAATGTAGATTGAGATTTGTCAAGTTAACAAATTAATCTCCGGTAAATAACGAAATTATTGCGTTTCAATCATCCGAGCTGTTAGTTTCTACATGTTTGACCAATACAAAAAGAGCACATCGTTGTACAATATAGTCTAGATTTGTGAGATCCCCCCCCCACCTTTGAACAAGCCACTCTGCACCCGCAACTCACTCTTTTTAGAACTCTTTCTGGAGCGACTGCTCTCTTAGTTTGCGTTGGTGACAAACGACCATGAGATAAAATCCGTTCCCAGACTGTAGATTCCACACCCTCCTGTACAGAAAAATATGCTCTGTATCATAATGGAGTTTAAACACGAGGCATTCACCCAATGCTGTTTTAATATTGGCTGACCGTCTTCGCCGCTGGCCAAAAATTAAACAGAATTTGATTAATGCCCCGTGTTGGCTGGGGCAGTAGGTGACGTTGAAGGGAGTTTTTTTTAGAAAAAATCAATTACAAGTGAAGGACTTGCGCCTCACACGTTACATGTACATGACATCTTTGTTAATCGTCCTGTAACAATGCTCTTTTAAATACTTACTTCTGTCCATGATCTGCGAATGTCAATATGTTTAATATCATGAAATATATCATTTAAATAGCAAGATATTACATTTTGAATATTAGGATATATATATTTCGTAATGAAGTTATGGCATTGTATGGTGCTGTAATGAGATGATTCCACATCAGAATATCGGAATATGACATCAAATTAATTGATGTCACAGTTTATCGTCAGGATATGATCTTTTTATGTCACGATAATAGGAGGACTGGACACATTAACGTCATGGTATGGTTTTGTAATGTTCAAATATTGCTCTTTATTATAGTAAAATGACGTTATGATGTCTGGATACAGCTTTATAAATGCAGGGTATGGTGGTTAAGCATCACGGTATGGTATTAAAGTGACAGGATCTTTTAGTGCATTGTCACGATATTATTTTAATATCATGATATAGCATATTAACATCACAATATAACATTTTAGTTTAAGAGGAAATTAAAGTAAGAGAGGGTAAGGACACATGCTGTTAAAAGAGCATGTGTCTTAATCCTATCTTACTTTCCATTTTATTAAATCTTCTGAAGTGCTTTTGTTGTTGGCAGTTTTGCACTACCGGTATTTGAGCAATGTAGAGGCCTTTACTTACTGAATCATATTGCGATATATATGTTGAACTGACATGTGCCATCCTGATATTGGAATGTTCTATGTCGATTCTGAATTACCATATGGTAACGTGCGTCTCTCAATATAATGTTATTGAAATAATATACCTTGACATGACAATATAATATCCTGACATTAAAATGCCATATTCAGACTTTAAAGTGACATATCCTGACATTCTATGGTCACATTAAAATATTGTAGTGTCATATTCAGTCATTATAATGTCACATTAGAATGCCGCCAAGCCCGCCATATCTTGATTTGATAATGTCATATCCTATAAAAAAAAAAGGAATATCTTGAAATTCAAATCTTATTGTGTGATATAAAAGGACAAAAATTGGACATTATAATAAATACCATCTCATGGCGTTAAAGTGTCATATTCTGATAAATTGCAATCCAATATCCTGGCATAAATATGCCAGATCCTGACTTTGAACTGTTTTTTTTATGTTTGTCCTATTTTAATGTCATAATCCGACAAGTCTATTATACAATATTCGATATTAAATAGCATGTTTGTCATTATAATGACATATCATCACATAACAATGCTATATTGTGACCTCAATGTGTCATTTCATCAATGTATAAAGTCATATCATAATATTCAAGTACCATATCCTAATATTCAAATGTCATATCCTGATATTAAGATGTCATAGTGATGTTAAAATGATATATCACGAAATTGTAATACATTTCGTGATAATATGATGCCATATCTTTTCATTTTATTACAGCAACGTGATGTTTAGCCACTATATACTGCCTTTATAAAGCTGTATTGAGCTATCATAACGTGATTTTGCTATATTAAACACCAATGTTTGGACATTATATTACATATCATGATATTAAAGTGTCATATCCTGATATCATATTCATATATCCTGACATAAAACTGACGTTAAACTGTCAGATCCTCTAATTTGATGTCATATTCTGACATTCCAATGTAATATCACATTGCAATATCATACAATGTCATATATTTATTACGTAATACACTAATATTGAGATAAAATATCTGAATATTCTAATCTATAATCCAAGGTGTTTATTACCATTTTAAGGAAATTGCCCAAATTACATCGGCCTATAGATGGCCAAACTCTGCCAGTAAAATGATGTGATTTAAAACTTTTTTTATTTAGTAGTACATGTAAATAACCAACAGTCTCGTAGGACACGTGTTCAAGCTGGTGTAATATTGTACTTAGCTCTGTTATTATGTACATTCACACAAAATTAGCTAATATTCATATCCTAGAATAATCACAACTTATACTTAACCAAAATCGAAAAACATTTTATATAGGCCTACTATATAAAATACCTACATTGGAATTAGTCACTGGGTTTGAAACTGGAATTTCTTACGCGATCTCAAGCTTCAAATGAATGAAAAATACCCTTATATTTAAAAATGAGACATGTATGTTAGAATTTTTAATCAATGATTTCTGACATTTGATATTTTGTAAATTTGATAAATCTATATCTATATTCCCATATGAAAAAACAGTTGGACAACGCTTAATCGTGGCACCTGCGCTAAATGAGCTTACCAATATGGCAGCCATGTTGGATTTTGGAAATATATTCTAGATTCCATGGCCCTGAAAAAAAGTTTCAGCAACATGATGATTAGGGCATGGAAGTTATTTTCTGAGGGGGGGACGCTTGAAATAATGGTCGCCATCTTGAATTTGTGGAGATAAGAAAAAGAATGATATCATTTCTGATCCTGTTGATGAGCTTTTTGTGCCTTAAGACATGTGTAGAGGCACCAAAATATTTTTTTTTAACTGCAAAAGTGATGAATTTGGGTATACCCCTGGTTTTTTTTGGAAAAATGACGTTATATGGTGTTACATAACATTAGACTATGTGGGATTTATGTTGATAAATTCAATATAATAAAATTGGTGATCTAAATAAGTGCTAGACCCTATGGGTTTAGACAAAAAATACATACAACGAGATAGTTACCTCATATTTTCGTTTTTTAAGAGATCGCTCAACATACTCAGTATATCAATATGGCGGCCATCTTGGATTTTAGATATTGAGAAAAGTACTGATATCATTTATGATCATCTGGATGAGCTCTTTGTGTCCTCAAACATAAGTAGAGACACCTAAATATTTTTTTCTAACTGCAAAAGTGAGGAATTATTGTATACCCCTGTTTTTCGAAAATGGCGTTACATGGTGGCGGCCATCTTGAATTAAAAAAATGCACAAGGGGATTTTTGGGGCCTCTTCGGTATTCGATTGGGGAGATGTCCGTGTATCATTCCTGAAAAAATCAGCTTTCTACAATTTTATTCCAGGTTCAACCCTAATGCTCTTGCATTAATGTAATATTAACGTGAAACATTCACAACTTGCATGTGATTTAGTGTATTTGGCGAAGTAATAATTTGATCTCTATCAAGAAATTTCTATATTCCTTGCTCCTATGTAGAATCTGTTCAGGTATATTTCCGAAAATTCGTTCATTTGAACCAATTAATTGTATTACGTTTTGACGTGGAGCAAAAGCCCCACACCCTGAATATTCAAATATTGCTTCTTAGACGGAAATGTATGCAATTTATTATTGGCACCAAAATTACTTTACATTGATCACATGCAGATAGCGACACTTTGCGACAAATATATCCACTGCTATATACAAGAATATTCTCCTCCTCAATGATAATACCCATTTGTGGCGTGAATAATTTCAACATTGAATAAGCTAATTCTGTGACAGAATCGCTCAGATCAGGAGAATCAACAGTAACAGTAACCATATGGTAACATGCTTTATTATATTTCTGTTCAGATATTCGATTACAAACGATCCGTGTCATTAGACTATATAAGTATAGTAATATTATGTTTTCCTTGCCCTTATCTTGGTTTTCTTTGCCCGTATCTACCCTTGCACACATCGTCACCTGCCAGCAGATGAACCAATGATGGGGTAATGCTGGTCCAGCATTTCAAACGTTGGACTAGCGTCACTCTCTGATTGGGTCAACGTCTCGTGTTAGATGGGCGTCACCTGTTGTTTGTAAACAATGAATATGCATACATGTACTTGTTTATAAGGGCGCAACCCCTGAAGTACCTAAGGGAAGAAGACAATTAAAAAGTATTGATAACTATCCACCAAACTATTGGATAAAAAATAGAAGTAAACCTCCGTCAATACTTATTTTTCTGGATTTTATGATGTAAAGTATGCATTGTTTTTAATAGGATCAATGTCATAATTACTTGTTGTAATATGGCAAAATCATTAGTTTCAACCCCTAATACATTTAAAATTGTATATTTTCGGCCAGAATACATTGTGCAATGTTTAATTAGTTCAATAAAAATTAAAAAATATATATTTACCTTCTATTCCATTCATATCTCAACTTTGATTGTGCTAACCCTTTGACTCTCAAGTTCATGCCAGGACCCAGGGATAATGGTGGTCATTTAATGGAAATGCACGTCTTTTGGTATAATGGCTGTAACTGTGAATCTACAAGGTGTATTAACCATATGTACACGTGTGGGATTCGGCAGCGGCGGGCCTTTATGAGTGGGCAACATTTTGGTCAGTCAAAGGTCACCTCAAGGTCATTGCAAGGTCAAAGTTTCATAAATTCAAATAAAAAAAATTATACAAGCTAAGCCATATTGTTCACTTCTGGATAGGCGCGCAATATATAGAAACATATGTGTGGCAGTTCCCCAGAATCATGTGAAGTGAAATGACCTTGAACAGGCCCTGAGTACCTGAAGAGTCTAACCCCATCCCATACTAATAATGATATCCATTTTGATATCCTCAAAATGTCTTGCAAGCTTAGCGTTAGCTACTGAAATTACTCCTTTTTTACATTTTATTTCGAAATAATGAGATATTTCTCATGGAAAGGGTTAATGGTTGTTGACGTATATACCCATAGCAACAACAGCTACTGATCTTATGTTGAGGATTCGTTGTGAAACATGCTCCACGGACATCTTACAATTGTATTGATATATAAATAGATAATTATTTGATATTAATTTGATCTCGTGCGTCTTGAAAATACACAATACATAAAATTGGGTACTGTTTTCACGGAAACCGTTTCTAGGGAGTAAGGGTACGACTTCGAGGGGTATGATAAGAAGCTTGTGTTGATTCCCCAAGTGTTCTCCATGTGCATAGAAAATTGCATGTGCATTGAAATAACCGTTTGAAAGATATTGTAATATTTGTATTATTATTTTATTATTTTTATTTAAATTTCATTAAAAAACTAAAGCTGGAAAGGGTTAATTGGCGAGTTTAACTAACCGATGGACAAGATAGCTTAATTTTTCATAGTCAGTTTAATCAGTTTGGTAAACCTAGTCGGTATTTTTATATTTAGGTCCGGCCGTAGGCCCGTAGCCTATCAAGTTTAGTTTGTGTCCTATTTAGGGGAAAGAGGGGTGCTATGTGTGAGAAACGGTTCTGTACACCAGTCCTTATGAACATGTCCAATATAACGTTTGAGTTCCCTATAGGTTAAGTACTTTCGTCTTTAAAAAGTGTTCAGAAAAATATACATTCACGATTAAATATAGTGATTAGAGCTTAAATGGTTTTGATTGAAATAGTATTGGCCCAGCTTCGCAGACAGTGGCCCAGCATTACATCAGCATTTAGCCAATTTATCGTGTTATCTGCTGTTTGTGGCGACGAGATAGTCCCCATAGTCACCCCCATGCAGCAGTCAGAAAACACGGTACAATCACCCAATGCTGTTTCAATATTGGGCCTGCGTCAAAGACTGTGCGTCAACATTGAAACAGCATTGGGTGAATGCCACGTGTTTGCGCAAAGTATATAGCAGACCAAGTGATGGATTAGTGTTGGGTCAGCATCGTAGACGATTGATCGGCATTGAACCAGCAATGAGCTGCGACTCTGGCCCAACATTGAGCCGGAATTTGGTGGGTAGTCCGACATCCTCTGTACGAGGTACATCGTAGGTAAGTATTGAATGAATGTTAGCCAGCACCGGCGATGGTGGTGGAAGAAATACACCTTGAAGATATATTCTAACTTGTATCCTTGGTTCTTTCCTTAATTATATATGATATTTTACTAATGAACAATCTCTGATTATATCCTGCACATTTAAGATTTGGCCCATGAGGAAGACCAATACACTGTTATGTTTAGAAAATATTAAGTCGATTTTTTGTCTATTGCACTCAAACAGACTAAAGCAGGGCATCGGTGTTCGGGAACTCGTGTTCTAGTTTTTCTTTATTTTTACTTTAGTATGAACAAATAAAAAAAATGCTAAAACTTCTTTTGTTGTGTCTCGCTGACGCGATCAACAACTTCAAGTGAGTGAGAAATATTCAGATTTGACACAATGGAGGTCAACTGTTTTCAAATATTGCTGATTGATGTCAAATTGTATCTTTAACATGTTTAGAAGGTGGTACTTGGTGTGCTAATACAAAATGAAAACCTGAATATATGCGACACCGCCGGTTAAAGGGTTAAGTGGTTATGTTGGAGGCTACTTTAGAAGTGGAGATCTCAACCCTGCCAAGAAAATGAAATGAAATGAATCGGGCTTTAGGCCACCTTTGTGCACATATAGGCTAAACTGGGCCAGGAGAACCTCCTGAGGATGGTGAGATGACACTGTTCTCCAGACACAGGATTCGAAATTCGAGCCGAGCACGCTACCTCTCGGTCACGGAGGCTCCCCACAATACTAACTTTCACACGTGGATGGGGAAGAAACATTTTTGTTTCTTTCAAACCGCCGAGACCGGGAACCGAACCCCGAACTCTGGCGTGAAAGGCAGCGGTGCTAACCACTACCCTAGGGCCCCCGCCCTCAACCCTGCCAAGACAAAAGGCAGTATCTGTTTACTTTTAAAACAAATAGACAGATACTGCATTTTGGCTTTGCAGAGCAGATGTGGCATATATATATGTTCATTGGGTTCTTAATTATTTCAAATTTGCTCTTCAATCTGTTTGGCCCACATACACATTTAAAAAATAAAGGGAGGGCCCCTGATCTGCAACATATGTACATGTACTTGAGCCAACGTTAAAAAGCCACACCACTACACTAAATGTTGGGCCAATGTTGCCCCTATTAATTTGCTGGGCCTATACGTAGAACCACCTATTTGGGCCACCATTGGCCCAATGTATATATGTACTTGCGTATATTTAGTTGGGCCAACGTTACCTGTACATATGGTAAGAAATGGTGGGCCAATGTCGGCCCTCGTAATCACGATAATTCGCTGGGTCTGCGTAAAACCATCCAGTCAAATTACCTTGCGCCAACGTCGTTGGGCAGATGTTGGGCCAATTTATGTGCATCGGATAAATATAGTTGGGCCAATGTCAAACAGACGAATTATTTGACGAAGGGCCATCTTTTATTAAATTGCCAATGAATGATTGGCTACTGGCTCAACATTAGCCCAGTGTAGTTGATAGCTGCTTTCTTACGGTGGCCTAACATATCTTTGTGTAGTGGCCCACGTTGGTCCAATGTGTCTCTGTTTGCTGAGGTACAATCATATTACGATTGAACAAGTGGAGAAGTCAGACTCAAAATTTGAGCAGGGTCATGTTTCACTTTTTCATACGAGTTTTGCTCTTAAAATTGAAAATAGGGCTATTCCTAATAGCCTCTACACATTACAAAAATTTAACAAGAGCAATGCATTACCGTGTAATGAGGTATATGCAATGCTTCAACGGGGCTTTTTAACCCTTTAACCGCCAAAGTAATAAATTGGAATTTTCACTCACTTGAAGCATTCCACTGACGCGATCCACAACTTCTAGTGAGTGAAAATTATTCAGATTTGACAAAATGGTGGTCAACAAATTTCAAATCTCTCTGATTAATGTCACTTTTTATCTTTAACAGGTTTATAAACTGATATTCAATGTGCTAATAAAAAAATGTAAAAAACGAATATGGACGGCACCGACGGTTGAAGGGTTGAGCCCGTGATACACACGTTCGGCCATCATCAGGGCAGGACCACGATGCGCCAGTAGCTCGGCAAATGATCAACGACGTACGCGTGTAATCACCATGCTTCACCAAAGCATCGAAACATAGCAAAAATACATTAATTGACAATTTCATCCTGATATATTTCGTCTCCAAGAACCTTTGGCGATTCGCCTTTGAACATTCGGTAAGTTACACCAAGGTTAAAAATATCGAAGACACTTCGATACGATAATATTGCTGATGGTTTGGATGTTTGCTGATGTTCCCGAACTGCTCTTCAAGCATCGGCGATGATAGACAAGATATGGCGATGCTTAGTTGAGAGTTTTCTATTTTTTCTCTTGCGCCAAGAGAACAAAAGTAATTCTGCATCCGCGATCTCATTTAGCAGCCACAACGTATGTGGTGCCTCGTAAAATATATCCACCTTTTATATGCTCTGCACAGAACACTATACCATCGCTATGACTTCATCAAAACATCACCACGACATCGTCGGGACATCACCTATTAAGCCCCGACGCATCCCCGATGTTAGTCTGTCGCACGCCACGCCGAAGGATCACCAACCATCGCCTATTCCCAAAATACATTGTTATCTGTTAGCCGATGTAGCACTCATTAAAACCTTCCCCTATGTATCATCATATTCGCCTAAGGTTCTTCAATATATTACGGGCGTGTTTTTTCGTGTGACCACAAGCTCGATATTGGCAGCGATCGCCACCAGTATCCAAAATTGCGAGACATGTTTGGATCGAGTGGGACCATAGCATAGGTTCACCGTCTGAAAGGCATGATCAGTTTATGAGAAGAAAGATACCATTGTGTGCATAAATCCCCCAATAGTCACCTGTTCACATACACCCAGATAGCATTATAGTCTATGGTTACTAGCCACGAATGATCGAGAATGGAACAAGTACTTCATCACCAAAACAAAGTTACCCTAAAGTTGGATACCAGACATCTGCTTTGTATGATATTTTCGTTTTGTTCCATTGTTGTTCTCCATTTTTCCATCATCAACGTATTCCACTTGCAATCCATTTAGACCTAATATGATGGAAAATTTATTTTGACTAAGATATTGCCAAAGTGTAAAGTCAAACAAAGACATATTTTCGCCAGTATAGTATAGTAAATCGCTAATCTCGTTTGCTTTTGCTCAATCTTACTCTGTACCCTTCGGGTATAATAGCTGTCACAGGTTCTATCACATGAATTAGTATTTGCATCAACATTACAGTACAATAACATGTCCCATTGTAGTTCTTAGGTGTTTTGAAATAATCAAAACCCGATATAGCACCGGATATGGATAGTTTTAATATCATTATACTGGAATTACCAAACATGTTGAGTACACCTATACAAGGACTTGCCGTTATAATTAACCTTTTTTGTAGACATCCCTTATTGACAAACATGATAAGTGAACTTATCATAAGTATTAGGTAGCATAGCCCACAGTTAGATTTTATGGAATCCAGATATGAAAACAACCATGCTATGTGTACTTGACATGGCATCACGGCAGTAATGCCAAATGCACTTAACCACTGTTAACATGTTATTATATATAAATCAGTCTTGCATTTCTTTTTCATTAAAAATAAAGTATGTGCCTAGTTATTTGTGGGAATCGTGCAAAATAACACACTGCAATCGAAGAGCAGTCCATAAAATGCGTTCTATGTGAACCCACCATAACAAATCGCTATGTGCGGGCTACTTAATCTGTTAACAAGTATTTGCTCCAAAACAAGAACCTCTTCGATCATGCTATAAGTGCACTTATCATGTAATATGTTGTGATTTTGAGAACAAATATTTCATACAAAAACATGCACATTTAGCAAATTTCGGTTTGTCTTATAAGTATGATTAGTTTGCAACACGTAACACCAAAACCATATTTTTCTGCCCTGTTACTCGCAAATCGCTTTTTAGCATGTGACACACAATTTTGACATGGTGGTGTGAGCTTCGAACGAGGAACGAATTCCCCAAAACTGAAGTGCTGGCGCCTCGTACAACAATAAAACGACCTTTAACGTCGATTTTCTCAAAACGATGAGAATGCAATTAGCATGTTTTTGCACGAGATATGATAATTTCGCGTGGAGGGGTGGGTAAATATTAACCCTTTAACCGCCAAATTATTCAATTGCAATTTTCACCCACTCGAAGTTGTGTCTCGCTCACGCGATCCACAACTTCAGGTGAGTGCAAATTATTCAGATTTGACAAAATGGAGGTTCATTTTTTTCGCATCTTGCTGAGTGATGTCACATTTTATTTTTAACGTGTTTGAAAGGTGGTACGTATCTACGTGCTAATAACAAATGAAAAACCGAATATATTCGGGATCGGCGGTTAAAGCGTTAAATTATCTTCCCTGTTTGTCACGATCAGTCATTTATTTAGTTCAGTCTGATAAAGTATTCAGGTATAGCGACTATAATCAAATCTTAATTGTGAAGATGATGATAATGACTTTGTAGGGAAGGGGGTGGCTTCATTTTTAGCTCATCCGGCCTTTAGGCCTAAGATGAGCTTATGCCATCGTGTTGCGTCTGTCGTCTGTTGTCTGTCGTGTGTTGTCTGTCGTCTGTAGTCTGTCCACAATTCACAAGAAATGCTTCTCCTCCCTCAATTCTTATCCGATTTCAATTCTGTTTGTTTTGTTGGAAAGAGCTTGTGCCTGTGCATTAAACTTCCTCACAAATTTGAAAAAATTAAATAATTAATTAATTTATGACCTAATTAAGATCTTACTAGGCACTCTGTCCACCATTTACAAGAAATGCTTTTTCTCCCTCAATTCCTATCCTATTTCAATTATGTTTGGTTTGTTTGAAAAAACTTGTGCCTGTGCATTAAATTTCCTCATGGATTTAAGAAATTTTGATTATTAATCAACTTATAACCTAATTAAGTCCTAATTAGGGCACTCTGTCCACAATTAACAAGAACTGCTTTAGGCCTAAGATGAGCTTATGCAATCGTGTTGCGTCTGTCGTCTGTTGTCTGTCGTCTGTTGTCTGTTGTCTGTTGTCTGTCGTTTGTCGTCTGTCCACAATTCACAAGAAATGCTTCTCCCCATCAATTCTTATCCAATTTCAATTCTGTTCGATTTGTTTGAAAAGTTGTACCAGTGCATTAAACTTCTTCACGGATTTGAGAAATTTGAATTATTAATTAACTTATGACCTAATTAAGATCTAATTAGGGCACTCTGTCCCCATTCACAAGAGGGCGGGGGCCCTAGGGTAGTGGTTAGCACCGCTGCCTTTCACGCCAGAGTCCGGGGTTCGGTTCCCGGTCTCGGCGGTTTGAAAGAAACAAAAATGTTTCTTCCCCATCCACGTGTGAAAGTTAGTATTGTGGGGAGCCTCCGTGACCGGGAGGTAACGTGCTCGGCCTCAGACCGCCAGGGCTCGAATTTCGAATCCTGTGTCTGGAGGACAGTGTCATCTCAATCATCTCACAACCCTCAGGAGGTTCTCCTGGCCCAGTTTAGCCTATATGTGCACAAAGGTGGCCTAAAGCCCGATTCATTTCATTTTCATTTCCCATTCACAAGAAATGCTTCCCCTCCCTCAATTCTTATTCAATTTTAATTCTGTTTGGTTTGTTTGAGAGAGCTTGTGCCTGTGCATTAAACGTCCTCATTGATTTAAGAAATTTTGATTATTAATTAACTTATGACATAATTAAGACCTAATTAGGTCTCACTGTCCATAATTAACAAAAAATGCTTCTCCTCCCTCAATACTTATCCGATTTCCATTTTGTTTAGTTTATTTGAAAGGGGTCGTGCATGTGCATAGAACCGCGCCTCGCGGATTTAGGAAATTTTAATTCGTAATCAACTTTCCCTAATTAAGGATGAGCTTCTGTGTCATTGATATATTTCCTGATTGTCAAAAGCAATCATTTCTTCTGCATAGTCTGCTTAAAATTTGGCATTTAAGCACTGCATATGCCTTCTAGGCCGTGTAGTTGATTATCAACTAATCCGAAGTGTGAATATATTGATTTAATGGGGGGGGGGGAGTGGTGGAGTAAATTATTAATTTGTTTAAACATATTCATCACCTCGATGATATGACACTCGTGAAGGCGGTGATGCTCTGCATTGTATGATGTTACAGACTATCTTCTGAATAAACTATAGCTTGCACAAAACAATGCTGCCAGACTAGTAATGAAATCGAAGAAATACGACCATATCACACCTGTCCTCAAAAACCTCCATTGTCTTCCAGTCAAGTCGCGTATCATTTTCAAAGTCCTCCCCACTGTCCATTAACCCATGCACACTGCCGCGTGCCCATCATAATTATATACAGGAACTAGCCACTCGCTATGCACCTTCGAGAGCTCTTAAGGTCTGACACTGATGGTATGCTTCTATATGTACCATCTACTCACCGGTGCTTTGCAGCTGGTGACAATGCTTTCAGCGTTTATAGCCCTCGGATGTGGAACGATTTCCCTCTTTCACTCAGGGAATTCTAGTCACAAACAGCTTTTAAAAGAAATCTTAAAAGTCAAATTTTCAATCTTCATTTCAGAGCATGAATTTTTTCCAACATTAATATGATATAAATTTAATAATTGTCAGCGCATAGAAATGTATATAATAATGTGATTTATACGTGCACTATTAATAATGTAAAACCAAGAAATACCTATTGTGACATAAATAATATGATTGTTTTAAAACAGCGTGTTCATGAACATGTTACAGTTGGCTAGCATTGGAAATATTTATGTAAATCTGTTATGTACGGAGCCCCTAAAGGGACACATGTGGAGGAGAAAATAAAATTAAATCGTGCCCACGATTTATAATCCGTTCCCACGACTTATAATCCGTGGCCACGATTTATAATTCGTTCCCACGATTTATAATTCGTTTCCACGATTTATAATTCGTTCCCACGATTTATAATTCGTTCCCACTATTTATAATTCGTAGCCACGATTTATAATTCGTTCCCACGATTTATAATTCGTTCCCACGATTTATAATCCGTATAAATCGTGGCCACGGATTATAAGTCGTGGGAACGAATTATAAATCATGGGAACGGATTATAAATCGTGGGAACGAATTATAAATCGTGGGACCGAATTATAAATCGTGGGAACGAATTATAAATCGTGGCCACGGATTATAAATCGTGGCCACGGATTGTAAATTGTGTGAACGGAATATAAATCGTGGGAACGGATTATAACTCGTTACCACGGATTGTAAATCGTGGCCACGGATTACAAATCGTGGGAACGATTTATAAATCATGGGAACGAATTATAAATCGTGGGAACGAATTATAAATCGTTGCCACGTGTTATAGATCGTAAATCGTGGGCACGGATTATAAATCGTGGCCACGGATTATAAATCGTGGGAACGGATTATAAATCGTGGGCACGATTTAATTTTATTTTCTCCTCCCCATGTGTCCCTTTAGGGGCTCCGTAGATTACCATCTAATGGGATAAAAAAAATTGTTGTTGTTGTTGTGGATCGAGGGGGTAGTGGGTCGAGGGTCGAGGGCTTGTGGGTCGAGGGGCTGGTGGGTCGAAGGATAATATCAGGATATGATATTATGAGGACATGGCACATTAACGTGATGATATGGTATTATAATGTCCAAATATTGCTCTTTAATATAGTAAAATGATGTCTGAATACAGCTTTATAAAGGCAGGATATGGTGGTTAACCATCGCGTTATGGTATTAAAGTGACAGGATCGTATAGTGTATTGTCACGATATTATAATAAAATGGATACACACAGCCCTACATCTGATATGTTGACATTAACCGTTTCATTTATTTGAAGCAGGTTTTGTTGACGCAATCCCTGCCTCAAATTATTCAAAATACCAGTACCTATTGAATTAGACTTGTTACTGTTTCTAATTAATTATTCACCAGAGATAAATTTGTTAACTTGACAAATCTCGATCTATTGTTCTAGTGGAAAAGCAGTTCGAAAACAATCACAAAAGCATCACCCGCCATGGTAGAATTAACTACCATGTGGGATTTATGTCGATAAACTCAATATAATAAAATATTGGTTAAAAATATCTAAAAATATCTAAATAAGTTCTAAACTCCATGGGTTCGGCTGAAAAATACATTTCAGTTCCAACAAAGAGATAGTTATCGCATATTTTCGTTTTTTTTAAGAGATCGCTTAACAAAATAATATGGCGGCCATCTTGGATTTGTGGTATTAAGAAAAGTACTGACATTATTTCTGATCATCTGGATAGCCTACTTGTACTTTAAAACATAGGTAGAGCCACCAAAATCATTGTTTCAACTGCAAAAGTGAGAAATTGGGGTATACCCATGGTTTTCTTTAAAATAATGGCGTCACATGGTGTTACATATAATGAGCTACTATGTGGGATTTCTGTTGATAAATTCAATATAGTAGAATATTGGTGATCTAAATAAGTGATCGATGCCATGGGCTTGGCTAAAAAATACATTTTTTCAACAGCGAGATAGTTACCTTATATTTTCGTTTTTTTAAGAGATCGCTTAACATACTCAGAACAATATGGCGGCCATCTTGGATTTTTGGTAGTGAGAAAAGTAGGCCCTACTGATATGATTTCTGATCATCTGGATGAACTCTTTGTGCCTTAAAACATAAGAAGAGACACCTAAATATTTTTTTCTAACTGCCAAAGTGAGGAAATAGGGAATACTCCTGTTTTTTTTTCGAAAATGGCGGCGGCCATCTTGAAATAAAAAAATGCCCAAGAGGGATTTTGGGGGACTCTTTGGCATTCGTCTGGGGAGATGTCCACGTATCATTCCTGAAAAAATCAGCTTTCTGCAATTTTATTCCAGGTTCATCCCTAATGCTCTTGCACTATTAGAGATCTCGGCCTCAGACCACCGGAGTTCAAATTTCGAAAGATGTGTCTGGAGGGCAGTGTCATCTCATTCATCTCACCATCCTCAAGAGGGTCTTTTGGCCCAGTTTAGCCCATATGTACACAAAAGGTGGCCCAAACATACATTAATTCATTGATTCAATACTAAGTAGTCGTAATAGTTTTTTTTCAATTAAATCTGATAGCCATCTTGGATTTTCTTCAAATTTACTAAAAAAAGGAACTAAATGAATTTTGTGGGACCTCGATATTCGCTGGCCTGACTGTTCTAAAACAATACTTATATTTTCAATGTACTTCTCTAATCACCAGATGTCACTAGTTCACGGTAATTATGACGATATTAGAACACTTTTCTAATCACCAGATGTCACCAGCTCACGGTGATTTCCTTCAATATTCCACCGAAAACAGTCACCAGTTTACACAAGCTATAAAATATACATATGCATATGTACATTTTATACCACATTTTCACTACATATGTTACACCACGTTGTGGTCTGCTGTAGGTGTGAGAGTACATAATAGTCTCCAGGTGGCACTCGGTGTGTTTTCAGGTATCTGTTCAGTGCTAATTACTCAGTGAAGGCCAGTGAACAAGTTGTCGTTTGTCCAATAATCAATAAAAAAATCCAATAATCAATAAAAAAGTAGACATTTTTCTTATAAAACAAACTACATCAATCATATCAAAGTTGTTTGTTTTAAGCCTGGCCAAAAACTGATACATTGAACCAGAATTGAAACAATGTTATTCCAAATAAATCTTTCTAGCTTAGAAAAACATAAATGACGGTAATGCTTTCCTGGGATGAGAGCATAAGCCTATGGAGGGTATTTTTTATATTTCTTTTACACTGCAAACTATGCAATTCAATCATACGTATAGCAGCTGACATTAACTCATTGTATAATTTATATATTTTGTAAAACCTATCATAAGAGAAATGTAGTTTTAAATGCAGGATCTGAAGATAGTGTGTGCGTGAGGGGATCTATAACCTTTTACTTGAGGGTTTAATTCAGCACATGTATGTGCAGTCGTCATTATTTTATAAATCGACAAGTAGCCTAGTTTTCCCATATGCTGTCTGTTTCGCACATGTATCGTATATGGGTGAACATGATGATTTTAATAAGTTTATGCTAGCCATTTTAGCAGTGCGGTGACAGTCTTTATATGTCAGAATCTGACGTACCGTATAAAGTCGTTCCCCGCACTAAAAGAACTAAAATATTTCTAATGGCCGTAGAACAATAAAATAGGTATTCAAATGAAACAGGAAGAACTAGCTACGACATTTATGATGATTCCAAATTGGAAAAACCCTTTGGTTTCCATGCTTTACACAAACATATTTCAGTGTTGTAAGGGTTAATACACTATGTATTTTAATTCTGCATGTATGTACTGCTATTCACTATTATAGATAGATAGGTATTTAATATCGAAAGAAAGCCTGTCAATAATATGAACAATACATTATATTATACAGTGCGCAATATGATCAAATAGAAAATAGTGTAAATATATGCATAAGTATAAAATGCTTTCAATTAATTAAAAGAACTATAGGTCTACATGATAGCTATCTGTCTCCCGCCCCGAAACCAAAGATATAACAGATACTATTACTCTAAATAGTAGCAAAAAAGACAATAGGATATATAAAATTTGCTGTGAATAGAGTGTATATAAAATGAAACAATGTGTATTAATCTGTTAATATGTACGTATTAAAACAGCATGATGACATTTTAAAATAAACCTAAATTCAGGAGTGTACAATAAATATTATCTAATATTAATACATGTGTGGTCGTTCCAGATAAAATGTACGTAATTAATAATGAAAACTGCTAATATTAATAATTTTCCTTAAAGATAATCATGATAATTAGCTATTCACGGATGAAGTTTAGATAAATCACACGGTAGAAAATGCCGATCGTCTCATAACTCAAGTTAAATCGTGCTTGATTAATACATTTAAAGTTGATTGGTCACGAAATGCACGAAATTCCATAAAATTACGTATGTACATACAGTTTAAGCCTGATCACTCATTAGAAGATTATTTGTTTTACATTCCTGACACAAGATGGATAAAGACGCTATCAATATTAAAAATGAGTTCAAATAGCCTAGAAAGAGAGCGAGAAAGGCATGTCAAGCAGCAAAAAATACCACTAGAACAACGATTATGTCAATGATACACGTTGAACTATAATATATTGATGACGAAATCCACTTTTACACAACTCTGAATTTGATTCACTCTCAAACGATGAAAAATTCCCATATATCATGTCATTTACACATCGATCGTTAGTAATAGGCTTATGGCCCAGTCACACTGAACTAGTTCGAAGAACGTTCCTGCCCGTTCTGACAATTTCATGAAACGAGGTGAGGACAGATTGAAACGTGCAATTTTGATTTTTACTACGAGACAGCAAAGTTGAAGTAAGTGCATTCTCCTCATTCTTCTCAGCTCTTCGATGTTCTTTTTATTCACGTTGTTCTCCGATCTCTTTGTATTGTTACTTTGCCTCCACCATGATTTATATAAAACTCATATTCATCATATTTAGTATTCACAAAACTTGCATTTGATCCATGCTAAAATATAACATATTTAAGGGCAAGAAATTGGATTTTCAAATGAGGATCACTATTTAAACCGAAAACTTCGCTGGTCCGACTGAAAACGGGCAGATGTAGCTGAAATGTAGTAGAAAAGAGTGGATCTGGCTCCAAACGGAAAGGAAGTACTCACAATGTCGTAGAGACGAGTAGATCTGAATACAAACTGAGTAAGAACTTTTTAGATCAGAGTAGGAACGTATCACAAGCTTTATAAATTAACACAGTTAAGAACGCAGTGAAGACGTAATAGAAAGTAGTAAGGTCTGTGTGACGACGGGTAGGACGGGGTAGATTTCTTATTTTGGACAACCATATCAAAAATAAGAAATAAGGGATTTTCGTCTCTCTATCAAGCCTAACTGATTAAAGCGCAGCACAAAAAAATGTTGACATCATATGGTCATATTAAGAAGCCAAAATAAAATCACCGATTTTTTATGATTTTAGCCTGCGACTGTCCCCTTAATGGACTATTAGTTATGAAACGTATTTTAAATGACCAATTTCGTGCTAGCATCGGTGAACAAATAAAAAACAAAAATAGATCACATTATAAAAAACATTTTTTTATTATGAACACGGTGACTGACGAGTGATATATGATATTTAATTATCTGTGCTGTTTCTCCAATATTGATTCTAAGTAAAATAAAATATATTCAACAATATAACAAGACAATTATTCAATTCAGTTTTTATCTAGTCACCAGATGTCACTAGCTCATGGTACGTTTACTCTATTTCCAGATGCACATTACAATTTAAGTTTATAACTACCAGCATATTTGGGATTAAGGCGACACAATCAAGCCAAAATCACCATTTTTATTTCGGCTCCTTGATATGTCCATACCATGTCGAAATATCTACAGACTAAACTGCGTAATT